>JBBPDC010000007.1:10809165-10819197 GCA_037974485.1 Hemigrammopetersius urotaenia | reverse complement strand
ATATACTATGGGTTTTCAGCAAGTGTGCTCAAACTTTGATGCAGTAATAAATAGGAATAAATACAAGCTGAATGTTTAACAACATATACTGAGTGAAATGATTATACAGTAATTACTCAAAAACCAAATCTGCATGGAATTCAAATACAAAAACTGCATAAAATTCATCTTCATCCAGTCATCTCCATGATGGTCCATGATGGTCAGAGAAGATATCCCATAGGGGTATGATGCCCCAATGCAGGTTAGTATAAAACATTTGCACAGCAATACACACATTCCATTGCACTCGCACACTAAGAAACGAATCTTCAGGCCTTATCCTTCACTCATTCTCTCCTCTGCTCGTCCATCGCCCATTGTTCCCTGGCAGCTTCTGTGTGTTATATCCACACTTGTCTATCTAAACATCAAAGAGTGCATGTGCACTAAAAGAGCTGTAATGATCAGTGAATGCTGTGTCATTATTGGGATGAGGCTAATATTAGCTGTGCCGAGGGTGGCAGGGGCAGCGAGAATGCTAAGAGCTTGTGTTTTGTTCAACACAGTGCTTTGTTAAGGGAAAAAATGACAGAACAGAGACCTTTTCAGGCTTCTGATGCTAGAGGAGCCTTTACTTGTCTAAGATCAGTACCTTTATATGTGGTACTACGGTTTTCTGGTGCATTTTGTCTGTTCAAACTATGCACAGGACAAATATAAAATTATTATTGCATATAAGCTCACCCCCACTTGAGCAAGCATCCCTAATGTTGCAGCTATGAGTCCCTTATCCCACTCAGGTTCATATCTGAAATTGTCATTTTTAATTTGCTCATAATATGACCGATAATATTTCAGTATTGCAATTGATGCAAAAAAATGACCACTGATATTCATCCAAGATGAACTTGTGTCACATCACAAGCAGAGCAAATTCTATGGTTCTTCCCTATCCTATTATGTTAGTTTTATTAATCATTGGGACATGAGTGGGTTAAGACATGCTGCATAGTGTCAGAAATGTCTTTGTGAGTAGCACTTACGGTTAAATATTCATAATTTAAATAATGTTAATCTGTAGCTCAGCAAGGTTTCACACAAATGCCATTCACTTGTGCAAAAATGCTGATTCACTTGTGCTGCGCTTGCTCAGATGGAGCGACAGAAAGATTCCAGATACAGCATTCAGAACTTTATTCCATCAGGTCAGACAGAGCCAGGGCATGTCAGGCTACATCTCCCATAGTCCATTGCCTTAGTACGGAATAATTTTGGCCCACTTCCAAACTGATGCTAGACAAAAGGGAATGACTTAACCTTCTACAACCTATAGTGTTATATGAATTATATTATTTCCATTTGTGATTTTTCATGGTCTTATAGCAAGACATTGATAAACTCAATTCATACAATAATATGGGACATTTTGAACAATACAGTCATTGTTGGTCATCACATACAGAGAACATGCTTAAATATATTTTCTACACACAGTTTCCATTTACTTGCTGAATGCACAAGCCACATTTTACATGTTATTTTGTCCTGTATGTTCAATTCAGACAAACAGTAAATGTTCTTTGAAATAGCCAAAACTGTGTTTTCTATAGAGGTTGTGTAACTGTAAAATGCAGTGCAAATATCATGAGAATAACTTCAAAAATTACTATTACTATACTTACAATAGAACTATTAACAACCATACATTAAGGAGTTTTTAAGAGATATTGGTGTTTCTTGCACTGCATTTAGCATTTCAGCAATGTCAGGAATCCGAGGATGCAACTGTCACTAATGGAGATACATTTAAAAGCATATTAGCCGAATGTAAGCTGGGTAGACTGTTTCTCGTTGTACTGACTTATTAAGGCAAACCACGGTGACTACAGACAAAAGAAGGCTTTTCATTATCTTGAGGGACCATTTTGGCTATGTTCTACTATTGGCACAGCTATTCATCTTAAAGGCAGTAACAGGACTTTGCGTTATGTGTGGCCTGTTGTTTTGTTCACTCTGGCTTGCAACCGCCCTGCTAAATTGTATATTAGTCTTCACTTTGTCTGTTATCTCTTCTTCTGGCGCCATGAACAAAACCCACATTGCAGAAATGCCATAGCAGTGCGAGTAGGCCTTTTTGTTTGTTTGGCCGCCATTTTGTGCCCCGAGGATTTGCAAGGAAGATGGAACTCAATTAAAGCAGACTTATGGCACAAAAATGCTCTGATAAAAAAACAAAAAAAATTTAAACATGACATAATTGTCAGCATTCATGCTTTTGGAAAGGCGATGCAAAATCATAAGAGGATTAGCTGCACGTAAAGTGTGTGCTATTTGCATCATAGGTGATGAGTGAATTCTGCGATTACGACGTGAGGGTAATTAATGCTTTCATGGAGCTGGATATAAAAAACTGATGGTGCCCTTTGGGCAAAACACTGAGACACAGGATTGCTGTACAGAAAAGCTGAAAGTGCACTTGAGATGTGTATGTGTGACTGGTTTTGAGGGTGGATTTCTGTGAACAGCTGTCATAAACCAGCCTAGCATCCGCAGAACTCCATAATCCTGAGGGTAGCTCCTTGCTGTCTCTTAATGCCTCGAATGTGATTCTGGAAGCTGAATTAGTTCTCTCTCGGCCAGCTTGAACCTTCACAATGGTACACTCAGAAAGCATACAGCTTCTTTCAAAATCACTTCCAAAGCTCATTTACACACAAATGCCCCGCTCATCACCGCCGCCACCCCTCCTGCTACATGCATGTGGTGGAATGGCAGCTGCACACATGGGGCTTGTTGCACTACTAGTGACGCGCTTTTGGACAGCATGGCAACCTTTCTGCCCGCGGCTCTCTTAAATGGATTTCACACCTCTACCTTCACACTAGGAGATTTTCTGCTGCAGGCCACAAACTTGGTCGCAAAGTGTCAGCAATTTTACATTTCCTGCTCGCTTGCACCACATGGTTTGGTTTCCTCTCACTAGCATGGGCCCTGCTATGAGCACACATGCTGTTTACTCACTCTAATGAAGTTGATGGAGAAACAAAGCTGGCCACTTTCAACTCTTCATCTTCATGGAAATGGAGACTCGCTGCTAAATGCTCACATAACAGCCATTTTGAGACAGAGTTGCTGCCATATACACAGACACTACACATAGCTCCTGCTAATTCTTCTCTCTAAAACATGGAGTCAGCGAATGAGAGAGTTGGTAAATGAAGGAATGTATAAATGAATGAATAAATGAAAAGCAGGCCGATAAAGCAGTAGGGACCTTCTGCTTAGCCCATTTTCAGCTTAAATGCAGGTCTGAGCCTCTAGTGAGCAAGCCAAATGTGACCGTGGCAAGGAAAAACTAAAGCAGGAGGAAGAAACCTCGGGAGGAACTATGACTCATAGGGGGAACCATCGCCCTCTGGTGAATAGCAAAAGAGAGCAAAAGAATATCACTATGGAAATTATAAAAAATATGTAAGAGGCAGAAGTGTGCAGACCTAATCACTGATGAGCAATAGAGGGTATAGTTAGTAGTAGCAGGAGTCGGGAGCAGCAGCTTTTTTGTGTGAGAAGTCTTAGATTTGGTTAGGGAGTGGGCTGAACATGCAGGTGATCCATGGGGGTCAGCAAGAGACCCTGAAGATGATCAGTCTGGTCTAGAGTACAGAAAAGCGAGGAATCCTGACAATGGTTATCTGGGCTAAATGGGCAGCCATTCCTCTCAGAAAAGACAGACAAACTGCCCACTGGACAGGTGGGCAGTCATCCAATCCACACGGAAAGTAGAAGAAAAAAAAGAAGAAGCATAAAATCTGAAGCATTTACTTCTCTGAAAAATGTCTTCCTAACAGCATGCAGTAGATCATTACTGTACAAAGAATAGCATAGTCAGTATTCCTCATTTTTATTTTTTCTACATAATTTGAGGACAACAGCTGTCTTTTACATCATGTGTAACTTTTATGAAGCAATAGAGATGCTTGAAATTACTTGGAATTAAAATTTTAATTAAATTACATTAAATGTAAGGAACATCTTTGCCTTTCCCTGTAAAATGTCCTTTTTTGGAGGTTCCTGTTTTAGTTTGGAATGTAAGTTATTTTGTCCTCCACACAGGTTCAGAACAGAATGAATTAATAAGAATACATGGAGTACTATAGAACACCTCATATTGTTGTTATTTCTTATCAAATCTTTTTTTAAGTCAACAGCAAGCATTTAGGCATGGGGTTCTGCTGTGACTACACTCATTTTCTACAGCGCTTGTGTGAACGTACATGAGAGGACAGTTGGCCTAGTCTGCAGGCTGAGCTATATTTCCATGTGATTTTTTTTGGAACAGGCAGCAATCATTTGGTCTCTGCCCTGGGGCTTTACAATAATTCTGTAAAATTAATGTTTCCTTTTTGACTGCCCCAATTTCCCATCCTAATTTTGCGAGGTTGTGGACTAATATTCTTTTATCTTGGTCCAGTTGGCTAAGGGTGTTCCTGTTCTCCTCTCGGATGGAGCATTAATGCATCGATCTCATTTGAAAATATCAGTTAGAAGAAAAAAAAAGAATGTACAGTGTTATTAGACAATAGTCACTATGTTCACAATGGTTTATTCATTCATATAGTTCATATTCATAGATCATATTCATATTAAACACAATTACAGTTTATTCTTCATTCATTTTAAGACCAAACATATAACAGACCCAGTACAACAGGCCCAATAAGCACGACTGAAAAGACTTTACAATTAGCATTTTATTGCACTGAATGTACTGAGACCAGACAAGGTTAAGGTTCACGTATTTACAGTAATGGAGAATCGAGATGAGTCATTTCTTTTTTTTTTTTTGTTATTTAAACTCAGTCATGTGCATTTACTAATGCCCTACAGATACATAAAATATGCAGAAGACTTTCCAAAAAAACCTTTTGAAGCATTAGGATGTTATGACTGTAATAATGACTGTAATAGCACGGTGAGGGGCCTATAAATGTAAATGGTGTGTTTGGGTTACTATGTCCCCTGCTTGTCCACTTATTTTCATCAGTTTGAATGCACTAAGTGTTTGTCCGCATAGGATTGTTGTCTGTGTGGAAATATTCTTCAGCGTTAGCTCATTATCTGCAGATGGAAAGGCTTCTAAGGACAACGCTCAGCGCATTTCAGAAGCATGGGAACGCTTTTGCATTCTCATGGGCACCATCCCCACCACACAGTCCACGGCCATTTGTGATAAGATGGCCCACTTTATCATCCAATATCAGAAGAGGACAAATCAAAAGCATTTTGTTAAGGAAATGAGTCTTTATCCATATACATCCATACACAAACGATTTTCAAAGAAATCCTTCATTTGTTCCTGTCAGGCTTGGTCCTAACAGTGGCCCTAACAGGAGAATTATTCCAGGTCTAGTTTGTCAGCTGTCCTCCTCAAATCAATTAGTGAGTTAATAAACAATCGGGCCAGAGCAGGTCAGGTCGGGCGAATATTTCAGCCCAATCAATGAGCATAATCATATGGCCTACATCTGATAATGAGCCCAGGCACCGAACGGCTGATTAATGACACTATTATCTGTGTGAAAGCGGCCTGCGCACTGTCCACCCATCACCACGCCGAGAAAACTACAACCGCACTGCTGAATGGCCTGACCGTGCCTTGCTCTCTCTCTCTCTCTCTCTCTCTCTCTCTCTCTCTTTCTCCCCTTATTCATCATCTCTCCCTCTACACATCTGTCTTGTTTCCCTCCCTCTGTCTTCCTCTCTCTTTCTCCTAATCAGCTTTTAAACTGTTCCAGTGAAAATGTGCTCCTGGTGAGGTGTGTGTGTGTGTGTGTTTCACTGCTGTTTTCTCTTTGCATACAGAGTGATTAGAGCTTATATAAGATGATGTAAAATGAATATAACAATGTAACATAAAGCACAGATGAATTTAATTAATGGGCCTGTTTCTCCTGTACTACAGTAGTTCTTTACTCATACAGCTTTCAGTGAAATGGGGAAGTCCAAAGAAAATGGTTTACCAAAAAGAATGCTCTTTTATCTTTGAGAGACTTTTACCTTGAAATTTTTATTAAAATTTTTTTTTGTTTTTTTCAGCTGCAGGGAGACGGTAGCCATTTCTGTATGGTGAGTTCAAACCTATAATGAAGTCTGCTTAATGCTTTACTAAGCATTAGTAATTATTAAATTTACATTCATCACCATCACCATCATCATCACTGAATATTTTTACAAAACTTAATCATGGTAAATTTATATTGGAACTTTTTCTGCACTTCTCTATGTCATTTTTATTGATGATTTACTAAAATCACAGCTATATAAGTGTGCTACAGCAATGACAGAGAGGTCAGCAGTCTGTAAAATGTAGAGATGTCCTAAAATGAACAAAAATTTATATAATCACTCTTTGGTAAATTCATGGTAATATTTTTCTTCCTTTTGAAAAGATTTATGAAACAGATGTGTATGAAACAGTGATCTTCTGTGAATACAAATTTTAAAGGGTCAGATTTTGTGTTGCACCGACTGTTAAAGATGTTGTCGATTTAATCTTAATTGCAATCTTAATCTGAATGAACTTCAACCAAAACCTCTTTCCATTTAAATAATAACTATACATAATCTTTATCCAGTCCTGGTATGTTCTGTCAACTGCAATAATATATTAGTTGCAAGATCACTATAGAGGTTAAAATAAAAAAAGAAAAATACAATTCTGAAAAAGCCTTTTTATGTAATTGCATAAAACTTTATGAATTTAATTGAATGGTATTTGTTTTATATATGTGAAATCTGTTATTGATTTTCTGTGTTTACTGTCACTCTGTGGAGCGGGCCGGCTCGGTCTTGCCACAGTCTCCAGCAGACAATCGTCCCTATTGAAGTTGTATTTCTCTCTTCTCTCTTTGTGTAGTTTGGCAGGTAGAAGAGTGGCCACGTGTCCATTGTGTCAAAGTGTGTGTGTTTGAGAAAGAAGGGGGAGATCAAGAGAGGAGAGAGAGAGAGAGAGAGAGAAAGAGAGAAAGAGAGAGAGAGAGAGAGAGAGAGAGAGAGAGTGAATGGTGTAAGAGGGCAACCCTGGCATGCCAATAGCTCTTTTGAAGGAGTACAGCAGCGACTGTGTGCCGCCTTTCTTTCTTCTTTTAATTCCTCCGCCCGCTCACCCGCTCTCTGCTGGCTCTGTGTTCACACTTAAATCAATCAAATACACGGTGAGCCCTTTAGTCAACTCTAACTAAATCACCCAGCTTTTATTGACTAAAGAGCCTTTTTTCCACATTGGGCTCTAAAAAGAAAAGTATGATTTACTTCATCTGTTGTTGAGAAATCTCTGCACTTCCTCACAATTCCTTATCAAAATGGTCTGCTTTGAATGCTGTTGTGAAATAGTAAAACAGAAAAAAGTTCCTTAGAATATTTTTCAAACTATTTTTTATGTAGAATTCTGTAGGTTCAGAATTACTAAAATTATATGAAAGATACATAGCATTACAGATTTACTTATATCACTTGTGTCTAATTTGCCTGAATTATTACTCTTAATGGTAGAAATGAAATCAGTCAGAAAACATTAATGAAAAATGTTATATTTATATCATGGAGATTTATTATGAATAACTAAAAACAGTAATTTGCAAAAGTTTGCACTCCAACTTACACATAAACATAATTACAAATTCACGACAGAGGACACATTTGTACATATTTTAGTGTTCATCATGTGTTCAAGCACTAGTCCACTTTCATTTTTACTGATGTTGTGTCCTAATTTTTTGTTTTATTTATGTATCCAATCTATTAAAACTCATTGAATACTGTGTAGAAAAACAAGCATATTTAAGTGTGTTTCCTGCAGACGATGTGTGCAGCATAATATGCCCTTTGACCAGAGAAACAACCTTTGCATATTTTGTACATGAATAAAATGTCTACAATGATTTTGTTCTAACACACACACAACATTATCAATGACTCAAAGTACATTTTATATCAGTGTCAGTGATGTTTTCAAATATTCAATGTAATATTCTGTATTAAATCATAATTATTATAATTTCAAAAATGTCAGTTAGAGGCGGAGCAAAGCTTTCATGTAGAAATGTTTTAAGCACTTTAACTGACGTATAAATGTCAAATTGACATTTCACTTTCTTGACAAATGTGCAGTAAGTAGTGGGAGCTCGCTCACAGATGGAACATCATTTTTGACATATTTAGCGGCCCATTGCCTGCTGTAATTGCATCATTACATGTGAGTTAATGGCATCTGTACTGTTCATGTTCAGTTGGTGTAATAAGAACTTTTTAGCTATTCCTTGTATGTGTTCAGTCTCCTATCTGTCTAAATGGAGCCTCGGCATATTACAGATGTTATCGTTTAAATACGCACCTTAAGAGACTAATGTCTTTTTTTTCCTCTGCTGCTGCTGCTGCTGGTGATGATGATGATGATGGGGTTGGAGGGTGGAGAGGGCTGCAGAATGACTTGCATTTTGCCGAGCCCACAGGGGAACTCATAATCTTAGCAGGGCTAATTAAGAAAAGCAAAGTTTTAATGGACTTCCTAATGCACTGCTACTACCTCTGCCTGCTATTTGTCTACTGGCTCTTACTGAGGTAGACAGAGGCCTGCTAAACTGTATTTTAGCTCTGGAACTACATGTCAGTCTCAGGGACTGCCCTAAATGATAACGTCTTTCTTAGGTTCCTCATTAGTGTAGTACATTGTTCATACATTTGTTTTATGTAACAAATCTCAGGTCCTTTCATTTACAGTCATTTAAATCAAATATTGAGGCCTTGGATAGACAGATAGACAGACAGACAGACAGACAGACAGACAGACAGACAGACAGATAGATAGATAGATAGATAGATATTACACAGGGCATTTTATAAGATGGAATAATCTCTGCTTTCTCTAGTCTTGTCTGTTTCACTCGTCCTCTTCCATTCAACAACTTACTGTCATCTTCTGCTGGCACTCCTTCGTTTCTGTGCCATTCTCCTCCGCTACCTTCCCCTGTCCTTTCTTCCCCCTCCTGTCCTCTCTTTTCTTTTCCACCCCTCTCTGTCAGTGCAGTTCACGCACACTAAAACTCCCTCAACGCGTGTGTGTATATGTGCGTGTGTGTGTGTGCGTTTGTCACGCAATACAGAGCAAACCGAGCCAAGTAGCCTGAGCTCTAAGCAGAGGGAAGGTATCTCTCTCCCTCTCTCGCTTTCTCTCTCTCTTTTTCCCTCTATCACTGCTGCAGTGCCACGCCTGCCAAACACACAAATACTCAGCAACTCAGAGACAGCAGCACACACAGGTCCAGACAGAGCTGCTCTGAGACACAGTGCAAACAGAGCCACTTACATGAAGCACATTCATCTGCTCCTTCATATTTTTCTTTTTAATAAGAGGTTAAAATAGAAATGTCAAATTTTATAATATTTCACACTAATTTGCTGCAGCAAATGCCAGGAGGAAATCTGTCCGTTTTGTTCCTGGAGGCCAAACCAGCTTGTCATAGTTACATCAGAGAGAGAAAAGGAAACTTCTTGAAGTCTAGGCAGGAGAAGAAGATAAAGAGATAGAGAGAGATGGACAGAGATGGAGAAAGGTTTACAGAAAAAGGGAGAGTGCGAGAGAGAGTGGGAGACACAGAGAGAGAGAGATGGAGAGAGTGAGATGCACGGAGATAGAGAGAGGCTTGCAGAGAGAGAGAGACAGAGACAGAGATAGAGAGACATGGAAAGGGACAAAGAGAGGAAAGAGTCTAACACAGAAAGAGAGAGAGGGAGGTTGAGAGCGGGAGGAGAGAATGAGAAATTTGTGTTGTGATGCAAAGAAAGAGGGAGAGAGAGAAAGAGAAATGTGTGGTACAATCGCTCTGCATAGCAGGCGTTCTGAAGGGACCATAACTGTCGGCCATGTGTTCACTGACAGCCGAGAGACCACAGGGCCGGCAGACAAAAAAGTGCTGGTATGTGTGTATGTGTGTGTGTGTGTGTGTGTGTGTGTGTGTGTGTGTGTGTGTGTGTGTGTGTGTGTGTGTGTGT
>JBBPDC010000007.1:10779001-10796465 GCA_037974485.1 Hemigrammopetersius urotaenia | reverse complement strand
GGCCATTATAAATGCCGATACCGATAGTTTGGAAAATGACTAATATCGGCCTGCCGATATATCGGTCGGGCTCTAATACCCATTAAAACTAATTTTACCCTTAATTTCAAATGAGCTTTTGTACACATTGATTCATTCATTCTTTTTCAAGCCCTTAACAGGCTTTAGGGCAAAGTTTAATGCCCAACCAGCCCAGCCTGAAGAAGAGAGGTTAAGCCTCTCCCGGCTCTGTTTGTGCTGTATTTTTCTGGGTTTACTTTCACGTTTACACCACTAGATGTCAACAAAGTCTCCAAAATAATTAAGAGGAGACTGACTTTCTGCAAACGTGCAGCCAGTGTTTACATGAATGGCATTGCTTACTAACAGCGTCTGACATGCAGCTTTATTCTCGTTATAGCTGACTTGAAATAATGCGCTGCTGCTAGAGGTAAAGATTTTACTAATATTACTTTCTTTTACATTTCTGATCTAAATCACCCCGGTCACTGCAACAGCTGCTATATGGTAGCACAGCTATGCAGCTAGCTTACTGCTTGCTAGTGTGAGCTAAGTTAGTTCTCTTACTGCCCTTGCCTTGCTCCAGACAGGTACGGATATTTAGCTTGTTTTCCTACTAAATTAGCCTATTAATAATATTAACAACCCAGTAATATTGAAATACATCTGTAGCTGTGTGCGTTGTTAGCCATCTTGCTAACTTTTCCAAACAGCTGAGTTTGAGTTGTGTTATGCCGTTGCTTGTTGCTTCCCTCATATAACTGTGACACTGACCTTGTGGATGGCTTCAGACAGGGGAACCCCCTCGTTTCCTCTCACAAATAACCTGTTTTGCTTGTTGATGCTGTGAAGTAGCTGACAGCTTTCAATTGCTTTACAACTGATGTGATTTCATTCTGTTTCAGGAATGCTTTCAGAGTTTGTGAACTCTTGATTACTGCTAAAGTGATGTCATTATTCTCCTTCCTACGCATGAGGTTGGTTGACTGAACCATATATAATATATGTATGTGTGTGTGTGTGTATATATATATATATATATATATATATATATACACACACACACACAAACTTGAATAGCTTTTATTCTTTTGGTTATGATGTTAATAAAGGGTTATGTTATGTTATAACTAGTGATTCACTGGCTGTAAATTGTAGAATCAGTGCCATTCCCAAACACTTTAATTGCAATTTAATCTGCATTATATGTGGTCCTTAGATTAAAGAGACAGTTGCTCTTGCTTTTTACTCTGCTTATACTTCTCTCTACCTCTTTATCATGATCAGGCTTGGTGGCATATGCTGTGCGTCTCAGATAGTTCAGAGAAGAGCTCTGTCTGGAGCAGATGCCGTTAATGCGCTCCGACCATTTTACTTTGCTGTACACCCTGACTTCTTTGGCCAGCACCCCAGAGAAAGGGTAAGAGATTAATGCTCAGTTTTTCTCACAGTTCTGTGTTTGGAGAGAGCAGTCTCAGGGTTTATGGGTGTCACTACTGCCATAACTTATATTATTCTGTATGTCACTTTTAGCGAAAAGGGCTGTACCTAAAAATGCCCTTTAGCTTGGTAACTGTACTGAAACCCAATTTGCTACTACTTCTAAAGTGTTCTTTAAGGGACTGTATCCATCATAGAATACCAATTAACCATGCAAAGAACCAGTTAAACATTCAGTGGTTCTTTGAGTTTCATTGTTCATATAAACCTATAAAGAACCCAATATTTCATCTCGGTTCCTTCGACTCTCTTTTTGTCCTCTGGTGTGCAGGAAGTGAATGAAAACTCTCTTAAACGGTTAAATGGCTATCTGGAGAATCTTCAAAAACCAGGCATGAAGTCACTCAAGCCCACAAAACTCACTTTTTATGTCCGGGACACAAAGGAGAAAATTGACAGTGACAGCGTTGTGCCCTCTGGTAAGTTTAATGTTTCCCTAATTAACTTTGTTTGACCAGTCCGGAGTGTACGTTTAAAGTGTCCTTAAGTTTTTGTCATAAAAAGGCCCATTTTACATGACACTCCAGGCCAGACTCAGGGTGGACTCGCTCTAGGCTGGACCCACCACCAAGGCAGCACACACTGCTTTAACCTGCAGTTCTTTAAGCTTGTCACACCATTCTTAAATAGTTCTTTGCATCCATGAGTATGAACACAGAATTTGACCAAATATATCTGTGTTAATTCAGGTTGTTCCTGTGTGGTTTCTCATCTGCCCAATTTCCCTGCACACAGTGCACCTCTGCCGTAGTAATTCTTTTGCTGACCATGTTAGTTAAATAGCATTTGAGTTCCGGAAGTCACCATAAGACCATACAGTTGTCTGTGCTCATTTCAACTGAACAGCCATGCCTTGTGTTAAAACAAGAAATAAAGAACTGTATTCTATCAACAGAGTTGTTGTAAAATGCAGAGGTAGACAGCAGCAAATAATAGTTTTTCAAAAAGCAGCAGCAGGACTTTAAACAGAGGGGTATTTATTGCGGCATGTAAGTTGTTTAAGGCAGAACAGTGTGTATATGAGAAATATTAGGAGAATTCTTCAATATAAATATAATTTAGTGAATTTCCATGCGTATTTGTCTGTTTCCCAGGTTTTCGATCAGTGACTTTCACTCTGCACTCTAAGGATGTCATGAGCACAGTGATGGAGGTACTGAAGTCCTGTAGCTTGCCACTGGAACACATGCAGGGACTTCTCAAAGCCAGAGCAGAGAGCCAGAACTCGCCACAACAAGGTGGAATTCCTTTTTATCGGCCCATAAAATGGGACAAGACGTACTACAGCTTCACAGGGTTCAGAGACCCAGAACAGGAGCTGGAACACGCCAAGAAAATGGAGACTACTCTCAGGTACTATTCAGTTATTTAAACACAATTAAACCTGTTTTGGCCCATTTTGGCCTGTGTGAGATCTCTAATCTTTTCTTTGAAAATTCTACACAGGGAATCTGATCATGCTTGCAGAATGCCTAACAAAGTCTAAACAAATATCAAATATCTAACCATAATTCTACTAGGATGTTAAAAACAACTGGGTTTGGAGCATTCTAGCCTTTTATGTACATATTTGTATGGATTTTTTAGATTCTTCTGCATAATACACATTTGTGGAGTATGAATATAAAGATGCAGGAATTAAGACCAGTAAGGTCATACAGTGCATAATAAAATAGGTGCTAATGACACCTCTTTTTTGTGGTGACATAGGCCTTCAGACAATACTAATGCTGCCAGACTGTTTTTACTAAAACATTGTTTACTGTACCCTGTTGTTTATAGAGCCAGTGGAGCTTTTGAGATTTCAGTGCTGCCAGATTGTTTTATGAATTAAAGTGGTCCTGAAATGCAGAGTTAGTACGTAATGTATAGTTTAACAAAGTACTGCTTTCTTATTCCAGTCTGTGGTTGAAAAATAACGAACCAGAAGCCACAAAGAAGCAGAATGCAAGTGTTCCCCGGCGAGCAGAGCTGAAAAGACTGAAGAGAGAGCTCATTGAAAAACTGGGTCTAGTGGATATCAGGTCAGCTGGAGTCTTTGTGAAAAAAGTTCCTTTTCTATGCAGCCTTTAGCCTGAGTCATTTCTTTTAAAAATGTTGTGGTTATATGCTGTTTTTTATCCAACATTTGAGGCAAGTAGCATTTCAGTTAGCAAGAGCCACTGGTTAATATGGTTTTGAATCTCCTAAATATACTTTATAACTTTCTGATAAAGCTCAATTCGGGAAGTCACAGCAAAAACATCAATGTCAAATTTGTGTGGAAACGGTTTAATGGTGTCTTCCGTCATGCAGGTGGCAGCGCAAATGGGGAGTTGCACACAGGTACTGTCAGTTGCAGAGTCTCAGCCGTCTCTCTTTACAGAGCCCAGAAGCCCTGCTCAATCTGAGAGGTACTGTGTCCACAGAAGCATTATAAGCATTATACACTTCCACACTACCAAGTCTTTGAAGCCACTGCTTGTATTATTAGTTATTATATACACTGTTGAAAATAAGTTATCGGTATTTTCAGACATCGTATTCAACCTTTTTTAAAATTCACATATTATTCATATATATATACACTGTAAGTGTAATTATTTTAATTATAATACTGGCTAATTAGGATGACATTTAATTGAGATATAACAACTAGTCTGAAACTAGTTTGGTTTTATTTACTTGAACTTTATATGTGTATTTTATTCCTGTACAAATACCTATATTGATGATCTGTGTCAAAGACCCACATGGATTCTTTTGCTTACAAGTCATTTTCAACTTGCACAGGACACACAGTAATCTTTACTGATCAGTCAGGGATGAATGCCTCAGGCTATGTGATGCTGGGAACAATGGACGTGCACCATCAGTGGACAAAAGTAACACGTTCACTTAATTCCAGTTGCTTTTGATTGAACGTATGTGTTGTTTAACCACAAATTCTGATTCTGTATGTTGGTCTATGTTTGCAGCTTTTCCAGAGGTTGCCTAGTTACTGTAGTCTGTTCCAGCAGACAATGTGGTTAAAAGACAGGATCAGTTTACTGTTAGGGGGGATCCAAGTGATCCATTTGGAGAGGGTAGGCCCGGTTCTGCCTCTCGAGGAGCATTACAGCACCCTTAACACCTTCCACAAGAGACTGCTGCCCCAGCGACTTGCCCTGCACCCTCGAAGCCTGCAAGGCCTCGTAATGACCCTGGAGAAGTAAGGCTAATTCTTTTACACCATCTATATAAGATTGTGTATTATTTATTAGTGTTTTTCTTATGCTGCACCATTTGTTGTAACCTCAATAGTCAGAATAACACATTCAAAATGTGGAACTACTATAAATACATACAGTTGTATGCAAAAGTTTGGGTGATCCTTACATAAGTGCAGTAAAAATAGGTAAACAATGGAAACACTTCTGCATTTTAATCCACAGTTAGTTTTGATCTACTGAATATGTCATTTGGAGGGTTTTAGCTTGTAAACAACAACAATACATTTAATATTTATTTTTTTGTATGCTCCTTTCAGCATATAAATATAACGTATGCGCTAAAATCATTATAGTTTTTTTTTTGCCTTAGACCAGTGATTCTTCAGTGTTTATCAGAACACTTGATAAACTTCTCTGTTCACTGTGTTGTCATTTTCTGTACTCTCTCTTCTGTGGTTGCCATAGTGACCGTTCCACTCCCAGTCTTCATGAGATGGGGCATTTCATTATCCCAACGATGTGTGATCCTGTCCAATTACAAAACTTCCTGCAGAGCCACGCTCAGGAGGCCCGCAGGCGCATTCAGCGCAAGGACCAGTGAGTGTTACTATGGCTAGTTCACACTTACAAAAACAATAAATGAACTGTTATTCTGGTCAGTTATACTGGAATCAATGTTCAGGTTAGATGATCAATAAATAGAGTAATTCAATGATTGCTTTCATCTAGGTTTAGCTGAAGTCTATGTAATCTATTTTGAGATTCATTAGAATGAGAGCAAGTTAAACACCTCAAGAAGAATCTTGTCCATGTCCAGAACTGATATATCAAACATGTTTATGATGCGATGACACAACACATCGCATCACATTATGTTGACTGCATGACCTGTATTATAGTTAGTGTGAAATACTTTTGAAAGTTTTTGAAAAGGTGCTTGAATTGATATATTTTCTGCAGTATTTTTTGTTTTTTTCTTTAACATTACTAAATAGACCACGTTCCCATGTCAGCGTGTCTTTTGCCATCTGTGCGTTCATGTGCCGCCTTCCTTGGAAAAGTTTGACAGTCACGTGTGTGAGTTATTGAAGTTATATGTTGCAGGTTAAACAGCGGCAAGCAAGAACGTTAAGCGAACAGTGTTGTTACAGTAATTAACCTTGATATGTTTTGTAATTTGAATCATGAATACTGGATGTAGTGAGCTTTTAAAAGACATTTTAGTGGCATTATTTTTAAAGATTTCTTTAGAACCCTCCAAAGTTTTGCTGCTGTGGCTCACAGGTAATCTCAGGTTTCAATCAGTGGGGCTCAGACTCACTGATTATAGATGTGGTTTACTCTGGAGTGCTGGTTAACACATCCAGGGTCAAGAATCCAGGGGCTTTCTGTATCCATTAACATCAAGTGGTCAATGTATGACACATGCATTTGTTCTTGTAACAGCACTAAAACATGAAGCAATTCTACAAATATGTGAAGAAAATGCTACTGGCTAAGCGCTAATCCCAGGATTTACAAACTAATCCACGTCTGTGAAACTAAACTTTACTCAGATTCAGGTTCAGACCTAAATCTCAGAACCAAGTAAGCTCTAGGGTTGGCTCACATGGAATACTATTACGTTAGACCTCTCAGCTCAGTAGAATCTGTGTGTGTACCTGCAGGTTAGAGGTTGAGGAAGAGGATGTCATGTCCAACTGTGTTCAGGACCTGTCTCTACGCAGTTTGTCCAAAGAGCCCAGTGTGTCCAGCAGTCAGATGATCCCATGTTGCAGACGTCTAATGGAAGAGAGGTCTCCCTACATGCAGGGCCTGCACCTCCGTGTCTCACACTTCTACTCTGTCATGCAAGACGGAGATCTGTGCATTCCTTGGGACTGGAAAGGCTGATGAGGTCTCACACATCTGCCAGACCTGTAACACATGGACAGCAAGACCTGTATCACATGCTGCTATATTGATGTGGCGGTTTGTAGTGGTTTGCCCACTGATTCATAGAAAGTATTATCTGAATGCACTTTGGTTTTATTATAGAAGCAGATGGGAAGTTTGTTTTTAAAGCAGTCAGGATTAAATTCCAGGTGCGATGTGCGTCTGCTGTAAATCAGCGTGTTGGTTATGTTGGCTGCAAATGTAACTTTGAAGCAGGGCACTTAAATAAGGATTAAGTAGGTTATAAGATTAAATAAGTCCTTAGCCATTTGTGCAAACACTGTACATACAGTCTCACAGGAGCCTGAAATAATTATTGGATGAAAAGCATCCTTTTGTTGTGTGGGATCCTCTGTTGCATTTCAAATTATGAATGTTGCTGCCACTTGTGTTGGCCAAAAGATGAAGGGAATAGCTATTCAATGTTTGTGTACTGCACTGCCTGGATGCAATGCGTCTATGTAATGTACCTGCTGTCCACTAGATGGAGGTCTTCTGAAGTGGAGAACATCTCTGAATGTGAAAAACACTCATTCCGTCAACAGTATTTTCTGTATTTGTATTTAATTATCATTATGGAACAATTCCATTTACCTGTACTGTGAATCAAGAAAACAAATGGTTGATGCAAACAGAGCACAAATCTGTGAGACATTGCTTTTACGAGCTGTATAAGTCATGAATCTGTTGCACATAGTTTGGAGTACTTATGGCACTACAGTGATTAAATTGTAAATGAACTAGTCAGCTAACCTTGGCTTGGAGATATTGCCAAAAGATTTCAACAAAAAGAACAGGGTTGTTTTGTTTAATAACTTTATAAGAAAGTGCTGCTCTTATTATAACACTACAAACCAATAGTGCTGGACTGATGTCATGTATTGGATGCATAGGTTTAAAGTGTCTAATGCAGTAGCTAGCACAATGTCAGTGTTTCAAGTGTAACTGCAAATGTGAAAAATTAATAAATTATTTAAACTTTTCTATCAAAGTTTGACACTAATTGCAGGTAATAAAGCTGTATTCTAGTACTGACTTGTTTGTTATTATTTGGGGAATATAAACTACTACTACTGAATGTATTTTTTTCATATTTAGATTTAAATGAAAATACAGAAGGAAGAGTGAATTTACATTTGTTCATGGGACAATGTGAACATTCAACATATATGTGTTACTACTCATATTTTTTTAATAGCATGTAGTCTTTCAACCTAACTGGGTAAATCCACCTAATTTTCTTTCTTTCATGCAGTTGGCTGCTGGTACTTTTGAGTAATTTAAATGTCCTGGCTGTGCTGGTGGTAATAATGGCTGTGTGTTCGGAGTGAGCCAGTGTGTTTCTCTTTAGTGTTAATATCTTTTGCCTTTTATTCATCTTAAAGTAATAGTAGGTTGTTCAGTTACTGCGGAACCCCCTCTGAGTTCAAGCGCATGTCTGTAGGCTGTGGCATTAAATCTAGAGCCTCCTTGAACTCTGTGACACACAATAGTTAGTGTGCATTAGTGTCCTGTCGAAATGACAGAGAAAGGAACACTTACCTTGAATTACCACTGGAGTGAAGTTCATTTTGTCCGTCCCACTGTACAGCCCAAAAGAAAATAAAAGAAACACATGTAGAGCTTTCAAAGGTCTGCAGCTGGAGTGCTGCTCTATTGCAGCTATAGCACCTCTAGCCACATAAATTAAAAAAATGGAGAGTCACTGGGATAATTATTATAAGCACAACAACAGTGAAACGAGATATAAACCAAAAATGAATTCACAAAATAATGTTTTTGTTAAAATAGCAGTCTGCTCAATTTAGGCCAAAGTAAAAGTACTGCCCTGTCAATTTTTGTTTTCCTTTGAAAGATTTTTCTATTTTAGTTTCTAATTTTCTTATTTCACTCACTTAAGCACTTTGTCTTTCATTACTTTCATTACTTTGTTAAACTTTCATTACTTTTTAAAGTAATGTATAGCATTAATTGCATTTTGCATGAAATGCAAAAAATTCCTACCTGATCATGTTGCTACCTGATCATGTTGCAGTTGATCCCACATCATAATTTATCAGCCCATCACAGAGTGGTAAACAGATAAAAACGTAATAAACTCTTAACTTGAGCCAGCTCGTTGTAAATCATGTGACGGCTGCACCCTCTTTGTCTGCGCCTGTTGTTTTTATGTGAAAGAAACCCCAGATGAAAGGATGAGTCGGGGATTGTTTTTAATATTAGACAATAGATTCAGTCACACAGAAAATGAAAAGACACGTAGCCTCAGTGTAACTCCCTGTACACTCGTGTGTATTATTGTACAAATATGCTGTGTCCGTTTTAAACACGCGTGTAACACAGCTACACCATTAGTCTATATTGGTGTGGAAAGAACTCTATTGAAAATGAATTAATTCTGTGTGCACTTCTAAACACACTTCTTACAAATAAACCAATGATGTCCAGACTGATCAGTTATTGTACGCATATATTTACTACTGCATCTAAATCGTGTCTCACTCACTAAATGTCTGGAAAATCTGCACAGTCTGAGCTATTGATAATACCATGCACCTCCCATCCATATTTTTGTTCTGTTCCGTCTCTCAGGAGCTGAGTCAGGTATTCAAGAGATGAATCTCTGCATGCTAGCAGGGTAAAACAACTGACCAGGAACCAATACCACATAGAGAAACTGTTGATATAGGAGCTGCTTTAAAACCTGTAAAGCTAGTTTGATCCACTAGGGGTCCACAATGAGCTCAGTTTTGCTGAACACGTTTAAATCTAAATGCATCATTTGCCTAGTGAGGTCTGGGGCAGTCAAAAAAAAGTGGAAATTGATTTATAAAGAACCTGAACACAATAAGTAATAGTAACCTTTGAGGCTTTATTTACATTATCATAAGTAGTCAATTCAACAAGGCTCTTAAAGTATAATGTAAGGCCAAAGGTATTGTGGCTGGGATGAGAGCAGCTACAGTCAGAGAACGTTATCCTTCTGCTAATAGTCTTTGTTTTGGAATGTGTGCATATACAATATAAATATATTGTATATATATTTGTATTGTCACTTGAGCACAGTAAAAAAAAAAAAAAAGATCACCGGATCCACACTCCACACATACTGAAAGCCAACCGAGACAAAAGCTTCAGTTAACCCTCTGAATGTAAATGTAACACATGGCCGCTCTTGTTCCCTGAGGGAATACTGCTCACACTTCTGCCAGTTGCACTGCAGCAGCTTGGACACCCAGGCCACATGTGCACACTCCATCACTCCCCTTTAACATTTCACTCCAATCTTCCTCCAAAACATACAGGAACATTTGTTGCACAAAAGACAACACAAAAAAATGTTGTATGAATTTAATTCAGTCACACTAAACATTTCCTTTAAGTCAAAAATAGTAGTGTCAACATATTTACACCTTTAATTTATTTAATGGTGGCAGTTTTTTAAGCTGGTTAATTTTTGAGTGTGTAATGAATTTGCCTTTGTTTGTTAAACTGGATAGAGAGCAATTTTCTCTGAAAAAATGTTCTAAACATCAACCAGCCAGTATCAGTTGCATTTGACTATACATATCAATATGCTGAATTATTAATTAGCTTTTTAGACACATTTTTACAATGAGGGTTGCTTTTTATAAACTTATCCACTGATGCTGAATGAAAGTGACACTCGAAATGACTGCTTGTTTCCTGTGTCTAAGAAAGAACCAGCACTCCATTATACACACACACACACACACACACAAACACATGCACGCACAACCCCCTCACCACATTGCCTGTGGTCATTTCCACCATGTGACATGACCCTTCCCTGGTTTGCTGAGTTTTGCAGTGCTCCTGCCCTCACCCCACCCCCATTCCGGCCTTTCCTCATGAAGATCAATGAAACGTCCTTGGGATGGTCAGAGTATCTGAGCAGAGTGACCAGCCTCCACTACCCCTAATCCAGCCCACAATAATGGGGGTCAAAGGGTCTCTCGTGGAGCCCTGTCATTCAGCCAGGCATCCCACTGCTTTATTGGCTAGCCCGCATCTGGTGTGTAAACCCCACCGAGAGGCTTCCTCCTCAGTCCCCAAAGCCACACCGACACCCCATCCTGAGAGCCTGTAAATGAGCTCAGAAGCCACTCCTACATGTGGTAGCTATCTTTTACATCAGGGGTGGACACTGTAGCATTACAAAGGCTGACTTTAGGGTTTTTAACGACAAAACCCTAATTAAATGCTTTGGTTCCGAGGCTGTGACAAAATGAATACAATAGAATGTGATACAAGGGAAAAATCAAAAAGTTATGGGGCGCATGCTTTAGGATATGACTGCACATAAATATAATCACTTTGAAGATTTCCTAGGCATAGTCCACAACGAACTGCCGACTTGTGGAAATGAGAAAAAAATAATTAAGGTAAATTATTATCAACAAAGCCACAATAGAATTTACATGATCACAATTCATTTATGCGCAGCAGACATTAGTGTTGAATCATATATTTATAGTCACTGTATATACAGACAGCTAGAATTATGTTCACTTGAAGACCGCCCACCTCTCGCAGTCTGAATATGAAAATGAACGGCTGAATCGGACATACACTGTTAAGGCAAAAGTACTGGGACGCCTGCCCATTACACTAGCAGGGACTTTAATGACACTGCATTCAAATAGATATAACAGCTTCTACTCTTCTTGGAAGGATTTCCACAAGATGTTGGAGTGTTTCTGTGGAGCGAATGTGTATCTTTCATTTTGTAGAGCATTTATGAAGTCACTGGTGTCGGATAAGAAGGCCTGGAACGAGTTATGGCTCTGTGCGGGCCACTTAAGTTCTTTCAACTTCAACTTAAATAGATTTATATAGCACTTTTAAAACAACCTCATCCATGTAATTTTGGACCTTGCTTTGTACACTGGGGCAGTCATGCTGGAATAGAAATACGCCTTCCCCAAAGGGTGTCCACAAAGTTAAATATCTTGATATATTGCAGCATTAAGATGCCCCTTCACCGGAAGAAAGGGGCCACCCAAATTCAACGATTATGTCCCAATACTTTTGACCATTGTGTACGACGATTACGACGGTTCAGAGAAGTCGGTTCTTTTGATTTGAATCAAACATGCCATCAAAACCACCAGTTCAGAAGAGTCGGTTCAGTAAAGTGACTCAATCTTTATACCGCTTGTGAGGTAGGGGGGGCGCTGCCCCGGCCCTCCCCCTCCTCCTTTCACCTCCCTACACCCCCCCCTCTCTCTTCAACCCCCCTCCCCCCTCCTAGCCTTGCCCCTGTGTGCTGGAGCGGAAATGTGCTCCAATCTCCCAGCACGGAGTCATTTTTGCTCGATTATGCGTGGCGACTCGCGTTATACGGACGGAACGGCGACCCAGAGGATCGGAGGCTCGAATGGCGTTGAGAACGGGCGAGCTTGAGAAGAAAAGCTGGAGGAGATACTAGCTCGTTTGGACGGTCCGTTGGAGCGGGGCTGCGGTGACTTGACTGCCGTTGCCCGAGTAGAGCGGTGGGGAAGGGGGCAGTTGTGGGGGGGTAAAGGGAGCTCCATGCTGAGGGAGACTCCCCGGTTTCCTTTTTTTACTCCCAGAACTGTTGACCGAGAGTCGGGTGAGAGAGGCTGTCTGCGGGCCTCCCCAGTCCGTTGAAAGCGAGCCAGTAGAGCCGTAAGAGGAGCTCCTAGCTGCTGGAGCTACATGGACTGTAGTTTGGTGAATTATTTAGTCTCCCGGAGCACCGACACTCGAAAACATGCGAGGGGGGAAGAGCAGGATTAAATAGAGCGTTTCATGGGAAACGAGGCGCTTTGGATTCGGGACGAAAAGCAGCCGAGAGACAAGGGGAAGAAACAGATCCAGCCCAGCGAGCGTGTAGAACGTGTGGCCTGAGTGGAGTCATGCCGCGGTGGGGGAGGATCGGAGCGGGGAGCCCACAACACTACGACGCTGAGTGGCCGGCAGCTGAGACAGCGTAACGCCACTTACATGCTAGGCAGAGAGGCTTCTAACACGCTCTCCAGAGCCCAGGCAGCTAAGTAAAGCTCAGGTGAAGACCAAGTTTGCGTCAGTTGCACCATCGGCGCTGTCCACCACAATCTGACTGAAGTTAGGCTCAAACAGAGAGACAGGCAGGCACCCCGGGATGGTATAGAGAACACTGTCATTCACCATCAAGCCCAAACAACCAGGGCCAAATCTCTGTGTCTTAAATGAAGTGCTGATCTGCGTCCAAATGGCGTCGTTTCCAGACTCAGACTTGCAGACGTGTCCTCTGTGCAAGGAGCTGTGTGGCTCCTCCGCTCCGATCTCCTCCAGTTCATCTACCTCTTCATCCTCCTCCCAGACGTCCAACTCCTCTACCTCATCCACCAGAAGACTCCACGTCCTGCCCTGCCTGCACGCCTTCTGCAGGCAATGCCTGGAGGGCCTGAGAAACAACGGAGACCCCCTGAAGCTCCGATGCCCCACCTGTGACCAAAAAGTGGCCATGTCCGAGTCCGGCGTGGACGCCCTGCCCTCGTCCACGTTTCTGTTCAGCGACCTGCTTGATGTCGTGGTATCCTCCGAGGAGCAGGGCAAAGGGAACAACTGCAGGGGCAACGGCGGGGGTAATGGGAACCCCCACGGGGGGCTGCTGCGCACCCACCACCTTGCGGACCCACAGTGCAGCTCCTGCGACGAAGGCAACCCCGCTACCTCGCACTGCCTGGACTGCCAGGAATACCTCTGTGACAACTGCGTGCGGGCCCACCAGAGGGTCCGCCTGACCAAAGACCACCTCATCGAGAGACTGATGGACAGTCTGCACCTGGCAGGCCGAGCCAACAGCTCCAGCCTGTCCCAGTCCTTCCACAACTTCTCCCTGCTCCCAGTTTTCCAGGACCGAGTAGACTACTGTCAGCAGCACGAAAACGCGGTGAGTTTGGCACTTATGCCACCCAGTTTGTGTTCTTCCAGCAGTTTATACGTCAAAAGACCTTGGTTATCATCTCATCATAGTCTCTGATGGAAATGTGACTCTGTGACCTATGAAGTCATTTGGAGTTTAAGTAAGTAAAGTTGCCCCTTATAGTCATGCGTGCACATCACACCACTCAGTGGGAACAGTGTGAAATTGTTTCTCTGTATTTAACCCATCCACTAAGTGAAGCAGCGGGCAGCCACTGACATGGCACCCGGAGAGCAGTGTGTGGAGACTGTTCCTTGCTTAAGGGTAGACCTCAGTGATGCCACTGGCTGTCCTGGGATTCTAACCTCCACCGCCTTTTGATCACAGGGGCAACTCCCTAAACACCAGGCCACCAGCTGCGTCTCAGCTGCTCAGAAGTCAAAGTGAAAGTAAACTTTTTCATCTCAGATATGCTTCACATGTATACAGTGAACAGGATGGAGTGGCCCCAGAGTACAAAAAGCAGCAGTTCAGTATAAATATACATTATTCTGTGAAAGTAAATTACTGTGATCCTTAAAAAATAAGAATATGGCTTTTAGTCTTTTTAGAAATGTAAATTTTTAGTCACTTCTCAGGTACTGTTTTGTGTGTTAAAATGGTGGTCTGGTAGTACCATTCAAAGCATTAATGATCATAAACCAAAATTAAGTTCTTATTTGTTCTAATTTGTGACGCAGGGACTCTAGGGATGCAACAGTACATAGGATTATGATACGTCTTTCATTTTCCTGTAATTTCCAAAGCTTGCATATTGTGCAGGAGACCACATACACACTGTATATTCAGATCCACAGAACAGAACTGCAGCCCATTGGCATTTCCCAGCACTCTGTATGCAAACGTGAGCTGGAGAAGAGGGGAAACTAAAAACGAATGTTCTCTCCACCTGCATGTGACAATGGCAAGTTTAAGTGAGACAGTGAAGCAAATCTGATTTTAAAATTCACTGTGCGGCAACAGTTTTAGTTCTGTGTTTAGTACTAGGGTAAAAATAAACAAAGAACTGTACAGTCTGAAAGCATTGTTTTGCCAGTGTTGGCTGCTCGAGGGGAAATGCTTAACATGATATCTCATTTACATCACTGTCATCTGACTGTATTCCATGCAACTGGAACCTTCTTCAGTGGTTAATGACTCAGGATTTTGTCACCAAAAAAACTGAACCACATTTCAACAGCAAAGTAAGTCCTTAACTGAGAAATTAATTAAAAATGACTGAACACAGACAAGTATGTACCCTGTTTATTTAAAATGGCATATTGGCTGAAGTTTTTAAACCATCAAATTTAACTGTTTTTTCCTCCCCTTTGTTTGCATACAGTAGAGACAGAAACCAGGCCTCGTTAGACACACAAATACAGGGCTTTGTTGTTCTATAAGCAAAAGTAGGTGTCCATTTTTAAGAGCATGTTTTTTATTATTTTTTCTAAATATACTGTAAAGAGCAGATACTATATAAAGATGTATACACAGTACTGTTATCATGGTTAAAAAAAACATGATGCATACAAAACAATTGCCATTGCATCTTTAAGAGAGTCATTTACACATTTAATGTTACTGCATACACTTTAGCCTCTGTCTCAGAATAGGACTCTAAACATCACTCAGTCTGCTCTTACAAGGTGGATAATTAATTAACACCATACACCATGGATTGTGGTCACTTATTAAGAGTTGGCTTTGCATGCCCTCAAAAGTCAACATGCAACAAGACATCTGACAACAGGTCTACTGCTCCCACATGCAAACGCAGTGTTGTTTCTTATTGTTGCGCTTGCTGATATATTTTTTTTTTGCAGTCTCCGAGCTTTCCCAGTGAAATAAAACTAACACATTTAAGAACACTGAGTAGTTCCATCATAACCTGCTCTTGCTGATGCATCTCACAAAGTGAAGTTTTGAAATGACCACCCTGAAAAGCCTGTTTTATTTACTTAGTCTGCTAATGGTCTCTGTCTGGTGTGCATAACGCTGTCTAAGCCATCGTAAAGTGCTCAGTGCACATTCCACTGTCCGTGATGCTTACTGGAGACGCAGATGTGAAAACACCGTTATTATAAAGGCTTCCATTACAGGCTTTATAGGCACTGAAACTATATATATTCTCTTGTAATAGTTTCATTGGTTCATTTTTACATGTGAAACTATTACGGAAAGCACACAAACACAAAACATCCTGGAAAGAGCATGTTATGGCTGCAGAGTTGCAACAACTGACTGTCAGAAATAAGCCAAACTGTCAACCAGTTTTAGTGACTGCTTTAGTGAGGAGCGGTGGTTCAGTGATCATCTTATTCCAATAACAGACAGGATATCACAACTGCAGACTGATCGTTAGGAGACTGCAGATTCTCATACCTCTAATATGTCTTTTCTCTGACCAACATTGTGCATGTAAGCAAGGTCAGATTGATTGAATCAAATGTTTATTCACAGCTAAGCAGTTTCATAGTTTCGTGTTTGCACTGTCCTATTCACACCCTATTCTACAAAAAACAAAAAATTCTGCTTTATTGTGTATTATGTTTAGTTACGTTTTTGATAGAAGTTGGCAGTGTTCTGTTTGAATTCATAAAAAATGGGAGAGCCCACTGAATCCATAAAATTTAAAAAAGTTACTTATTCAAAATACCTGCAAAATATACAGCTAGTCTAATATATGTATACACACACAGACACACACACACGGTACTGTGCAAAAGTCTTAGGCACCTGTACAAATTGTCATTTATATCAGCAGTGGGCTTCTTTCTGCCAGCAATACAGCTGATTATCAGAATAAATGCAAACAAGCAAGCAAGATTTTTCCCCCTAAAAAGTAGTAAATTTTTGAGCTGGTTAGAAGAATGCAGGTTTGGATCCAGGCTTCTGCCCAGTGCCTCCAGTCATTGGGTGAATGAATGAAATTCCATAATCAACACCTACTGCAGTAAAAAGAGCCAAACCAGGCATTTGATGGAGCTGCAAGTAAAACTGGGCTTCCATGAGGAAAGAGGTCTGGAAGTGGTTAAACGAACACTTTGCCACACAAAACCACCATTTACTGTATTAATGTTGTTTGTATTTGTTGTAATGTAAGTGTTTTAGCACTAGCATAATTTTCTCTGGTGCATAAGACTTTTGCATGGTATATATATATAGACATGTCACAAAAAGGCCAATAAAATGTTCCACAGTCACCTGAAATATAATGTTATGTTACCATACAATAACATGCTTTTCTTCTTTATCTGTAAAGTTCTGTGTCTGACAGTGTGTCCAGTGTTTTCCTCTAATGCAGCTCATCAGATAATTATTCACCGATCATTTAGGATTTTTGAGAAAAACAAAACTGATATAGTGGTTGATGTTAGATCATCAAAAGGAACATTTACTGTGACCAGCTGTCTTTTAGTAGAGTGACCAAAGATAAAAAAACATGTGTGCTAATGATGTAGGCATATTTGGCCTCCTTGTTCAACATAAGATTGTTTTGAGTTTGTGGATAGGTATTATATGAAATATTGCTGTTATATGAAATATTGCTGTAGCTGAGTGGTGTTTCAGAGGAGAAAAACAGGATGCAGTTGGAATGCTGTGACATCATCTCAGTAGCTATGGGATTCTCATTCATATCTCTGCAGACTCTGCACTTTCTCTCTCTTTATCTCTGTCTCTCTCTGTTGTCTCACTCTATTGTATCATATCACTCCTTTGTATCATATCACTCTTTTTGTTTGTGTGTGTGTGTATATATATATATATATATATATGTGCTGTTAAAAATAACGTGTTAACTATTTGCGTTAATTTATTTTAATGCTTTAAAATAAATTGATTGCGCGATTAATTTGAAAATTAAACGCCCCTCTGCATTGCAGTACCACACAATCAGTGG
>JBBPDC010000007.1:10750264-10770577 GCA_037974485.1 Hemigrammopetersius urotaenia | reverse complement strand
GTGTGTGTGTGTGTGTGTGTGTGTGTGTGTGTGTGTGTGTGTGTGTGTGTGTGTGTGTGTGTGTGTGTGTGAGACATTGTACAAGTGAACTAACGAAAGAGAGCTCACAAATTCCTCAGCAGAGATTTATACCAGCTGTTTAGGAGACATCTTTAATGTTTGGTTGTATAAGAGACCAGGAATTGAGGAGCTTGTTCTCGCACACAAAGCCACATAAACTGTTTGTCAAATATTTGCCTCTTTTTTTTATTTATTTGTACACATTTTTATTTATTCATTCATTTATTAATTGCTGTTGTCATGATATCAACATTTTGATGCCTAAAAATGGTAGTTTCACAATCCTGAAATTGTACAAAACACCGGAAAAACCTGTTTCAATGCCAGATCCCCTCTAAACCAAGAGCTAAATGTATTTATGGTTAGAGAATTAGCTTAACATGCTGCAGTGTTAAAAATGCATTGATACTTCATTCAACCCTACAGGTAAGGATAAATGGACTTATACAGTGCACTTCAGCTCTTGATTGCACTTGTAATGTTATTTGAATCTTTTATTGCTTTGTTATAGCCTTTGATTTTTGAATTGTTCTGCTCTACCGGAATGTGTGTGTAAGTGGTTTTTTTTCTTTTTTTTTTTTTTTGCTTTTTTTTGTTTTATTATTGTTTTATGTCTTTGTGACCTTTTTTGTTTGTTGTTTGTCACAACCGGGTCATACAATTTAGCATTTGTTAGTTAGTTCTCTTAAATGAGCTCTAGGAAAGCCCATTTCTTTTAGAATACCTTTTCCCAGGATGCACTTCCACATGAACTCTGTACACACTGCCACAGTCCAGCCATCTGGTCCACCGAGAGAGGGCCAGCTTTTATGAGCAGGTAACTCGAGTGGAATCACAACTCTAACTTTACTGGCAGCTGCTTGCACTCCATGGTTGACGAAGATATAATTAGCATTTGATCGGGCCTTTGGTAAAGCTGTTAAGTTTCGACAAGGCAGCAACGAGAGAAAAGGAATTCTGTACATGAGTGGGCTGACGAGGCATGTGGGTTGGGACTGTGTGTCTGAAAAGAAAAATAGGTTGACTTTGTTTTTTTCCCCCCAGTAATTCTGTTTTCTGAAATGCTAAAAAGATGTAAGATGGTTCTGTTTGTAGGCTGTTGCCTAATCTGTTGGTTGATGGACGTGCCTTAAACAACACTGAAATAATTCTACGATGAATGGATGTATGACTAAACAATAGGTTTTCATCAATCCATCACCAAGTCACCAGAACGCTGGCTACTGAGAGAAAGTGTGACTTTGTTTGGTGCTTGAAAGAACTTGCAAAGCCAATCCCCCCTTGCCTTTCCTTCGGTGTCATTCACTGAATGGATAAGCTATTGTGCTCGTTCCGTGGCGCTTTCTCGGCCCCTGACAGCTGAGGATACAGATGTAGAATTGTGGAGGACTCCTTCATTGCTGTCGTCAGCTCAGTTTTGAGCCGGCCTATGACAGTTAACAGATGATCCATCTGGACAAAATCTTTGAACTTCCTAAAATAAACTGCAGTTTATATTATTTTGTACATATGAGGAAGAAACATCAAAAATGGAGTGAATGACAGAATGTCAGCAACATTGGAAAATGTGTGTTTAGTTAAAGGAAAGAAAATCTTTCCTTTGTTGGAATTTATTTTGGATGGATGTGAGAAAGTGTCAGCTGGGGATGTATCCCAGATGCACATTTCATAGGATACAATTTTGAAAGCACCATTATTTAAAAAAGCCCCTTCATTTACTTCTATTTTGACTGTTGCCATAGTAGAATTTAAAATTGTGTGAAGTCCGGAAGGAGACCAGCATATGACTTTTATGATGTACAGTGATGCAATAAGTTAACAGGCAGTCACCAGGTACATTCCTTTTTATTGAACATATTTGTTGCCGTGGCTCTCAAACAGTGTAATAATTTTGAGGGTTCATGTCATGTTCTTGCTGTCGATTCCCTGGAAACATCACTTTTCACTCACAGTATTGTGTTCCTCTTTGAGGTAACCTATCTGGGATCATCATTAGCAGTAACTCAGAGGGGGCAGGGCTGGCCCAGGAGGCAGATTTGGCTTTAAAAGACTGTTTGGCATTCCAAGCATAATTTGTTTTGGCAGTAACATGAGCCTTGGATAGCACAGATGTAATGCTCATGTTTCTTTTGAAATAGGGAGCATGGAACTCTCTCTATCATCTTTATATGATCATATTTTGGACCACAATAGCAAAAAATAATCTGAGTGAGGGCTTTGCTGAAATATCTACAAAAAATGGTGTGTTGAAAAGAATTTTATATTCATGTGTAAATGGTAATTTGTCCATTTCATGATACACACCTTTGATTTCAGTGCAGATTTTTAAATTAGATAATTCTGATCATGACCTCTGTTTTGACCCTGTCTTCCTCAGGTGCTGCGTTTTTTCTGTGAGAGCTGCTCCGTGCCCATATGTAGGGAGTGCAGTATAGGGAGACACGTGGGTCACAGCGTGTCCTACCTGCAGGACGTGCTGCATGACTCCAGAGCGCTCACCATCCAGCTGCTCGCTGATGCACAGCAGGGAAGACAGGCTGTGCAGGTCAGTTACAACTGCTCACTCCTTTTTTTATTTATTTTTTTTAAATAATTTTTTCTTTCATTTTGTGTTGCTCTTTTAATCTGATTTGTGTTTTACATTGCTCTGGCTTAAAGATTGTTATTGGTTGCCATGTCGGTATAATAGATCTATTCAAAATGTATACATTAGGCTTGAGTCTGGTGATGGTTAGCTGAGTTACTGTGAAAACCCCCTGGAGTGTAGAAACTCATAAAATGTTAAATACTGGTGTAAAACATTGTTCATTTACGAATTCAGTTTTGTACAAGCCAAAACAAGACGCTAGTGATCCTCCACTGTAATGTAATTAGACATCAAACAAAATCATGTCTATAACTCTTAATACAACAGGCTTTTTCAAGCACCCTTAGAATAGTTGTCTATTAAAGGCCTTTTTTATTAATCACATTTCTGTGGTCTAATTAAACAATATACTACATCCACAACATTTATATAACTGTGCTGTCATCTTAAGTTTGGTTGTTAGTATTATTGTTATGGCTTTGTGTAAATAAATAAATAAATAAATAAAAACTTTAATAGAAGCAAAAAGGGAAAAATCCCCCAACCATGTCAAACTGCCACTTGTTAATATATCGCAAAAATATGTACAGTTGTATGCAAAAGCTTGGACACCCCTAGGCAAATATTGTTTTGGATTTGAAGCTGATTACGGAAATCAAAAAAGGTACCTTAAAGATAAACATATAATGACATATTGTCATATTTCATTTATTTGCAAAATTGTATAGCTTGTAAAAAGAAAAATGTGGCAGTAAGGTCACATTTCCAGAGCACAACAAATTGTGACCCTTCAGACCTCTCAGGGCGTTGTTTACACTGACCATCAGAAGATCTTAACTGTGATCACTTGGATAAACCAGAGGCATTTTGGTCTTGGCAGCCAATGGCACAATGGAATGTTGTTGAGATAGAGGACAGAATCAGTTCTACTAAATAGAAAACAAGATCTGGTAGCTAGTGTCTTTCAATCAGTGAAGAAACTGAAGGAGCAAAAAAGATGGAAATCATAATAGAGAACATGAGATTATATTTTTGGAGTGGCATTAAATATCACCAGACCTGAATATCACTTGATAATCTATGATTCGATCTTAAACAGGCTGGAGATACAAGATGATGGGTATTGGTAATATGGCAAATAAAGTATTATGATGCATGTCATTATGTTTTTGACCATTGATAAGTTGGAATGGACAAAAAGAACCAGGGATGTCACATTTGTAGGTATGATCAGTGCGTTTTATTCATTTTTAAATCAAATTAACTAGAACTAATTACGGTTTACTAAATCACAAAAAATCACCGTCCACCCACACACATCCCCAGGGGTTTGGCAAATAAATAATTTAAATTTGATGCAATATGCATAGTGGTGACTTCTTTTCATTTAAAAAAAAATATCAGAATGTGCTCAAACGTTTGCATATGATTGTATGTGTACTGAAAAGGTCTTTCAAATGAAGGCCTTTTCTTGCAGGATGACCACGTCCCCACCCCCTCTCATCCTGAATAGAGCAGCTCTGTGTGCACTGCCAGCCTGTATTCAGTCTTGATGGCCAGAACAGGATGGATCATTAGTCCAACACAGAGGAAATGTTTCTATCACTCACACTTTTGCATGAAAGAAAGACGGCAGGGGGCGGGGGTGGGGGCGCATCCCCAGAGAGAGCTGTTCACGTGTTCTTTGGTGACACTGAGCAGAGCTGATTTGCAAGAAGACCCAGCAGAGAATTTTAAAGCGAAATGCTAAACAGAATGGTTCATTTTAAGCGAGGCCGCTATTTCAGAGGCATTCCAGAAGGTGTTGCTCCCTCACCCTCTCTTTAATGTGGCAGCTGCATTTGCATGGTCCCTCCACCCACTCTCTTTTGGCCACAGTGATCTGCTTCGCACAATGGGTAGCACGAGGGCTGCACGAGTCTTGATTAAATGAGAATCACAATTTGGTGCTTAGAACTGAGATCAGTTAAGCAATATCAGGTAAGCAAATTAATTATTATTTAATTTGCGAATAGAGAGAGGCAAGTATATAGTTATCAGGTAGTAACGTGCGATTGTTGCTCTGTGTATAAATCGGTACTACAAGCAAAGATTTGTTTAGAAGAAATTGCTTGATAAAACATTAAATGAATGAGTGTAAAATTCCTGTTAGTGAAAGAAATCAAAGAAAAACCTTGGCCTGAGCTTAAAATCAATTCTAGACTGTATGGAGCCTGACAGCCTTGCAGGATATGCACTTGGAGTATGTGTGTTTGTGCTTAAAGTACTCAATGACCTTTTTTGCAGCAGGACTGAATGGCTCTGTAACAATTCCTGTGGCATTTCCACACAAACACAATTTGGCCTGAAACTCAGGTTTCCTCAACACACTTAACTACTCAGGCTCAGGGCTTCAGGACTGATCAGTATCGCTCAATGACATAGCTATTCGTTTATTGGTTTTATGTCAAGCGTATGTCACTCTTTTGCCACCACATTCTGTGTTATTTATGGATTTAAAACTATCTTATGCTAGCTCCTCTCTAGTTTAGTGAACAGGCTATCTAAACAGCATGTGTAGCACAAAACATGTAAGAGAGGACCGTGGAAAGACTACATTTTGAATATTTAGTTCTTCAATGGTAGTAGTAAAAAATCTATTTTAAACCTATAACAAAAGTAGTAAACTAGATCTATATTTAGTAAGTAGACCTATATTAAATAGGTTTATGGCTTAAATTTGTTAAACTAGTTCTGCCGCATGCTCTGAATCACTGAACATAAAATAAGTAAGTACGTAACGCTTTATTGTCATCTCGGCCATATACATATAGTACACAGTGAGGCAGAATATCCTCCTCCTGGACCATAGATACAACACTGAACACAACAGAACAGCAGCACTCAGACAGTGAGGGTAAAAAGGGGGATTACAAGTAAACATATATATTTATAATACATAAAAAACATAAAATACTATGGGGGACACATTAGGCAGCCAATAATAATACAGTACTGTATACAGAATTGTAACATATTTACAAACATTATTATAACAGTCCAAATGCGGCTAATGAGAACTTTATGACAAATGTTACAAGAATATTTTGATACCATAGACTTGAATCTTTGAGCATGTTTACATGACACTTGATGTGGAAAGCTTTATTCTTGCCATCTGTTTGCATGTACGAAAGCCACATGGTTACAGTCTACCATTGACAATGTGCCTCATTTAGCTGTGCTATAGTAGAAATGCCCAGTTATACAGTGGCAAGAAAAAGTACGTGAACCCTTAAATGAGGATCAGATCACATTTTGTGACAAATTCATGCAGGACAGCACACTAATGCCCTAGTACTATCTGCAGAAGTGATCTAGTTTTGGGTTTTAAAGGCCCCAGAGGGTTGTGTATATATTTCAGCTCCTGAGGAGAAAATTCCACTGGAAATTTGGCCCATGATGTTGCTTGTGTCATTTTGGTGGTAGGCTAGCTATCCGTTTTTTCAAGCGTATCTCCTTCAGCAATAAGCCCTTGGAGCAGGGAGGCTAGATGCAGCTGTACGTGGTCGATTGGGTTGTTGTACTTTGTCCTAATCCTATTACTACGTGGTGTTAAATGGGAAGCCTCTAAACATTTATGGGCTTGAAAGCTCCTGCAGGGTTTTAACAATGCCAGTGGTAAACACAGTGCTGAAAGTGCCCTGACCATGACAGGCCCGTGCCGCACCAGACCCCTGACCACTCCAGCTGCATCAGTGCTGCCTAATCCCATTTACCGGATTTTACTGGTCCAGTTCAGCAGCGGCTTATCCCACCTTGAAGTACCAATTAGGAGTTACTAGAACAGACTTTACCAGCAGAGTGTGGGGTAAACAAGTATAGGAGAGGATTTGATGGTTGATGAAGTACGTTAATATGTAGGCGTATTAGTTGATTATCTGTATCCAGTACTTGTACAGGTAATGTGTGAACCTTCATCCCACTTAATGAGATACAAAGGACAGTTGGATAAAATGTGCAGTGGCTTAATCTTTTTAAACCATCATTGTTTTAGCGTTTGTTTGGGACTAGCCATACATGTTTCTTACTGTCCAAAACAGTGAATAATTTCAAACTGAAAAAAGAGCATTAAAGACAGACGGTAGAATTGTGATTTGAGGCATGCAGAGAGGGAGAGCTGTCCCTAGATCCCCTCTGGCAGAGCATTGTACTGTTTAGATAGAGGTCAAGGGTCATGGCACTGCTCTTTGACCTCTGCCCATATCCCCCCACCCCAAAGTGTAACGTCACAAAGGAAGCCCTCATGCTTTTTTAGTTCCATTCAGGTTTGCTTAGAGACATTGCATATGGTGCAGGTCTTAATTTTTTAGATGTCTATATTTAGAAATAATATAATCTTTTACTAAGAACTTAAAGCTCCCATTCACCTTCTGGGTAGGGTTTACTGCTCTGGAATAAATTAGGCTGTTTGTTAGAGATCCCTTTGTAAGCTTGAGGTTTGTCCATTATTTTGGCCTTTTTACAAAGCCAACTGGTTTCTAAATGCTTTGTATAGTATCAGCTTTATATGAAAAATTTCAAACAGCCATTTATTGATGTTAACTTTAGGAAAAACTACATTTTTATTGTACTGTATGATATGTGTTTTTTCTATCTTCCATTCTTGTTAAGTGTTCTGAATGTTATTTACAGCTGAGCATTGAGAAAGCCCAAGCAATCGCTGAGCAGGTGGAGCTGAAGGCTAAAGTTGTGCAGTCAGAGGTGAAGACCACCACCCTTCGTCACAAGAAAGCCTTGGAGGAGCGCGAGTGTGAGCTGCTATGGAAGGTAAACAGGCACTGAGCTTTACTGCTGTGTGGAGAGGCCCGGTCACTTAACCATTAACGTTGGCAACAGGGGCTTTATTCACTTAACTGAAATATTGCCTTACCAGTAAAGCTACACACGCTTCATTCAAACACAAGCAATTCTTTGTGATGTTGAGGGTCAAACAGCTCAGCATAAAGTTACAGCACATTCTTTGTTTTTGAGGAAGAGGCTTTGAAAGCCATGGTCTTCCTTTAATACCATCAAGCGTCATTCAGTCAAACCGCAGTGTTAAATCTAAGACTAGATTTATCTTTTTTAAAATTTTTTACTTTATTACCTGATACATTTATAGTAATTTATAGTCATTTTTGTTGGGCCTGGAATACTGTTTATGCTTGCAGACATGGCACCATTTTACAATACTTAATCCTTTGTACTACTTACAGTAAACCTTGTAAACACAGTTGCTAAACAGTAATAGTATTCTTTTTATACAGTAAATCCATTAGAGTGAATATAGCTTTCTGTAGATTAACAGTGGATAATTGAGCCCTAAAGTAGTGTCCTATGTACTTCAGCAAAATCATCTGACTTAAAGTGCTGAAATTAAATCTGGTGTCCTTTTTCCTCTGTACAGTTGGAGAAGATCCGTCAAGTGAAGGCAAAGTCGCTGTATCTTCAGGTAGAGAAGTTACACCAGAATCTTACCAAGCTGGACAGCACTATCGCCACAGTGACGAAGGTGCTGGAGGAGGGCCGCAGCATGGACATCTTGCTTGCCCGTGAGCACATGTTAAACCAGCTGCAGGAGCTGAAAGCTCTACGCTGCATTTTGCAGCCGCAGGAGGACGATCGAATTATGTTCACACCTCCAGATCAGGCTCTTTTGATTGCCATCAAGTCCATGGGCCTCATCAGCAGTGGAGCTTTTGCATCAGCCACTAAAGCCCATGGGGAAGGCCTCAAAAGAGCTCTTCCCGGAAAGTTGACCTCATTTACGGTGGTGGGCTATGACCATGATGGAGAGACACGGATGTCTGGTGGTGATGGTGTGTCTGTGGTTTTAATGAGTCCAGATGGAAATCTGTCCAGTGCTGATGTGTCTGACCACCAAGATGGCACCTATACGGTCAGTTACCTCCCCAAGGGTGAAGGTGAGCACCTACTTTCTGTGCTTATCTGCAACCAGCACATTGAGGGAAGCCCTTTCAAAGTCATGGTCAAATCTGGCCGCAGCTATGGAGGCATTGGTCTACCTGTTGCATCCTTTGGTGGAGAGGGCGATGGCGATGGACAGTTGTGTCGACCTTGGGGCATATGCGTTGATAAAGAAGGCTATGTGATTGTGGCTGACCGAAGCAACAATCGCATACAGATCTTCAAGCCATGCGGCTCTTTTCACCACAAATTTGGCACTTTGGGTTCACGGCCTGGCCAGTTTGACCGGCCTGCTGGGGTTGCCTGCGACAGCCAGAGAAGAATCATTGTGGCTGATAAGGACAATCACCGCATCCAGATCTTCACCTTCGATGGGCAGTTCCTTCTCAAGTTTGGTGAAAAGGGAACCAAAAATGGGCAGTTCAACTATCCCTGGGACGTGGCCGTTAATTCAGAGGGAAAGATTCTGGTCTCGGACACGCGCAACCACCGAGTGCAGCTGTTTGGGCCTGATGGAGGGTTCCTCAACAAGTATGGTTTTGAAGGTGCCCTCTGGAAGCATTTCGACTCTCCTCGAGGAGTTGCCTTCAATCAGGAGGGCCACCTAGTGGTGACTGACTTCAACAATCATCGTCTGCTCGTCATCAGGCCTGACTGCCAGTCAGCTCGCTTTCTTGGCTCTGAAGGAACGGGCAATGGGCAGTTCTTGCGTCCACAAGGCGTAGCCGTAGACCAAGAGGATCGCATTATCGTGGCTGACTCGCGCAACCATCGTATTCAGGTGTTTGAACCCAATGGCAACTTCTTATGCAAGTTCGGGACTCAGGGTGGCGGTTTTGGGCAGATGGATCGCCCATCGGGTATAGCCGTTACCCCTGACGGAATGATTGTAGCCGTTGACTTCGGAAACAACCGAATCCTCATGTTCTGAGCTACTTTATTCGAGCTTTGAAATGTGTGGTAGCCGAGGAGGTAAAGAAGAAGATTTAGGTACACACCCATCAGGAGCAAACATGGCTGAATTTAGGAAATGTGTCAGTAGTACAGAGCCTTTTTACACATCTATTTATCATGATTGTAGTATAATTTTGTGCTGCTGGCGAAAGTGTCCCTGTCGTACACAAGCCATTTGTCAGAGTAGGAGTAGAGCAAAAAGACTGTGGTTGCTGGTAGTTTAGGCTATTTTGCTCTTGATCTGTGTCTTGAAATCTTTCTTATTTGATTTTTTTCTCAGGGAATTTCTAGCATTCTTGAAATAAGTTTCAGTCTCTGCATTATACCTACCTCATCTAGCCTATGTATGAATGTACTCTCTCTTGTGTGTGCAGAGTCTGTGAAGTTTTATAAAGAAGTCTACCTCAGTGCTTTTTTATTTGTAGAGTCAGAGAACATAACATAAGAAATGAAGCAATGTTTGGTTGATATTTGCACAGCTCGCACAAATTTCTCCTGATTGTTACTGTGCATAGAACACAGGTTGGACCCCTGAATGTTCCAGTACAGTAAACCAAAAGTTTAGGGCTGCATGTTTTTGGCAGAAACATTTGGATAATGTTTTGATAAATCTACTGTTTTTCTTTTGGTTTTGTTTCATTCTGGATTATGTTTTTTTTACGTTGGTTTTCATTTGCATCATACCTCATCTAAACCTCTTACCTCACAACTTATGTACCTCTGTGTACAAATGCCTCATTGCGCATACCTCACTTTGTGTTGATTTCCATAAAAAAAAAATATGCAAGCCTATGGAAACAACTACCAAACTGCTTGATGGCCTACAGTATGAATGATAGTCTATTGCTGATGAATTGGTAGGTCTGGTGGTATTGAATAGAGCCCAGGCTTTGAGTAATGCAAGAAACAGATTGTTCCCACTTCCATAGATGTTGTAAAGAATGAGGCAAAGAGAATTCTGTGAAGCGTTTGAAGATGTTTTTGTTTTTTCCCCCATTTTTGGGACCTACGATAAAACTTAATCAACCCTTGTTTGTTTAGTTCTTTACCTGTTTTGTATGTTCTTCATCTAATGCACCGTTAAGATGAAGTGAAGATTATCAGATTGTTTGGCACATGGCTTACTTGCTATAGCTAGCAAACTTGGATGTAATCCAAATCCAGTAGGACTATGTAGTTTATTTTGAGGAAAGTCCTTTCCGAATGTCTGGAATGTATTTATTGGCCAAATCCTGAAAGAAAGAGCTTTGACTTAGATTTCCTGGGAGACCGTTCGCTCTGTCAATGGAACACAGTTTTCAAAACATCTCAAATCACTTGAGCGTGGTCTAAAATTAGAAAAAAAAAAATTTTTTTGCTTTATTTGTGGGTAACCACTTTAATGATTGATGTTGCCTGCTTCTTTTGACTGTTTATTAAAAAGAAAGCTTTTGAAAGCAACAAAAAAGACAAGCACTGATTTGTTAGAACAGTACACAGCAATTTTTTTCTCACATTTTTTGTGAGTCTGAGGATAAGGCATGTAATAAAAAGTCCATTTGAAACTGAAACTTTCCAGAATAATTTTCACTGAGAGGCAGTTAGAAATATATACTCAATTACTGCCTGTTCCTGACCACATACCCTTGCCAGGGCCTAAATCCCAAAGTCTGCCTGTCAGGTGTTGCTATTGGTTTGCTCCTTTCTCTTCTGGACGGGCATTTCCTGTCTGTTAAGCCAGTTGCGTAGTGGTGGAGCTGAGATTTATGAGGGCTTTTCTTGCTGATGGTGCTTCACTGGGTTGCTGCTCTTAGGTCTGCTACATAACTTAAGAGTCTGTCTTTTTGACAGTGGAGGTGAAGTCAGGCACATTTGCAAGGCCAGTCGTATTTGGCTCTAATTTAGTATTAAAATCAGACTTCATTCATGCGATGCATCCCGTTTTGCTTTTCAGAGTAGAAGAACATTCAAATTCTTGGCAGCCTTTCTGTGTGTGGGGAGACGAAGAGTCTCTGATGTCATGTTAGCCTGACAGTATTTCTACATAGACTGCTGCTTTTTGTACCCGTATGCTCACAAGCATAGAGAGAAAACTCTTGCCAAATGGAGACCAGTGGACATGGGCATGTGCCAAAGAGATGTACATGGACAGTGGTTCAGAAGTGTGTCTATAGATTGCTTTCTTATTGAATTTCTCTCCTTTTTTTAAATTATAGAGTGACCCTACAATGCCTCAGTAAAGTCAAGTCAGAGGCTAGCATTAACTTGTTGTGGCTGGATTGCCATGTATGTTGAGTCAACTGGTGTTGGAGTTGCTTTTCCAGCACAATAAAGAAGACCAGTTCAGAAACTGGGGAACCTGATTTCAAAGTTACAGAATGTAGACTGATAAAGAATCGCAAAATAAATATCACCTGTTAGTCATCGTGAAAAGAGAACAAATCGAGCATTTGGCAGTAATGGGATAAATGAAATAGGAATGTTGCTGCTGAGAAATCTTCACTCTGATTTGCCCCATAATTCAGTATTTATTGCCATCATCTAATGTTTTTGAAATTGAACTGCAGCTCTGTCCTCCAGAGATCCAAAGAAATATCTTCTCTTCAAGAGGAAAAAGAATTATTTTTGCATGCTTTAAAAGCCCTTGTAGACAAGCATATGTGTAAAATAGTGATGGAGCAGAAACAATGACACGTACTTTGATATATACCAAAAAAGAAAGAAAAATTCTGCGTTGGGTTGCAGTGAATTGCTCTGACTACACGATTGTATTACTGTGTGATAGCTTTACAGAGCAAGGTACTTGTTTGTATGAGACTTTAGGAGAAAGATTTCAGTTTCTATGCCTTAACACTATTGCAGTATACATTAATTCTTTTGCTCTTTTGGAATTTAATCAGACTGGAAACTGCCAAAGAGCTTGCTCTGTTTGTATTTTCCCCTCTTTCTCCTATAGTTCCCACGTGATTGTCAATACAGGTTGGATGCACCATCTATAATCAGTTTTGATAAAAGATGAGAGTATGTCGTACTTAAAAGATTCCTCTAGTGGTCCCTTATCTGAACAGTGCTGATAGGGGTATCCCATTACATTTGATTTGGGAGATATATTGTGTGTGTGAGTGTGAGAGAGAGAGAAGAATACATGGCAGATCTGTACTGAGGAGCCATCATGTGTAGTCCTCCCAACAAGCAGCAACTCTAAACCAGAATATGTCTCATTGGTAGATGCTGTATGTGTGGAAAGATAGTTAGGGGTTGATCATATTTTCAGGGCGAGTTCTCAGAACATATGGTGCCAGTTCAATACAGTGAATAGGTACACATGTCTACATTTTACTTATTGTTAGTAATCAGACTCAGATGCCCTTGAGAATGTTAGTTGGGGCATGTTATCTTTCGATTAGACCTTTGGTCAGCATCTGTACGGGTTTCCCACCAGTTATTGGTGTATTCCAGCTTTTGACCTGTTTCCTAATCTGGAAAAAGCAGAAGGAAAATGTCAACAGTTCAGAAGTGCATGGTCTTTTTAATGATTGTATTAACCAAGAAGAAGAAGAAAAAAAATTACAAAAAACTCAGGTAGCTTTCTAGAGATTTGATTCAAATTCGATATTGTTTCTTACAATTGGATAGTAAATCCTTTTGTTAGTGCTTCATAAAAAGTAGTATCTATTTTGTGTGTGCATTTATTGTATTGATCTATAAAAAACAAATTCCATGGGATCCTTCTCAACCAAATTTGCAATTTGCATTAACCTCTGAAAATAAGGGGGGGGGGGTGAGTAAGCAAAGCGTGGTATTTAGAAACACAGCTGTCTAAATCAACAGTTCAAATAAGCACTAAAGTAATTGCGCTGAGATATTTTTGATACCCAAAGGAAGTGAACGGTCTCACTGATGACTGTATTGACGTGAGAGACATTCAAAGAACATGTAAATTAACCAAAGAATTAAACTGGCTGCCTGAAGAAATTATTATTGCCTTGGGATGCATTAGAAATTCCTCTTCATGTTGGATTTTCTGAAAACAGCAATCCATCTTTTGTATATTTAGGAATCCAAATTAAATGACAGTATATCGAGACCTCGTTTCTTTGAGTCATTACAGCATTTTGTTAGATTATTCACTTAGCTGTGAGACAGGCTAAGCCATGTGTGGATAGATGGCTGCCTAAGCTCAGACCTGGGATCAGTTTTGCCTTTTAAAATGTAATGATTAGGGTAGGATCAAAGTAGCAAACACGGATTCCTGGTCTGTTGTCCTAGGTGGTTGTAATGTTGGGTGTCCTCCAAGAGGTCCGCAGTTGATTCTCTCATCCTTCACCCTCCCTCTTTAGCTCTCTAAGCAGCACTCACTATCCCTTTCAATCCCAAACAAAATACTTGTTTTGTGTCTGGTTCAGACTGAGGAGGCTGTATGAAATATTTGGTGGTCTACAGTCTTGTGCTCTTGTATTTTGTGGACTTTAAACATTTTCTTATGCAGGTTTTGATTTTATGTTTGGTTGTTTACACTTAAATAAACTTGTATCTCATGGGATCCTGAATTTCTGCTCTGTGTCTTCAGTGTAATTCATTTCACAGTGTGTTTTTGATATATTGGCTGTTTTGTCTTAACAAAATTATATTTTTAAAAAAGTGTAATTGTAAAAGGAACAAAAGCCTGCATGGCCACCTATGTAGGAACTAGTGTGTCTACATACCAAAGAGCCAGGGGTCATGGCAGGGCCCTGCCCCTAAGGCCAACACAGCACAGCTTCAGACTAACTGGAATGGCCATGCAGATATAACCGGTTTAAACCAGGTTTACACAGGTCAAAACACTGCAAACAGCTATCCAGCTTGTTCAAATTTGGTAGTGGAATTCTGTGCTCATCAGTGTCCTGTGATTTTCCACACAATGTTTATGTAAACCTGATATCGATTGATTTCCCAAAGACTGTTGTATGCAAATTTTTCCAAGCAGACTCTCCTGAAGCTGTTAGGGTAAATAATTAACTTCTGAATTTCAAAACATTATGTAATGAATCGAGATAATTACATTTATTGACATACAGGGATTTATTATTAATGAAAGCATCTAAATTTACAATATGAGTAGAGGCATTGTTTGAAGTTGGGCCGTTCCTTTAAAGGCTTTAACAAGGGTCCGGCCCCTCGCTTTCTCTCAGGAGATCATTGACAGAAAATGTCAGAGGGGAGATCTAGGTAACAATGCAAAGAGATGGGGGAGGGAAGAGGGGGGGTGAAAGAGGTTTAGCATGAGAAAAGCAGCAAACATGGGAAAGGGATCTGGCCACCCTCGAGATAGAGAGACAAAAGGGGGAAGGGGAGGGACCACACATGAAAGAAAGAGGTGGTCTGTTCACCCCCAGTGGACTGGCCTGAGAATAGGTCAGCAAGGAGAGCACATTCCACCTTTCACGGCCATTTGTTTGAGGTCAGCAACAACAGAATGGACACAGACGTCCTTAATTTCAGGCATAATGGATCTCCTTAACTTTTTTTAAAAAAATTGTATTCTATAGGATTGGATAAACAGCAGGTAGAACTATACATAATTATACATAAATTCTATAGTATAGTATAAATAGCACTTACAGAGCAGGTTATTCTCCTGATTACATATACATTCCAAGAGCACCCGCGTATAGTGAAAAATTGCGATATGGTGTGGTAAAAAGAAAGCCCATCCATGCCTATTTTTATAGTATAAACCCTAAATATGCTCCAAGTTCAATACATTACCCTTAAAGAAAACAGAACATTTAAGGGCAAACCTGCATTCATACTCCACAATATACATAACTCCTGCACCGCCAGAATGTAAATATTACCCGTGTAGCATGTACTGCAAACAATTTACAATTTACTTTACTATAAACAATAATTTAAGAATGGAATAGCCCTGTACCTTCATAGGGAGTGTCAAATTCATTTTACACCCATCAGCCACCTTCCTAACATTGTGTAGAACACCCTCGTACCCCCAAATCAGCTATGACCTGTCAACGAATGGACTCTAGACTTCTGTAGGTGTGCTGTGGTATCTGACACCAACACGTGACCAGAAGTCCTATAAGTTGTGTGGCAGAGACTCAATGGATCAGGCTAGTTTGTCCTGAACTTCCCAAAGATGCTGGATCATACAGAGATCTGAGGAATTTTGAGGTCATCACATTTTGGCCCTTGTCAAAGTGCATCAGATCCTTAAGCGTGCCCATTTTTCCTGCTTTCAACACATCAACTTTAAGAACTGACTGTTCATTTGGAAGGTGCCACTGTAATAAGAAGACCTGTATAATTCACTTCACCTCTCAATGGTTTTAGGTGTACACCAATGTAGGAAAAAAATGTAGCACATGACCTTTTTATTCACTACTGAAATTTAAATATGAAACAGTGGTAAAAGTGTAATCTGTAAATAGTTTCCAACGGTGAAAGAAAATTTCACAAATTAGTGTAAATAAAATTTATTTAGGACTTCATAGACCCCAGATGATGCTGATGTACAGTTTTAACAGATGACAAGCTCTAGGAAAGCAACTGCAGTGGAAATAGAACAATAAACTTTCATCTTCGGTTTTCTTCATTAGGACCTCTCCACAGATGCCTTCATCCATCCTATTTCTCTGAGTTGCTCCAGGCTCATAAATAATAATGAGTGTTAAAAAGGTATATGGCACTGGGGTGAGAATGTGTACATCATTTGCGCTGCACTTGTGTGAAAGAGGACGGCATCTGTATTGGCTGAATTGGCTGCCCTGGCTGGAAAGGCGGAGGTTTCTTGCGCATGTCTGGAGAAGAAGTGGGCTTGACTGACGGGAGTAACTGGTTCCTTTTGATGATTTGGAGAGCCAGTGGTGTGTTACCTAAAGTAATCAAGCAGATTAATCAGTATTATACACTAAAACTGCAGATACTGATTATATGTTAGATAAAATGGACTGATACAGGAGATTTAAAGTGTCACTTCATAAAGCAAATAACAGATGCATGCTTTTAGCTTCAAGTAAGCAAAGGCAAATTAGTTCATTAGGTGCTATGGCACGGAGTTCTGACAGTTAAAATAGTTTAAATATAGCTTAGAAATTAATATTAAACATTTAAATATATGTTTAAATATAATAAAGATCAGGGTCTTGAATATACCATTCTGCAACTCTAGGTAGACACCCAGTAGAATAGCTTCTGGGGGGATCTCCTTTGGATTGACCATGGAAGCAGCCTACAGAGAGAAAGGAAAACAAAACAAGACCACTTTCATCTTACCAAAGGGAGTTAAACACCACACACTGGATGACATAGAGGAATGTACATATAAACGTTCAGGTCCAACATCAATCAGACATTGGCTTGGTTGAGTTGTGACAATTTATGCCTTAAGTGCTGTGTAGCATGTTACTGATAAGTATGATGCATTTTTATTTAAGGAAACGGTCATTTAATTCTCTCAAAACACGCAATTATATATAATTCATATTCCTCATGACTTACTAATTTAACATGCATTTTAAATGTATTAAAATGAAAAAAATAATTTTAATGGTATTTTAAATTGTTTATGTAGTACACAAGCACTGAAAGCTTTCAAACATACCATTTACTCCCCACTTTTAATTCACCGTTATCGTGATCATCATAATCAACCTATTTGCTTTCTGAATGAGGCACAATACAGGGCAGCCAATCAGAACAGATAACAAAACCTAATTAATTCTAAGTTATAAAGAACGAGCGAAAACTGGAAATGTGAAAATGGATCAGAGCTGCATTCAGTGAATTAAAACACACAAATGTGGACCTCGAGGAACTAAAAATTGAGATCATTAAATGTCAGAAATGCTTGGCTTAGATAAACCAGATATTAGAATCAAGGCTAAATGGTCAAATGTTTATGTATCAAATATAGGTTATTTACCTGATGGAGACATTTGCGTGCTTTTTCATATTCACTTCGCAGGCAGTAAGCACTGCCCAGGTTAAAAAGCATCATGGCCCTGGCGGAGCTGACAGTGCTGGGGTAACACAGAGGAGTCTGCTTCCCTGCTACACACACAAACCCACACACATACAGTTAGATCTACAGTCATGTGCAAACATTTTAACAGCCCTGGTGAAACTTTGTTGATTTTCTCAGTGAATAGAAGTTTACTACAAACACACGATTAAAGGTGCTGTGATTACACACAACTACTATAGGGTTCTATCTGAGATGGAAAATGTAAACCAAAGATAACTGACTGACAAAACCAGAGAAGATCATGAAAGACGATCTAAATACTTTCTGCTTGAAATTGCCCAAAATGTCATTAAGACATTAAGGTTAGGTAAAATGTTCAGATATACCACAGGCATTCTCAAATCAAGTTGTGGTCAAGTTCCAAACATTTTAATAATTTCAGTACAATCAAAAGGGGTGAAAAAGAATCTTGTTCTACAATATTTAACTACTTAAAGAAACAAACAAATAAAAACAGTTTTGAAATGGCCTTTATCATCCCAGTACTGAGACCAGGTCTTCTACAGCATGTACACGCTCACCTAAAGTGCTGGCAGTGTAGTGCAGAAATATTAATGTTTCATTATTAAGCAAAAATCTCATAGGAAAGGGCTTTAAAACAGAAAAGGAGAACAATAGCTGGGAATACTCACAGGATTCAACTGGCTCTAGATCCCCTTTATCTGAACCTGTAGTTTCAGACACATATAAGTGAAAACCATGCAACAAAAGAGAAACAATTATCACCAAAACCCAGCGATACTGGGTTATGTTTTATAATACTTCAACTAAAACATCAGTGCTACTCTCTTGTTTTATAGATGAGGTGTGTGTGTGTGTGTGTGTGTGTGTGTGTGAGAGAGAGAGAGAGAGAGAGAGAGCGTGTACCTTGGTCCTGTTCACTGGGCGACACTCCTAGAGATACATCAGTAACATTTTCTGGGTTGAGGTGAGCGATAGCATCAGAGATTCGGTCCAGAGAGATTAGAGCTTCAGCAGCATACAGATGACCAAGGAACCTGACCACCAAACATCACACTCTCACACTGAAACAACTGGACTAAAGGGCCACTTTGTTGATATCAGACTTTATGATCAAAAAATGAAAGTTTTAAAACAAAAAAAAAAATCACTGAAAATCTAAGAACGAATTGTTTGGTATATTCAATAACTCCATTAACCACAAAAGTTACATAAAGCAATAGAGTTCACACAACATCACATCTTCACAAGCTGGTCAAATTGCTCCTGTTACTGAATTAAATTAGTTCAAAACAAGACAACGTTTGGCAAAAATCCTATCTTGCTGCATGTTTCTGCCACTCTAAACAATTTCAAACACTTGAACTTCACTAAAAACCTAAAGCAAATTGGAACATTTAAAACAAAACAAGTGAAATGATTTTAGAGACCTCATAAGAAGTAAGACGGTTCAAAGAGTGACCAGACTGGTAGAACCACAATGTCATTCAAATGTAATTCAGGTGAGTGTCCATTCATCAATATGACATGAAAATAAAAAAGGTAAAAACTGATATCTAGAATGGAATGCAGGGGCTTTAAGAAAGGGCATGAAAGTTGAGAGACTTACTTGAGGGATCCTGACAGCTTAGGCTGATGTAGAAGCTTATCTGCGTGGTTAAGAGCCATCAAATTGTCCCCAAGGGCCAGAGCCACATACGCACTACAGGCTAAAATACAGCACCTGAGTTAAACAGACAGACAGAATATTCACATTTTTACACAATGTTCTTTACCATAGAAATGACCATAATCCATCTTCATATCATGCAAATACAGCCTCTAAAGAGAGGAAAATTACCAGGTGCAGCATGTTTATTCAAGGGATGAATCACACACTAGTAGATTTAGAAAAACATTTCACTGGCTCCACATATACTTGCACAGCCACCAAATGAGTGCAAGGCAACATCTGGCTTTTGTGACTCAACGATAGTCACGGATGCCAGACAGAGCAAAGTCACCCCCAGCAGTCTCTCAAACTACACACACTCAAAGGTGCTGTCTAGTTCTGTTGTTTAATAGTGTGGGGTAACTGTCCGTTTAAGTGAACTTTACGGCAGAAAGAAAAGATGACCTCCTTTGAATGACCTGACAATTTCTTATTTGCATGTATTTTTGCATGAAATATATTGGACACAAAAACATAGCAAATTACAACCCTTTGTTTTACTTTTTAATTGCTTTGTATATTAACATTTGCATTAACTATAAACTGCATTAAACATGGTAATTAGCAATCTGTCCTTAATGTAGCAGTAATTGGAGGCAACGTTAATAACTGTACACCTCCCTAACCCTGCACCTTAGTTCTGTTTTCTGTTAACTTCATCTCTGCCACAAGTCCATCATTAAAGGGGTAAGAGGAACGAAGGGACAGAGAGTGAAAAAAGTGGGGAGCAGACGTGGCCCCTCAGCGGCTGGCTGGGACACAAAAGGCTTGCAGGATTCCGGGAAGTGAAACCTGAGTAAGTGGCAGCTATGCTCGTAAACGTGTCACCGCATCAGGGTGTCAATCCAGGGTCACCCCTAAAACCCACCCGCCCTTTCCTTTCCACCACGTCCGGATAGCCAGCCGTTGCAAACAAATGAAAAATGTCCCAAGTCGAACAGGGAAGGGGTGGAGAGAGGGAGTAAGTGCACAAGAAAGTGGTGAGAAAAAAAAATCTTTTTTTCCTAATCAACTCCAGAGAGAAATGATTAGAGGACAGAATGAAGTGCAGCTCCATATATATATGGAGCAAATTTTTTATATATA
>JBBPDC010000007.1:10730272-10742114 GCA_037974485.1 Hemigrammopetersius urotaenia | reverse complement strand
ATATATATATATATATATATATATATACTTATGCTCCGTCTACTTTCTCCTTTTGTACTGTCCACTTTGCTGTGGGAACAATGCAAATTTCCCACCCAAGGGACAAACAAAGGGTTTAAAAGAAAAACCAAATATCAGAAACCAAAATGTCCTTGCCGGTTTCCCTTAAGGTAAAGTGGTCCCTTACAGTCAAACTGAACACAGCACAGCGTGAACAGTGTGAAATTCTCTCTCTCTCTATTTAACCCGAGTGGCCTAGTGGATAGGATACTTGCCTCTGAACCAAAAGGTCATGGGTTCGACCACCACTGGGTCCCAGGGGAGCAGTGTGTGGGGACGGTACCTTGCTCATCGAACCCACAACTTCCTGATCACAGGGCGATCCAGCTGCCCCAAGTTGCTCCAGGGAGACTGTCCCCTGTAGTTAGGGAATGGATGTCGATTTGGATAAAAAGCATTTGATAAATGCTGTAAATGTAAATAAAGCAGTGGGCAGGCAACAATGGGAGGCACCTGGGAAGCAGCATGGGGGACAGTACCTTGCTCAAGGGTACCTCAGCAGTGCCACGAGCAGTCCTGTGATTTTAACCCACGACCTTCAGATTGCAGTGGAAACTCCCTAACCACTAGGCCAACAGCTGCAGAAGGAAGGAAACCGTGCAAATGAGGTGAACTATTCCTTTATCTTAGAACCGGCCAGTTAGTTAGCGGGGTACACTAAACACAGTTACAGTTATTGGTTCCTCTGCTGTGAACTTCCAAAATACCCTCCAATCTAAGACAATCCAATCCAAAACAATCAAAAGCATTTTCGCAGAGACCCATCGTGTTACAATTAGCCCAATCCCGTTACAATTAGCAGTCAAATAATTAACCTAACGATTACCCGGTAGTTACTAGCAACGCATAAGATTATATCCATACGTTCCTATGGATCATAATATGTGATAACATATTGCCACTGCAACAAAGTTGCAATCACTTGCCAGGAAAAAACGGCAAAATGAGGCTCTATCTGAAATGAATCAGAATCAGAGAACTTTATTTATCCCGGAGGAAATAGTGATATTTACGTGCATTCAACACTCTAGGTTAATTCAGTTGCAGTGCCACTGTTTTAAACCACCTTTTTGGCATGCCCCCTCAAAAGCTATATTCTATTTTCCATCTATTCATTAACGATTTGCACAAATCAGTTGAATGAGAGTAACCTTCTCTGGTTTAGTGTGTGCTAAATTAGCTTAGCATAGCTAGCTATGTGCTGGAGAACTGTTTACTTGCAAATCCTTACAGATAAAACACAAAATTTATGAAAAATAATGAGTTGATTGGAGTTTGGAAGCCACTGCAGAGTCAAACTTCAATTGTATTCACGTCTCTAACACTGGCAGGTAAGGATTTAGCAGGGTAGCTAGTCGCAATTCCGCAGGCTAATGATTAAAACACAGCTTACCAGAGTTGCTCTCGGCCATGTCTTGAAGAGGACGAGGAAGTGTGGCGGTGTATTTACTGCAGAGACAGGACTGGGCTCGGTGGTTTTCTGTCTGTGAGTGTTTATACGGATGTAACCAAGGGAAGGACTCATTAATGTTTAGCCGCTGTTACTAGCTTTCGCTTCGTTCAGGCTTCTGCAATGAAAACAGAACCGAGTCCCCAACAGTCTGACACCTACCGACCTGGAGGAGAAACACAGCTCACAACTCAGAGTCACCACTAGATGTAGACAGATCTGAGTTTAAGGACAAAGTGAGTCAAACAGACTCTTTATTTAGTTTGTCCAGAAATGAGGAAAAGGGAACTACACTATATGGACAGAAGTATTGATTGTTAAAGTCAATTGCTATTATATTAATATAATCAACAACCATAGAGCAGGCAATGTGCATTTGTATCAGCACATATGGGAACTGAAATGCTACCAGAAAGCCCAAATTTGTTGATTTGTTTAGTGTATGTGTTTCACATACTTCACATGATTATGGCCAGTTAAACAGGATCTATTCTCCTCTCTTAAAAAACGTATTGGCCATCTTAATGCTTCAGCATAACAAGACAACTGGGAAACGCCATGCTTCCAATTTTTTTGGACACAGCTTGAGAAATAACCTTTTCTATACCAGCATGAACGCTCCCCAGTGCACAAAGCAAGGTCCACTTAGACATGGTTAAATGAGTTCGGTGCGGAAGAGCTTGACTTGCCCAAACAGAGCCCTGACCTCAACCCCATCCAAAGCCTTTGCGATGAACTGGAACAAAGATTGCGAGCCAGGACTTCTCGTCCAGCATCAGTGTCTGAACTCATAAAGCATATATACAGAATAAATGTGCAGGTTTCACTCCAGAGAAACACTCAATATCTTGTGGAAAGACTTGTCAGAAGAGTGGAAACTGTTATAGCTGTAAAGGGGACCAACTACACATTAAAGTCTTTGTATTTAAATGCAATGTCATTAAAGTCCCTGTTGGTGTTACGGACAGGCATCCCAATACTTTTGTCCAAATAGTAATAGTAATAGTAATATCATAATTAATATGCTGCAGTGAGTGGAAAATTGCAGTATGTTAGAGTGAAAAAGTGTATTTATTTAAGGTAAATAAAGTAGACACAAATCTTCATTGATGACTTCATATTAATGTTCATGTCTATCTGAAATATGACCCATGTTTCTAGCATTTCTGAGCGTTTCCTTTTTTGGGCTGTACCGCATGTTGTGTTTGTGCTATTTGCATAATTTATAATGTTGTAATAAATAAGGAAACAGAATTCTTGGACATTTAAACTTGAACTTCAGATTTACAAATATAATTTCTTGGGACTTTGTACTTAAAATATAAGCAAAAAATATACAGTTATAAGCACATTTATATGAAAGAAATTGAAATGGATTTAGAGATTTTAGAAACTAGTCTCTAATTTTTATTGGTTGTATGCTTGGTGTCATTGTGTTGTTGAAATGTCCATTTTGTAGGGCAGCAGAGAATCAGCCCCATTTCAAGGTGGTCCCACCTCTGTACTTCACTGTGGGTGTTCTTGTGATCATACCTGCAATCTTTCTGTACTGCTTCAGTACATCGCTGAGTTTCCTTTTTAGAAAAGGAGTGTAGGAACAGAGATGAATGCAATGCAGTCCCCATAATGTTCCCATAATTGTGTCCCCGAGAACTTCAGCAAGCTCTTTCATCTTCACCATGATGGCTACTTGTTGCATCTCTCTCTCTCTCTGTCTCTCTCTCTCACACACTCTCTCTATCTCTCAGAGAGTCTCACTTTTAAAGTCTAATTTAACCTCCATTATGTAAAATGAGTGACACTCAAATATTTGTTTGGGTTATTTTACACCACTGGCTGTGTCAAAGTGTATAATCGAATGAAGAGTTGGTTGAACAATTTTACTAGTTAATTAACAAATTAATTCATCAGCAGATTAATCAATTAGATTACTGGTTGGTTAAGAGTCTTTAAGTAACAGTAAATGGATAATCACAGTTACATTGTTATTCAGCCAAAGATTGCAAACGAATGACATGACATTTTATAAAAATGCCCAACAATTTCAGACAGTTCTCAAAAATTTAAAGTATTAAATGTGAAACCTGTGGAAGCATGTACTGGGAACAGGTAGAGGAAGTTGTGAACTGTACACTTATGACAACCTTATAGAAATAATGAAATTGCGTTTATAGCACAACAGTTATAATATCCATCTATTATCAGAGCCATTTATCCTTAACCAGGGTTGTGGGAGCCTATCAAAACAGTGAGAGAGAAAATAGCAGGAAAACATCCTGGACACATCACTATCCCATCATGGGACACACACACACACACACACACAAGGGGCAATTTAAATTCATCTCCAATTTTCTTGCCAGAGAAAACCCATTTAGACACTATGCAAACCCCACACAAAAAAAGACTGGTGATAAAATCAATAAACGTTTCTGTTACATTATACATAAAGCTGAGCAAGTCAAAACCTAGTTTTAATGAGGTAATGCTCGTGCATTTGCCAGCTGAGCCTGGTGGAATGAATTTTTTGCACAAAACCAAAAAGTAACTCTTCAAGAAAAGGACAAAATAAAGCCAACTAATGTAGCCATATGTCTTTTAAAAGTCATTTATTTTGGTCCATTCACCATGAATATTTATAAATTACGTTAAAAAAATGAAGCTGGAAAACCTGCATGAGAAAATGATAGAACATTTTACATTAACAGAATGGTATCCTAGTGTCAGCTATACTACAACCATCAATAAGACAAAGACTGCACTATAAAAGACTTCTTAGATAAAACATTAGAGGTATGTCACTCCATAGTAGACCTGCGCTAAAAGAAAGCTGTGTGTCCTCTAAGTATAAACAAAAAAAAAAAAATCCTCCTGCAAGAAGGTCTCTCAACTGCAGTGTTTATTTTCCACTTTGACTTCAATTAGACTAATTGAACCTGGTACCTAGAGAGCTTGAAAATGTCTCACTAATTGACACCAGGAGGGAGAGAGAAAGAGAGAGAGGGGGGCAGTTCAGAGGAAGAGGGATGATTGATTGTCTGTGAGCACGTCTGGTTATTCCCTGGCTCTGTAACTATGACGGATTCCTCTCTCCCGGCCTGTGGGAAATTGGAGCATTCCGACAATATGACTCATTATGCTCAGTCATTTTTAGAGAAGTTAGACCGGCCATGGCAGAATTCAGACAGATTGAAAGCTTCCAAACTACCAAAAGACCAATCTGGTGATTGGGCTTGTTTATTCACTTTGATGAAGAAATGCCTCTGGTGGTGCAATTAAGACCTCCACTGTGACTAAGAGCAACATACCCATTTATTTTTGTCGATATTTAAGGAGGCGAAATGTAAGGTACAGATTTTGGGGGAGAGCTCTGCACCTAAAACAGTTGCACATGTATGTGGTTATTGGTGTGTGCAGTCAAGAATATACATGACTATACATATACAAAGTCTGATCCCATGGGAAAGCTACTGTTGCTCAAATTATTGAAAAAGGTGCTATAGTACAATACAAAATGCACAAAGGTTTCAAAACACACAGTGCATTTCAGTTTGCTGCATACAGGGCTGTGTAGTCACGGACCGGTCAGAGTACCCATGTTAGGTTCAACACCATATGAGCATCATATGAGCATCAGAAGTTGCAATGGAGCAGAACTGGATCATGGAACAATAGAAGAAGCCTGGTCAGATGTATATAGTCACGGTGTATGAGTTATTATGTAAAAATTTTATACATATCCTCCTGAGAACCAAAGAAAAAAAGTAATTCAATGGATCTCAGGAGGGTATACAAGTTAAATACATTTATTTTGACTTTTTGCAGCAGCTCAAATATTACTGCTGAGAATAAAGAGATTTTGAGACCCTTGATGCCACTGGTCATCACTACTAATCAAAGTAATCATCTCTACAGGAGGCATGTTATTAAGTGGAAACAGTGCTACAACATTTGAAATTGGGGAAAATTTTGAGTTTACTGCAGCTAGTTGTCACCAGATCAATTACTGACAGGTGAGTCTTGTTCTTGACTGTCTTACCTAGTTCTCACTTTGATGTGTGCATGTTTGGTGGGTGTTCGACTACTGCTTGTAAGATACAATCAAGGCAATTAGGCTGAACGCTTGTTATTTGCAGTAGACAAGGAAGTTGTAATGGAGTAGACAGGAGGCTTTTATTGGGCTCAGAGGGCAGAAACAAATGAGTGCAGAGAGCTGAGCCTTAGCCTTTAGGAGAAAGTGTTCCATTAAATGCACGGCTGCTTAGAGACGAACACCATCACTCAACTGACACAGCTACTGTCTGTCTGTAAATCACTGATTGCCCAAAGTGTACAATGCAACTGAGTGATTTGATAAAACAGAAAGAGTATGTGGTAAATTGTTACTAAGGTATGATGATATAGGTTCCTGCCTGTTCCCTAAACTTTGGTCCAAAAATAAGAATAGTAGCATTTAAAACCATCTTATAGAGACCCAACTTATAAGGTAATCAGTGTCTGTTTCTCAGAAGTAAAACACAGAAATGGAGTGAGGGACGGTCAAATCCCTTAGCCCTATATTAACCTAAAGTTTCTATATTATGGAAAAATAAATGTTTCTCACTTTTCAGTGTGCAAACAGTGTATCAAATGATTCACTCCCAATATATAAAAATATAAAATCTAACATATATATTATATTTTATATTTTTATATATGTGGAATCAAGCTGCAACACCCCATGTGTGAACTTTCACAAAGTAGAGCCAATTAAAAGAGAGATCACATATACAAATCAATCAGGTACAGAAAAAACAGCAAGATTAATTATAAGAGATGAAGAGAGATTGGAACTGGCCAAGTAAAAATTTAATTGCAATTGTTTTTGGTACATGAATCTTACCAAATAATCCATGAATTCAATATCTATATTCTGTACGCTGAGGCTGCTTTGAGTGCAGTGATTGGGATACATTTGGTGCAGTTGCTGACAGTTTAGAATAAGTCACTGACAAGGTAACATCATGTATCAACTTTTACAACTGTGCATCCCACTGAAACAGTGAAACCCTATAACAATAATAAACCCTGGTTCACCAAAGACACTTGACATGTTTTGCGAGAAAAATAACTTGTTTTCATCAACAGTATTGCTAACAATAGCCTGAGAAAATAGCTTAGGACTGCAAACAGGAAAATTAAACTTTGTCATGAAGTTGGAACAACAGGCTGCATCTAATGGCAAAAGAACAACCTTGATAAAACTAAATTAGATGGCCAATTACAAAAAAGTCCCTCCTCAACACCTGACATTAATTCTTGCATCCGAGGTCAAATAAATGAGTTTAATGAGAGGTTTAAACAGTCTCCAGTCACATCTCCAGTATCTGCTCCCTCCCTGTTTCCCTCCCCAAACTATATTCAGGAAGAGGAGATCCACTACATGGACAAAAGTATTGGGACACACCTGTTTCAGAGTTTGAGCTAGCTTGCTTCCAATCAGTTTAGATTTCAATAGAATATTGAAATCTTCAATACAATATTAAAATCCAGCTGTTGGTTTTGTGGTTAGGGTGTTGTCCCTGAGAGACAGAAAGTTTTGGGTTCAAATCCCAAGATTGCTAGTGGGACCACTGTGGTAGCAAGGTCCTGTTCCCTCACAGTGCTCCCCGGGTGCTGTGTTCCTGGCTGCCTGCTGCTTCACTTAAGTAAAATTCTGTGGTGAGTTCAGGTATGACAAATTGTCACTTTATATTTAAAGGCACTCAATCTCTTTGCTCAGCTGTTGGAAACTGACTTCTGCATATGTTCTGCATAGAGCCTCCTGCTCAGAACTCAACAGGATTGTGTTTTTCACTCTGTCTCTTCTCCCTCTATACAAACCACTTGACAACCCACTTAGTCACCATTCTTCAATATGCAGATGACACAACCATAATTGGACTTATAACCCATAACAACGAAGACTGATATCGTGAGAAGGAAGCTCAAGCAGCCACTTGGCACCTTCATAACAACTCCCAGCTCAATGCATCTGAAACACAGCTCATTATAGATGTAAGGCACAGTATGCTGCAAACTTACCTCATCCATAACAGTCTGCTTTGGCAGCTCAGACGGTCAAAATACACCACATAGTCAATATTAAACTTTCATAACTGGTCCTGAAAATAACCCTGAAAACCAATACTGTTTTTATGAATCACTAATTTGTCGCTTTAGTTTTTGCATCCTATCTATGCCTTTCGTTAATTTGACTAGCATCTTTTACAAAAAGCTAGTAAGTAGTACACGTGGCTTGTCCAATCATGGAGGAGAAAGTATCTTTTAGAGATGCTGTTTAGAGCAGGATTTACCTTGAGATAAAAGGCTGGACAACATTTAAAATTGTCAATCACGATTAATCACGTTTTTTTTTTTTACGATCAATCGTGATTAATCACACTGCTTTATGCAAAATTAAATAATTAACTTAAAAGTAGTGTATTGCACACATTTATTTTTTATGAACAAACATACAATAACATTTGGTTTGCAAATGCTTTAAACAAATGAGGGTGGAGGTAGCTCAGTGGGTAGGATACTTGCCTCTGGACCAAGAGGTCATGGGTTCAAATCCTACCTTCAGCATACCACCACTGGGTCCCTGAGCAAGACCCTTAACCCCAAGTTGCTCCAGGGAGACTGCCTCCTGTAGTTAGGGAATGGAAGTCGCTTTGGATAAAAGCGTCTGGTAAATAAGAAGCTTTTTAACAAGAGTGTCCTTTAACACAGTTACACAGCTGCAGTTCAAACATTTCTTGTAAATCTCAATTTAGACATTAATGTAAAGAAATCAAATATAAAAACAAAGCTATGTGCCACTCCAGGGTATTCACGCTTTATCTTTATTGTTATAGAAATAAAGTTCCAGAGCAAGGGGGGCAGAACCATTATAGCAGCTGCAGAGTCTCGTTTGGCGTAATGCTCAGGTGTCCCATTACTTTTACTTTTGTAATGAGACGCCTGGCCTCTGTGAAAACCAGTCGAGATGTAGAGCTGCATACAGCACCACCGCAAAAAACTTCATTCGTGATCTTGGGGCTACAAGGAGAAGTTTGCTGGAGGACCTAAGAAATCTTGCTGCGGAGTAGAGATGAAGGAGGGCGTGAATATATTGTGGAGTGACACCATGCAAAACTTTCAAAACAAACAACAACATTTTTAATTCTATTATTAATCTCACTGAAGACTAGTATAGACAAAGCTAGCTCAGAAGAAATATCACTTTATGTATACACTATTAAAGTTACATAGGTGTGCAGTTAAGTCTAGGCATCTGGAAAATCCTGTTTGATTAATGAACGGGTTTGTCTTAGGTCTGTCCTCTCTGTCGTTTATAGTAAAGAAGCCTGGCACCACAACATGCTCAGTAAAGAATCTTCTTCCAGCAGAGATATTTTAAACTGCTTTTACCATTTTAAAGTCAAATTATGTGTGCTCTAAAGCTGATCATGCATGATAATTCACTGCGATCATCTCCGGTACCAAGAACAGTTTTTGCTGAAATGTTAAGGGGATATCATTTAGATCCAGTAACAAGTAAGGGACAGATATGCTTGATCATTGTGAAGGAAGGAAAAGATGTTCTGTAACTGACATTACAAATCAAGGTGCTCTGTTCAAAGTTGTTACATTAGGTTCCCAGGCAAGTATCAGGAGAAGAAAGCAACCTATTAGGATTGAAAAAATAGACATCATTCCCTTCTGCTATACTGACCCCAGACAGAAAACCTGAATAATGCAAGATGCCAGGCACACTTTCTGTAGGAACAATATATATCCACTGCATCCGTTTCTGTGGTGTTCTTGTCCCCTGTGACAACCTGACCAGAGCATTGGAGATGGAAACCCACGTCACTGGCTCATAGCCACTACCAACCCCTTCCTCTCTCTATTTTGTTGTTGTTGTTGTTCTTCCTTCCATCTTTCTCAAACACTCATACACTATTTCTTTCCTTTCCTCGCCTCTTCATTTTCATGTCTCTCCAATGTATGACCTAACAAGAAGACTCTCAAGAAGGATTTTGCCATCTTTTGCAATGCTGATATTATTATTCATGAATGCATTTAATGAATGACCCATAAAGGGTAACAAGCAGTATAAAACTGTTAGTTAGAATTGGTTATATCGAGCTGCACTTATCAAAGTAGCTCTTAAATCATGTGAAACAGAATGAGCGTGTAATATTGCCATCTATTACAGAGGCTAAATTATGAGTAAACAACCGAATAGTCTCACAGCACTTGACACAATAATTGACACAAGTTCAGAACTGGCTGGAGTAGTTGTATAAGAAGCACTGGCTCTGTAACAGGCAGTCGATATAAATTCCTCCCACTTGTAATGACATGCCATGAATTATGTATGAGGTACCATCTCATGAATTGTAAGAGGCAGGAAGACTTGCTCTAGGTGTAAGCGTATTAAGAAAGGGTGAAGTTACAGATGCACACAAACAGAGCCATAAACTAACAGAAAGTCTAAACCGTTTTTTTTTTTTAATCAAATACACTTGACTATAAATGAACTGTGCTTTTGCAGTGTTAAGTAAAAGTGCCTGACCGCTGATAAACACATTATTTTTTCCCATCTGGGCATTGAAATCTGACCTTTGGTCCACGGTCAGTTGAGGCTTATTTCAACATGCAGACTGGAAATGTCTGAACATTAAACAATGAATCGCTCAGTGAGCATTTCCAACGCTGACAGCACAACTGATTTCTTTATAACATGGTGAATGTTAGCCTCAATCAATTCCAGAATAACTCTGTGATGCTAATAACCTCATCTTGCCTACTACATAACAAGGCCTGATTCAGAGTGGATGTAGGCCAGTGTATAATGAGTAATTAGTTGGCCTTTCTTACCATTATAATGGCATGAATTTAGCATTATTTCATTGACATTTTAATAACTGCTTTCCACCATTAATTGCTTTCTCATTTGTACAGAAGTCGCAAGTGTCAAATGTCAAACAGGAGGTGAATGATTAAATCCAGAACACTTAATGATATGAATTATGATTTATGAATTATATAACAGATCTCCCCCAAAAGTTTTCAACAATAATCAAAAGAAAATGAATAATTTATTATATTGATCCATGCAGGCCCAGCATGCTCTACTGGTATCAGGCCATCAATATTACACCGAATTGCCCAGCTGGAAGGGAAGAATGAAATGGGAGTTGGAGAAAGGGCACAGGCTATATCCACTCTGAGAGGTGGAAAGTAATGCATGTCTTTGCACAAATCTTAAGTTTGACAAAGCCCTAACCAGTCATTTGAAAATTGGTAAGTAAAATGGTAAATGTGTGTTTTAGCACTTATCCTTTTTGGTTATTACTTTTCATTATTTGAGTCTGCTACAGCCCCTTGTCTCAATTTTTAGGTGACTGTATCTACTGGACCGATGGGAACAGTGTAATTTGGACAAAAGATTGTGTTCTGTTAATCAGGCTACCTCTACTAATTGGACAATTCTCCTTGAACATAATGTAATGAAAACTAAATAGCCTTTAGAAATATATTTATAGGATATATAATTATATACCTTTTTTGGATGTATTAACAATGCTGCTGCATCCCCTACTTAACATGTACTATGGCAGCTATAATGGGTTCCGTCCTTGATACTGGTAGGTTTCGCTTTAACATGGCAAAAATGTGAAAGAAATTGTGTTATTGCTTTTCAGGCTCCTTTGATTATTTGAAGGGACTTTCAAATATGGTGCTACGGTGTGTGAGCTACTGGTGTAATTTTTAAGCCCCCCTATTCAATATTATGACCATCCATCACTGGTTACGATATAGATAACATTTTGCTGTATGTTATTATTAGATTATCAGGCTACCTGTTACCATCTGTCCAGTAGAAATATAGATTTTATTCTGTTTCTAGTTGTGTTAAGTGAGAAAGAGACAGTTTGCTCATTGTTTTGTGTACTAAACCCCTCATTTAAATAAAGCATACAGCTGCAGTTCCCAAGTAAACTCTTGGATTTACTTGAGTAAAGTAAATTCTTGGATTCCATGGATGCAAATGATCACATGCTAGACAGCCAACAATTTCAGGATGCTAATAACACAGTTTAGCAAAAGCGAGAAATGCAGTTCTGTCAAAGTCCTATGGAAAACGGTCCTATATTGTTTTTTATGGTTATTTGATGTCAAGTCAACATTCTTGTAGGTTTTCTGTTATTTTCAGAATCACTCTCCCACTCCCCTATGTGTGTGTATGTATGTATGTGTGTGTGTGTGTGTGTGTGTGTGTGTGTGTGTGTGTGTGTGTGTGTGTGTGTGTGTGTGTGT
>JBBPDC010000007.1:10719595-10730172 GCA_037974485.1 Hemigrammopetersius urotaenia | reverse complement strand
GTGTGTGTGTGTGTGTGTGTGTGTGTGTGTGTGTGTGTGTGTGTGTGTGTGTGTGTGTGTGTGTGTGTGTTCCAGGTCTGGGGAATGCTGAGAGAGTGTGCAAAGGCAGTGATGTCTCAGGGGACTGTGCAATGGGAAGTGACTGACTGAGTTTCTGATTCAGGGAAGGATTAGATATTATTGTGCAGTGATGTCCAGCAGGCCTGTTTTCAAGTAAGAAAAGAGCAGGGCCATAGGGTCATCCAGAACAATATTCAATACATATGAAGTGAGAACAAGTAGTTGACAGTCAGATTAAAAAAGTACTGAACATTGCAATATGTGTGTGATCACATGTACAGTATGTCTGAGACAAAACCAGAAAAATAGACAAAGAACAATGACAGTTGCTCTAGAATGTGAAAGGATTTTGAATTGAACTATATAAACATCAGACGCTTAATCTGTAACCAAGCAAACATCCAGCTATAATTGGTCTGAACTGTTAATATTTGCTGGCCATGTTAATCTAATATTCTACAACGGTTGACTCAGTGGCCTAATTATTTCCAGCAGAACTTTGCCATGCATTGTCTCTAATAGTATTATGTTTGTTATCATAAATGTGTTCGTCTTGGTCTTGAAATGTCTTGCAGCCTCCAGCACAGCTATAGCCCAGCATGAGAAGGGCTTGGAAATGGCTGATGCAATCTTACCCCTCACAATAAACAGTGCATTTGGGTAAAAAGGAAAGAATAACTTTCCTATAGAATGAAATGGATATAATACTGAGTAAAAGTGTCATTTAGCCAAAGTACTATAGTGTTCAGACTGAAGATGACAGTGGAGTAGCTGTAGATTCACTTCTTTAGAAACCTGACAGATCGATACTGTTGTTCTCTATCATTAGCATCTCCATTTCTGTGTGTGTCATCTGCTTTCCATCTCAGCCATGAATTGCTGCAGTCTGAAATGACTTAAATATTGTTAGAGAACTCTTCCTGTTTCTAGAGGCATTGCACAAGCAACCAAGCAGTAATGCAGTCCATATCTATCCACTAATTATGGCACTCATGTTTGAGTTTGTGCTTCTAACCAGTTTCCTTAAGGGACAAGCTTTTTGTCCCATGATGAGAAATATACTGTTAGCAGTGCAGGCATATGGGTTCGACACCCAGCTGTGCCACCTGCCTGCTCAGGGGTTTCCAAGGATGCAGCCTGCCCAGTTCTCATTGGAAAGGAAGGACGATGGAGTCTCAGTTGTTGCTATGCAACGTGGCAGTCAGTGAGGCATCTGCATGACTGCACACTAGAGCCGAACACTTGAGATGTTCAGCAGCAGAGCTTCAGTGGATCAGGAAGATGAAGCTGCAGGCCACATTCTTATCAGAGGAGCTGGCCTTCACCTTCAGATATCAACTACTGCCCTGAAATCTGCCAATGCTGAAAAAAGCTACATGTCAAATTTGCTTCAAATGTATTTATGTGTACTATGGTCACATTAATAAAATCTTTTGCATCACCAGATATTCATCTTTCAGATAGCTTACTTGTGGCTATAATTGTGTTGATGTAATATTTTACATATGTGGAAAGTCTACCATTTTCATCCACATTTCTGAATAATTTTTAATAGGTACAAAAAACAATGGTCAACTGTAAAGAAACTTACAGATTGAGGAGATGATGATGTCTGTAAGGGAAATATGGTAATTTTATTTACTATCCAAAACCACCAGTACACTTATCTGTGTCTTCTGGGTTTTCATGTATACTGAAGAAATCAATATTCTGTGGGTACTATTTTATCTACACATACACATATGCCTTACACATACATCTTCACTATGAATGGATTTAAGACCATCTTTTCTCATAATTAATGTTAAACAAGTCCTTAAGTGAAAAAGTATTTGTAACCATTCTAGCTTTCACAGACCAGTCAACATACATTCTTTGCTAATGTAACTTTTTTCAAGTTGTTACTGGCCAATAATGCCTATGATGTAAACATGTGAAAGAGCATTATCTTCAAGCAGATATAGAGCCACATTATAAAGCCAGTCATGTGACTAAAACTGAGACGTAAACTCAATCTGGTCAGAATAAGAATAGACTACCTGTGCTGGCTCTCATAGTCACACCTGTAGCAGCACCACCCTGCTCTGCTTTTCAGTAAAATGACTCACAGCTGTTTCTAATCAAGCTAATAACTCTGGAGTACATGAGTACCCAGGAGATCAGCACTTGCTAAGTCAGGTGTGCAGTTCAATAGCAGGCACACTGTAGATTCCCTTCAGTGTGTATTGTTTGTTCTCTGTTGGCTTATTAATTTCTATTGTTGCTTATGCAGGAATTTCTTTGATATATCTGAATCAGAATCAGAATTTAAAAAAATATAGAGATTTTTTTTACCACAGATTTTTGTAACTAGTCTTTGTTTAAACTGTGTTTTAATAGTTTTATGCTATAGTATAGTTCCTATTCCTCTTCTTGAATGTTCACTATTATACAGTAAAAAATATTCTACTCCAAAAGCAATACAGTCTACAGACTTAAATGCAAAATGACAACGAATAACAGCTTTATGAGCAATTTGGAAATATAAAAAATCCCAAATATTCTTTTTTTCAATATCACGCTAAAGGTGAAATGGCTAGAAGTTTGATTTTTACATCACAGCTATGTTAGAGGTGAATATCTTCAGGAAATATGATTATTGCCTGATTCACATAGTCCTGGCTGGGGGTCTAAGGGCATCAAATTTATATTCCACCTTTCTAGTAATTGGCCAAATAAACATGTTCCGCTGCCTTTAAAATCCTGTATCCCATTGTACTTGAAATCAGTGTTATTTTAGCATCAGTTAACTGAGAAGGGGGACGTAACCTGTACTTTGGCATGTGACGCTTTTGGGCGTGCTAAATAGGCTACCATTAACTTAGCTAAGACACTACAGCTCCAATCACAATTGAACTGTCTGGATTTCTGCCACTCCAGTGCTAGTCAGCGCTTTGCACTTTTAGACATGAGATTTTATTGTCTAGCAGAGCATCAGTTACTCAAACCTGCGCTGTGTGTGTGCACTGCATTTAAATTAACGTTGGCTTAGAGATATTTCTGTAGCCTCTCGAAGAAAAAGATTAATTTGCCTCTTTCTTAATTTTCCCTTTCTGTCCCTTTCAACACCCGCTGCTCAATTTGAATCATTTTTCAAACTTGTCTGGCTTTCATTAGGGCGAATATGACATATTCTGCATAGAGCAGAGCTGTTATCATGCTAGCTACTCTCCTCTCATCAGAAGTGTTTAGCATTTAGCAATTGTTGCTAGATAGATGGCATGTCATTAACTGAGTAATTCATGTTTAAAAAAATAACACAGGGTGAGATTGCACAAAAGCAGTACCCGCTCCCAAACACTTCTCCTCTGCTAGTATCGCATGCCGTGATAATACCTAGAAATAATCTGAAGATATGAACACAGTGGAGCCACAACAGGATGAAAGAGTTTTGACTTATAAATTACTTTGAGGAATCACCCGAGCCATCAGATTCACAACTTCATCAGATTAATATGATGTGCTTTTATAGTAGTATGATGTTTGAGAAAATTATCTTTCTCATTGCTCTTTAATATGTATCCTTTTGAAAACAATGGATTTGGCCTCTTAAATTGCGCTGACTGCATTTAGGAGCACAAAAGTATCCATGTGGCAATAGGAGTGAGTGAGTGCCAGCGAAAGGACTGTCTCTCTTCTGACTCACACTCTCTAAGTAATTGCCACTCTCATGTGCCAGCATTTTGTGCCCACTCCAAACACTGTGCTCTGTGACTGGGTTATTTAATGAATCATGTTGTCTTTTTCCTCCTCAAACAGACTGCGCGAAGAGTGGATGGGTGGTTTGCTCTCTGTTGGATCCTCATTGCTATTCATATAGCTGCTATTGTTCTGATAAGAAGAGATCTTGTTTGGCTTGGGAGCTGCTGTGGAAGACTATGACCTTGCCCACAAGTTTAATTGCCCTTGTAAGGATTTTCCCTTTATGAAAAAGCAGAGAAAACTGTAAAAGAAAGAGGGGAGCTGAATCGCACATTTTTGCAATGTCTAATGAGAATTTTTACACTGGTCAAAAAAAGAGAGAAGAACACGGCCAATATAAAGAACCTCTGTTCTCAACTTTAACCAGACCTGCATCAGCTCAGCTGGAAAGCTGGAAAGCAGTGTTATCTATACACCACAGAAAATAAATGTCCATATCATATAAAAAAATCATCCATATGTGACCCATATGTTTTCTAGTCCTCCCTGAGCACAAATCTGAAAATGCTTTTGCATTTCTTTATTTAAACCATAGATATGTGCAAAAGTCGGCTTTGTGTGTTTATTATATACTGTATAATATTTTGGTCGCGTTGGACTAATTAGAAAAGGCAAATTCAATTGTGAATAATTATATTAACATAAATTTGAGCACCAAAAGCCCAAGGCAATCCTATACAGAGTTTGACTAAATGAACAATATGCTTATTATATGAAATTTTAAAGATAAATAATTAAGTTCACAGATAATCCTTGAGTATAAGTGTGAAAAAGTAGAGTAAAGCTGCTCTGTACAGTCACACATGTTGCAGTCACAGAGTGCACAACTCTTTCCTCTACTAGGTGGTATAGCAGTATGATGCTTTAGCCATCAGGTAGGTTGATGCTTTGAGTAATAATAATAATATTTGAGCCACAATAAAAAAAAAATTTAATGTAAATACATTCTCTTGTTTGCACTGAAACAAATATTAAGTTCAGCTAACACTGGAATGTTTCTTGCACAACTAGTGAAAACATTATTGCACTTACTATTGATTTGGCTGATAGGCTATCCTTATCCAGAGCAACCTATAATCATAATCTCATTATGGATGTAGCCAAATTAGTGATGGGCTATTATCTGCGTTAATGTGAGACTCTTATCGCGCGATTAATAAAAAAAATCGCCGTTAATCTATTCACAAAGTTGGGTTGGGAGCTGGGTCTATACTAAGCTGTCTGTCTGTCTCTCTCTCTCTCTCTCTCTTTCTCTCTCTCGTTCGTGACTTTTCCGGATCGCGCCCGTTTTAAACCTGTCTCGCTCTCTCTGTTTCTCGCTCTGTCGCGCTCTCTCTGTGGCTCTCTCTGTGGCTCTCTCTCATTCGTGACTTTTCTGGAGTGTGCAGATCGTCTCTCTCTCTCTCTCTCTCTCTCTCTCTCTCTCTCTCTCTCTCTCTCTCGCTCTCTCTTACTCTCTTTGTCTCTCTCGTTCCTGAATTTTCTGTATTTAAACCTCGTTCCAGACTTTTCCGTATTTAAACCATTTTCTTTAAGGGTAATGTATTAAACTGAGTTCAAAATGAAATTAAAGTGATCTGGGAGAACATTTGGAGACATATTTATGGTTTACACTATAAAAATAGGCATTGGGATCATTTTGGGGTTGGGGGGGCTTCAGACCTTCGGCAGAATTCAAATGAGTCATTTTAATCTAGATTAATCTAGATTAAAATGTCTATCCAGATTTATCTAGATTAATTCCAAGATTACAATGAGATTAATCTAGATTAAAAAAATTAATCTATGCCCACCCCTAAGCCAAATATAGTGTTAGGATCTTGCAGAAGGACTCTTATTGGTAATGACCCAGCATAGCATAGAATGACCCAACAAAAGATGTGTGCTAAGTACAGCTGTTGACATCATGAAGACTTGTTATTTACTTTTTAAAATGTTACTTTTGATATTTGTAGATTAAACAGTGAACAGATATATTTCAGATTTTCTGTTGTGTTGATGCATTGTTGCATTCTGCCTTTGCAGGGAACTTCCTCTTGGTATTCAAAAAAGAAACTATCTTTCTAAATATTTAATAAATCTAATAATATTACACTGTTAAATCAAAAAAGACAAAAATAATGGGTTGCTGTCTGTGTGTGTTTATTTATGCAGACAGAAATATAAATGTCTTGACTGTTTGTTTGAACATGCGTATATACATGCGTAAGTGTATAGACAGAATACAACCTTGCCTCTATCAAAAAGGTAACTTTCCAGGTAACAGAAAGAAATAATCACAACTTTAAAAGTAGGTTCATGTAACAAGATGCTGAAATGTTATTTTACAGCTGTGTGAATTAAATCTTTTTGTGGATGGGAAAAATATGGAACCCACTATGTTAATTGCCTAAAATTTGACTTGGCACATGCTGTTCTATTAATGCAGTAATGCTTTTCAACAGAAAATGGACCACATCCCATAATACACAGACGGGCTATTTCCCTCTGCAGGAAATGCTTCTAATGACATCCTATTTCTGTGATGTTCTTCATCTAATGCACACCAGCTACCTTTGTCCTACAAAACTGTGACTGTTTTTTGCAACACTTTGCAATGGAAACTTTCTATAATTAACGGCCATCGTCATGCACTGTTTTCACTAGAGTCTGTCAGTGGGAGTGGACTACATATTTGGTATAAACAGTGATCATTGTTAGCGTCATTTGTGAAAAGCAGGGACACTCAAACATGAGTGCAGGATTGCACACTCATCTTCAAGAGGTGTAGGTGAGCCAGTGGGTTTGTTTCAAACAGAAAGAAAAACCATGAAGAGCAAGTCCTTGTGCTAGACCTCAGAACAGCACGAAACACAATGCGATCATGGTTTTATTCTGAAGTGAAAGCAGCTGTAATTTTAATTGGTAGTTCATGCATGACTGTGCCACTCTGAAAAACAATATGTGATTGAATAATCAAAAACAGTTTAATGTGACAGCCCATGTATAATGCATGTTTAAAGCGTTGTCCTAGAAGACAACATCTCTGTTGTCTTAGAAGAAAGCAGGGAAATAGGGAAAGGATCATTTTAGTATAAAAAAAGAAAATGACTGCTGGGATAGACTACTGGGACTGCTACTGCTTCTACGGGACTGTTACTCCTTTGCTATGCTGTTTAAGGATAAGCAATTCAGATAATGGATGGAATAATACTTTTAACAAAAAGCCCTATCTGTCACACATGTGAGGTGCTAAGGTAGGCTACATATGTGAGTGTATAGCAACATTTTTTTTTAAGGAACAAGTCCTTAAAATAAAACTCTGAAAAAAAAACTCTACAAAATAACAAGGAACCTACAACAACTTGGGGTAAACACAGGACAACTGCCAAATGGCCAGACTGAGGAACACTGTGAAACAAGAAGGCTACTTGTTCACAAGACAAGACTAGAAACACCTGGGATAGAAGGAGTAACAAAGTAGACACAGGTAAGAACACTAAAAAGAAGATGGTACTAACGTGGAAACAAGACACCCAAACAACAACAAAAGGCCATGGCCAGGAACACATGGAAAAATTAAGGTCAATCCCTGAAAAAGTCAGAGCTACCATATAGTCATACTACCACCGCCATTCTTTATTGGAGGTATTTTATTGCATAATACGGTAAATTAGTTTAGGCTTGACATTGGTCTCATCTCAACAAAAACAAAAACTATACATATTTGGCTTCATTATGAAATTCTCCTGTACAGGCCAGCCTTATTTAGAAATTAAACTGTACCTTTACTTACCCAAGTGTGGGTTAATTGATTAATGATTCTATTTTATTATACACACTTAAAACATTAGTCACATAGATTGTTCTATATGTATAATGAAAATAAAAGGTCAATGAAGGACATGTGAATTGCTGAACAGAGGTTTCTCAGCCAAGCCTACTTAATACAGTCTCATAGGGACCTTTTGGCAAGTCAAAGTGGAGCTACATTAACTTCAGCATCCCACATGCGTAAAAACCTCTCCTCCTTTGGCTAAATGCTATTGGTCTCTTAAAGTGAATGTGCAGAAATAGAATGAGATACAAGAGAGGACTGTGGAAGCTCTTTATCCACTCTAGTCCCCCTGACCTTCATTTCAACAACAACACCCTCTCAGTCTCTACTCTTAATCTCACTCTTTTCTTTTTCTTCATCCTGCAGTCTCGACACACAGACGAGCGCCTCCTACTGGTTAGCAGATACAAGTGTTTCCTTTTTCTTACTTCTGCAAGCCAGAGTTGCTAATTATTGCAACACATATCCCTTAGCCGCAGGAGAGGAAAGAATATTAATCCCTTAAACTCTAAAGGCCTGCCTGTGTAGCCACAATAAAATCCTCACTCTCATAACGGCTTAATCTACATACTGATTTTGTTGTATGTAGTTAGCATTTACGTTAAAGGATTAGAGGGCGCATACCCTTTATTTCCCTTGCCCACTTCTCATCGCTGTTCATCCCTTACCCTTAAACAGGCTGTTTATTGTGAATTTTAGATAGATAGACAGAAAAACTATTTTCTGATTGACTACCCTGTACTGTGCCTTATTCAAAAAGTAGTCCAAGCTAAAATACTCCTTATGACGTCTGCACAAATTGGACCTAAACTGCTCTAGATTGATTAGGTGGAAACATACAAATGATTTTTTTTGTGATGCCACAGCAACAATGAATTTGGCTCAGGCTGTTTTTAGAACTTAGTTTTCTTTCATGAAACATGTGGACTGCAGAGTAAATGATGCATCATCACAGTTATCAAAGGAGAGTGGAGAGTGTTAAACTAATCGGTGAGAGCTGGAATAGGGGTAGGGGATGATATACCAAGGGATTTTTGTAAGTGTTTGTGTGTGTATTTAGGAAGGGCCCCCATTCCCTACAGTGACAATGTCATAATGTGTATCCTATGAAAATAAGGCACCATGTCCTGCGTCAAGCTTGCGCAAACACACGCATGCACAGACACACATACACACGCACACATGCATGCATACACACAGGCGAGGCAATAGCTGGGCTGCTGCTACGCAGGACACAGAGCCAGCCCACTCCAGAGGGGTATTTAAGGGCGGCCCCTTCAATGTGTGCAGAAGTTTCTGATCTGCACTGGTTCAGCACAGCGTGTGGTCTCACTCTCTCTCCTCTCCACCATCCTGCTCTTCTCTGCCTGCCAGCCTCACTCTCAGCTCAAGGTACTGCTTTAAGTTTCCTCTTTCCTTTTTTGACATTCTGTAGTGGGGCATGTGTCCTATATTAAACTTTTGCCAGTAAAATCTTATTTTGATACATCGTCATGCAGGGAGCAGCAACAATGACAGGGTTATTGCAGGGCCATTTAACCACATTCAGATAATAATAATAATAATAATAATAATAATAATAATAATAATAATAATAATAATAATAATGATGATTGGTATTTATCATTTAAATGTTTATGTTTATGCAAATACCCCTTCAGACTACACTGTTGCTCTTTTGACGAATTTTAGCTGATATGGTTCTCGTTTTTTTATTTTTTTTCTCTATGCATAGAGGATGAACTAGACAGCAAAGAAACTGGCTCTTGAAATGCATTTCACAGAGCAATTACTGTCTCTTTATGTGGTGGACAGAAACAATATGTATAATATAATAGAATATGACAGTATCTAAATGGCCAGTCAGTAAGTTCAGTCAATCTACTTAATTAATATTTCATGACCTGGTATTAACGCTGGAGAAAATGACTGTGCTTTTTATGTTTGCATTGACTGAATGCAGAAGTTGTAGCTGTGAAAAGCAGGCTGGCTGTCTACTATGCTTAAGCTTTTCTGATTGATAACTGCATTTAAGCTCCATTTTAGTGTCTGTTTGTTATAAATGAATCTTGTTTTGTGTGTGTATGTGTGTGTTAGCCATGAATGCTGGAATTTGTGTGTGTGTGCTGCTGGCGGCTCTCTACAGCAGTGGGTGCCTTGCCCTCCCTACACACTTGCTGGATGAGGGGAAGTTGGATGGGGTAATAGCTGAACATATGCGACACACCCGTGCAGTGCCCCCTAATGGTCAAAGTGGCTTGCTCTTTAAAGCACAGGAAGAGGAGGTGGAGGAAGACCCTACCCACAAGTTGAATGAACTGCTGGCCAGACTTATTTCTAGAAAAGGTAGGATGCCTTATTTAGTGCTCTGCTTATACATTCACAAGCACCATTGTGACGAACAGCGTAAGAGTCCTACAGTCATACAGAATTAACAACAGCAGCCTACATGTCACCTTTTCACACAACCACAGACTGTCTTTACATTTCATCTACATATTCACATATATTCTGTAGCATATATAAATGTTCAGATGATCAATAACCATTGATTTTTCTTTATACACATGTTCCATAGTCATTTTCATCTAGTTCAGCTGTTCTAGTTACTAATCTTTACACTTTTAAATGTGTTCGTCTCTGCAGTTTGTAACAGCAGGATTTTCCCCCTTTTTTCTCTCAGGTTCATATCGCAGGAGCCCCGCCAGCAGGTCCAGACCGCACAGTATAAAGGACAGAGATTACCTGGGCTGGATGGACTTTGGCCGGCGGAGTGCAGAGGAGTATGAGTACTCGTCATAATATCCAATCAACCAATCATCTCCAATCAGTCAACCAATCAGCCAACTTACGTGTACAGAGAGAGCCATCTTAATCATGCTCACCACCAAAAATCAAGTCTTATTTCCAATGTAAATTTACTTGGATAATGAAGATGATGCAATATATGAATATCGTA
>JBBPDC010000007.1:10698490-10713937 GCA_037974485.1 Hemigrammopetersius urotaenia | reverse complement strand
ATACAGATTTTACATACATTCATCCCCCTTTTTAGCAGAAAAGAAAAAAGGACTGGGAATGTGTGGTTATTTATTTTCTCATATTTGTGTATATATGATTTTTGTTCTCTCATTCGAAATATGTCAGGTGTTTCAGAATAAATCATTGCCTTAACTCATTCACCCAGAGTTCAGCCCCTGTGAAATTACACTTATTGTGAAATGCTGTCCATATATTCCAAAATATAAATAGATTTTATTTTCCATTACATCACGTTGTTTCTCTTGAACAGTGTACAGAAATGATATGATAGCCCTGATGCAATTAAAGCCATCTAAAAATCAACCCTAATTCAAATATAATGAAATGGACAACACCTTAGTTGGGGCAGTGTGAAAGAATATATTTATTCAAAAGCAGATGTCATGGAAACACTGAACAGTTTGGATAATGTTGGTGTGGGAGCTCCAGCGGAAGGTTTTGGTGCTTTTTTCTTTTCTTTTTTTTAACAACATGGCTGCCATCAGCCCATAACAGAAATACTCAGAAATTCTTGAGTACTGCTTTAATAATAACATCTTAGCTACAGAATGATGTGGAAAAATGCTAGAGAATCGACTGGTATGAATTAGCACAGGTCTAAATTCTCCCTGCAGAAAGCGCTGGAGCCTGGTTCAGCCATTTGTTCGGCGCTTGGGGACGGGGTTTACAGTTAATGGCCTTATTATGAACACATTGTCTTATTGACCCCCTGAAGCAGCAGCACTAGTGCAAGTGAAAGCGGCCGCCTCGGCTCCTATTTCTCTCCTAACAGCCTAAGGGACAAATCAGTGTGCAGACAATAAAAGAGCAGTTTTTACTTGTACTGGGTGAGAGAGCAACAGGAAAAGTGAGATAGGGAGAGAGAGAGAGAGAAAGAGGGGAGAAAAGATGGAGAAAGAGCGAGAGGGGAAAACTGAAAGAGAGAGAAATAAAAGGGAGAGGTAAAGGAACAGGAAGAAGTAGAGAAGTAAAGAGCAAGAAAAAGCAGAGAGAGAGAGAGAGAGAGAGATGGAGAGAAAGAAAAGAGAAAGATGGTGTGAGATGGGAAAGAGGGAAAGAGCTATAGGGAAAAGGAGAGGGAGGGAGAGAGAGAATAAAAGAGCAAGAAAAAGAAAAGAAAATAGAAAAGAGAGAAAAGGAGAGAATCAGGAAAGAAGATAGTGATAGGAATAAAGGTAGGAGGGAGAGAAAGAGAGGGAGGGAGAGAGAGAGAAAGAGAGGCGGGGGGACCCAGCCTGTGTTGTCTTTTTTGTAAAGCACTCGAGTTAGCACATAATGGACTGATTGTAGGATGGCAAATGAGAGAGCAATGGTTTATAGTGAACAAAAAGCACCATTATGCCACAGGTGTGCCTCAATGAGAGACCTTTCATTTTGTTAGGCAATAAAAGTGAACCCATAAACACAGACGAGCACATGTACACCCACATACACACACACATGCGCAAATGCGTGCATCCACATACACTCACCCCAACATGAAACGGTCTGCTGGCAGGGCAATTAGATGTGTCATAGCCTTTTAAACAATGCCTCTGACTCCACTCACCCAAATACATGTATACACACAGATACAGACACACAGATACATCACTGCAAAAGATGTTTTTGTTTTGAAAATCTCAGTAACCTGACTGCCTTGGAGTTTTGATCACTTACACCTAATAGTAAGTTAACACAACACTTTTGGGAGTCTGACAAATTATTATTAGAAGATAATTAATGCAAAGAGGATAAATAAAACAAAATCACCATTGTAAGACAATTGTTACTTAGTTTTTGAAAGTAATATGTCAGTATACACCAGGGCTGGTGTCAGAGCAGATCTACCGGGCTGGCATCTAACTGACTATGGGGGGGCACTATCGATCGTGAACTATATTCATCAGGGCTGTACTGGGACAAAATAATCTTACCAGGCAATTTGAACCTGGACCAGCCCTCTTGATATTGTCCTTCGGGTGGGCTAACGTGACACTAGAGGATATAGGGGAGGTGTGGCGACTTGCCGGGGGGGCAATGCCTTTGAATGCCCACCCTTGACGCCGGCACTGGTATTCATCAGTATTTCCCAACCATGGTTCTGGACACCCTTCTGCTCTCAAAACCCATGATCCAACTAATTAATTAATTAACACGTGTTAATTAATGTGTGTGACGGAAAAGCGAGAACACCATCGTTTGCAGGACAAGGTGTCCTCCAATAAAACTGATCACATCAGAAGCCCAGAGAAGCCCAGTCACAGAACATATAGCCCAAACTTATATCCTATATTGTCTTTTAGTTGAAATTTCAAGATCTTTTTAACAATTGCATTCTTTGCAAAAGCCCACATTAACAAACCATTTTCACTTGAAGAACGCACTCTGCATAACAGCACAGTGAACATGTGCAAATAGCCGCGGTTCCTCAGCCTCGAGTGTTTGCAGCTCTGATACAATCACAAGCAGCCACTCATTTAACAGGAAATGGAGGGCAAGGACTTTCAGCAGCATACAATGAGCTGAAATTTGTGTTACTGGTGTATTTCTGCCTCCCTTATTGACTTCTACCCTTTTTATTCATTCATTGGTGAGGTCATAGAGTGGTCAGTGCCCTTTTCAGGGTGTTTGTATGTGGGAGATAAAGCACCACTGCAGGTAATTTACCCTACTACACTACCAGAAGAAGCCATATAAAGCAGCACTCAGTCACAGAAAAGCTGCATCTAACACCCAGTCCTTATTCTTTGTTTTTTCCACTTCCGATGAAATGATCAATTTTCCATACAGGCTGTCTAGGAAAATACCTCACACTGCATGTGTGCACAGCTGTGGGCAATCTTAAATTTTACTGTCTGAAATCAATTCCAAAGCTTTGGAGTCGACTCTCAATTCCCAAATGCCCAAATCTAGAGTATCAGTTCCTTTGGGGAATGTAAACCCAGCTCCATTTCTCAAACATATTCCCAAAGGTGCTCCTTTCGTCTTCCTGCTTTTCAGAGAGGCAATCACAAGAAACGTCTATGTGTGCTTACTGTGCCCTCGCTGAGGAGTGGACTTAGCAGTTGCATCCCACTTACAGGTTAAGACCAATCAGAGATTTACTAATAAGCACATTTAAACCTTGTAATCCAAAGGTCTGATAAGCCTGCATGTTGCTGATGTCACCACAGTGTGGTCTTGAGAAGTATTGTAGGGCTTAGTCCCTTTTTGTGTGTGTCTACCTCAAAAATTTCCAATTCACATACACGCGTGCAGGTATTCCACAGGACAAACAGTAGGAGGCAGTATACACCTAATTAAATGTACCTATACATCTATTTTTGGACATCATTAACTGTAATGGGTAATTCAAACTTCAGCGAGAGATTCAGTTAGAAATTCCTTTATGTATTGCAATACAACACAGCATTAATGAGAAACTCACAAATACATAGTTTTTCTAATTTTGCTGTGTGTATCTGCAGGGATGACTGGAGACAAACACAGAAAAGCTGAGATGACAAAGTTTATTTTAACTATGACCTTTAACTTTGAATCAATTCAGCATTAACTACTTGTTAAACAAAACTATAGTGCATGGTTACGATATGGATGAGGATGTAAATATATGGCTGTAATGTGTAGGTCAGAAAAGGCATTTAATATGCTGCACCTTTTATTTTTTTATCTCATAAAATAGAAATCTGACAAATGGCATACAGCCAGTGGTGATCCAATGAAAATAGACTTTCTTATTGTATGATTATGATACACGCCTACAAGTCTTTCTAGAATTAATAACCAATCTGAAGCAGTAACCATTTTAGTGTGAAACCTTCACACACACTACTGGCAGTCTCTCATTCACATCCAATCACTCACACATGACCTACCTGTGTTCACAGGTCAGTGCACAGGTTCTGGTTCTGAACATGGTTGTTTTGCCTCCTGTAACACAGATACCTCAACTAAGGAATCACTTGTCACTAAAATGTGCTGTACAAGGGATAATCCAGGACCAGGGATGGATCAACAGCTAAACAAAGAGGGTGAAAAAACATGAAAAAGATTTTTTTATTTCATTCTTATTTTTTCAGTAGGATGTAACTCAAGGCCACACATCTGCGTTAAATTTGAAAAAAAGACCCTCCTCCTGAATTTTTTTCCTTACTTAACACTCCAGCCAATTAGATACTTCTAAAGGAGTTTATCACTGCCTCAGAACAGAGGCTACGGATTGTAGCTGTAACTAAATTCTTCTCAGGAAGCAGCTGCACATTATTAGTACTCCATAATGTTAACAGCATTGACCATTAATCAACTTTAGCAGCATGGTGATATAGGTTTGATTAAAACTTACAGATGAGGTTAGTTAGTTTGAAAATTCTAATATAGTTATCTTATTGATCTATTATTTGGTCTGAATGATACTGTGAACAAAAGGTACCTGGAGTATTTGACTAAAAAGATGAGCGATTGCATTAGAAAAGGCACATTTAACCTCCTCACCTGGAAGCTTTAATCAACATGCTGGTGAAGTTTGATTAAATTTGAACGCTGTTAACATTAGTATACTATTAATATTTCATACTTCTGGAAATTAGCCTGGAAAAAAGGAAACCACATTTTTATCAACTGGTTTATTGATGGACATTTCAGCGAGCAAATGAAGTTCCTGAATGAATAACTTGTTTTCTGCCCGCCTTTATGCCACAAATTTCCCCTCCTAGGTTTTATCTTTTTGTTCACTAATTTATGACCTTTTGTATAAAAAGTTAGCAATCCTTTAAAATGTACAATTGGCAAAACTTCCCTTTTTTGTGAGCTGAGGAAATAAAAGTCATAAATGAAATGAACATGATCATGTAGTACACCTCAGTGGTTCTGCAATACATTCAATAATATGTTCAAGTTATGATTAAGTGCATACACATGAACAGATGACCCTCTCTTGTTGTGAAAAACAAAAATCAAAAGAAAAAAAATCAAAAAACGATTATAAATATAGGCATCTTTCAAAACACAGTTATGGCTCCATGTGCTTTCTAGACAATACAGTCAGCCAAGAAATATGCTTTAAATGTTACAACTAACACCTGCATTTCCAGCTTGGATAAAAACCCTCTTAACAGAGTCAACCCAAACCCAAAAGTTGCAGTGTTAACTCCAGTGTCATGCAAAATCAGAACGGGAGTCAGTCAAAACTGAGATTAAATACTGAATCATTAACATTAGGCACCATGATATTTCACTGTCACCCCACTGACTCACAATCACCACAATGCATTTAAAGCTTACAGTTCAGTCTTCAGAGAGTTTAAAATGATCTCTCACCAAAAATAAACTGTACATTTTGAAATAAGCTGTAAAATGGGCCAGATATTTTCCAAACGCCTCTTCTGTTATGCTGCATGTGTCAGAAGAAAAAGGACGTTGCTATGAAAACATCTGTTCAGGTATAAATTTGCTGCCTTATTCAAGTATTTCATATCTAGCTTGCATGTATTACTTATTCAGCTGCATTTACTTGACACACACAAGCACGCATACTCTCATAAATAACATTGGTCTATCAACAAAAAGCAATCAGTCAGTAAAATTCAGCCCATTTCAACCACTTCTACCACTATGGTCATTCCACACATCAGTCATATTATCCCCTCTCATCAATTGATTATAGCTATTTATCAGAACTTTGGACTGAGAGAGGATTTTCAGTACAGTGCGTTTTATCTGTTGTGCTAGATTTCTATCCCCACGATTAAAAGGCCATATTAAGGTTTATTTTTACACTGCAATAAGCATTATACCTTAAAAAGCATTCAAGAGCCTGAATACAGAACTAGGTATGTCAGTGTGAAGTATTCAAAAGAGATACTCGTTTGAAATTATACTTGTTTGAGGGCATTAATCAGGTTTAACTCAGTGGAGGCGGTATTAGCACGGCTCCAGTGTCCTTCAGTGTTCAGGTTAGCATTAACATAAAGGAGTTGACAGTGCCTCAGTTAATCATGCAGAGGGGGAAAAAAACAACAATAAATAAAACTCTAAGCACACAGTGCTCTGGGCTCAGGAAGACCAGATTAGAACATACAGATATGGTCTTAAACAGTTAATCAAAACTGAAAGTGCTTACAGTGGACCTTAACCAGGGCATGGGCCTCTGAATTCCCTCTTAGTTATATGCTACATGTTCTTTCAGCGCAAGTGCAAAAACTAAATTTATATAATAAAGCAGAGTTTCTCAATCCTGCTCTTGACGACTCACTGCTCCGCATGGTTTCAACTATTTCTTGACTGAACACAAATGATTGCAGATCAGGAGGGAATTCATGATCAACTGATATCAGGATCAGATGAAACTGTACAAATCAGTGAGCACCCAGAGCGGAATTGAGAGAACAGATCACAGGAAAATTTCAAATGGAAACATTTTTCCCCTAAACGTAGCAAATCTGTGAATAGTGTCTGCAGTTTGCATCTTTAGTTGTTTATGGGAGCTATGAACAAATATCTATGCAAGTGTGGGCAATATGACAAAAAAAGATAAAAATACTTTGAGATACATTCGTTACGACAAAAAGAACCAGGGGTGCCACAAAAAAACACCATCAAAACAGAACAAATGATTTTAGTCAGAATTTCACACGCTGTGTTGCACTAAATCCAATTAAACGGACCCAAGTATGATTTCTTTGTTTTGAAATATGCAGTTTTCTGACAAAACCCACAATACGCTCAGGAAAGCATATTGTGACAATATGTTACAATAATTAATTTCTTCAAATTGTAGAAAGGACATACGGTAATAGATTTCCATTACAATAGTCTCATAGTTCCAGTGCAAAACTAAAGAAGCGAACTACAGACATGAAACATCTTGGATGAATGATCATTTGAAAGGAAAAGTGTTTACATATTAATTTTTAGGAAACATAAAATTTGATTTTTTAAGAAACTCAAGTTGGAGGAAGCAACAGCACAGACTCGACATACCTGGCTCTCTGAATGAACTTTACCTCTTATGACAAAAAACTTGAAAGAATAGTACGACAGTCACAGCTGCTATACAAAATAATATATACAAATCTCTTTCACAGGCACAGTTGATCTGTCATTAGAGTAACATACATTGAGAAAAAGATTGCAACGGAGTAAAAGAGAAAAAGAACGCAAATTACTCCTCATGGAGGCTAGTTTTTCTGGAAGGTTTTGGGGCCAAAAGTAAGTCTTCAGTCGGAGGCCCTGGGCCCTTCATTGCCATACTAGCTCCTACCATAACTGGGTAACTTCGATTTCTTCGCATCCCTGGCAGTGGTAGTCCTCCTATAGGGCTGGTAACTGCAGGATGGGCTCCGAAAGGTGGTCGCGTCAGTGCCAGCACGGGCCCAGGGGTCACTGCTCTAGGGCCCAAGCTGAAACGTTTAACTTTGTCTACTAGGCGGAGGTTCTGGACACTTACTTCAGTCTGGCTCTCAGAGTCGGAGTGGGTTTTTGTCTCCCGCATCTCCTTTAGAATGGAGCTGGCTGGCCGTGAAGCCAAGAAGTTCTTGTATGGTGGGTCAGAGGGACTGAAGTCACTTGGCAGCACAGGGCTACTAGGTTTGGATTTGGTGGGGGAGTTTGGAGGGGTGGAGGGCAGTATTTCTGGGCCCTGAGCAGCAGGGTTGGTTGTACCTGAGGCAGAGCAGTGTGTGGTACCCAGTGCAGGTGCTGTCTGGGCCCGGTCCCAGCTGTGGGGGTTGTATACGGCTGCAGAGATGCCCCGCTCCTGCAGTAGGCGCACAAGGCCCAGAGAGGTGCTAGTGGTCTTCGTGTGGTCACGCAAGTTGGTGAAACTTTCAGCCAGGCTGAGGCGGCGCGGCGTGCAGGGTGTGGAGACCGGCGTAGAGCACAGGCTACTACTGGATATGATGCAGGAAGCCAGAGAGGGAGTTGCTGCCATCAGACTAGCACAGACAGGAAAATACATTTATTACTATAAAAACAAACAAACCTGCTTATAACCTTGGATTCGACAAGCAACATTCAAAAGTGTTATAAAAGCCTCGAGTCACATTGAATACTGTATTAATGCATCAAATTATTAAAAGTCAGATGGTTATTATATTATTTTGGTGGTGGTTAAAGTGCTAAGCTGCTATGTTCCAAGTTCCTTGATAGCCAAGGTGGTTTCTGTGGTTCCTTGATAGCCAAGGTGGTTTTCACATTGGAGGTTGATGGGTGGTTGCAATGGTATCTCTGGTGACTGCTAGGGTGTTGCTAGGCAGTTGCTATGGTAACACATGGATGCAAGGAGGTTGCTAGGGTACTTGTTTCATGGTGACTTATGAAGGCTGCACAAACATTTGGTCACATTTGGTCACTATGGGATGTTTTGCACTGTACAACCATTAAAAAACTCACTTTATATTTATTCAATATTGATTAATTATTTTAAATAAGTAGTTGAAAAAAAAAATACAGTGAACACCCATTAGCCATAGAAGTGGCAACTTGCATAATTTGACCTCCTTAATTCAAAGATACACACAAACCACAAATCTGATTTCTGCATGCTAATTACAGTCTTCTGAAAGCCTTGCTTCACCTTCATCACAAAGAAACATTATTTAATCAGTAATTCGATATCAAACTCATATCCCGTTATTACGTAATGTGAGACATTTTCATATGGGAGCGATTACTGCACATGTTCTGTAGTTTCAGAGGCAGTGCTTAAAATGAGTTCCTCACAAGTTAAAATACTGTACAACAAATGTAAGTGACCAGCCTTCCTACATTTAACCCTCAGTCTAAAGTGTTAGAACACACCTTCAGCGCAAGCACAACATTTGGTTAGAGAGGCATGCTCACAAACTTGTAACCCTTCATGCAAGGGGCCACATGACCCCATCTCACCCTGAAGAAGCAGGGCTCAGAGAGCCTGCTCTAAGCCTGGCCTTAGAACAACATGGTACAGTCCTGCTGCTTCCTCCTCCTCCTCATCATCATCATCCACCTCCTCATCATCACATGATCTGCAGAAAGCCAATCCCATCTAGTGTGGCTACTTAAACACCAAGCACAGGGCTCTTGCCGGTTTTAAAACTCCAAAAAGTGAACATAAGGCACCAGAATATTCAGATACAGCTTGTAAAAATTAAATTCACTAAAGGACATGATGCAAGTATGAATCATAAGGAAGTTCTAGAGTAGCCCTACCACATGAAAAAATAAAAAGGATGCATGATGGGATACATGAAAAAGGCATGAAGAAAAAAAAAACCAAAACAAACAAAAAAAAACTTTTAATGCACTATTAATCAATAAAAAAACCCTTAGTTTTAATTCATACTTAATTCTTATTTTTATGTAGACTATAGGTTATTGTCACATAAACCCATAATTTAATACACAGATACTTCTTGAATTAGACTTAACCATCATCTGTTAAACTCTTGTTTTAGAGGTTCCCCACTCTTAAATGTGAGGCTGAGCATTGTGCTCCCTCCAGTGGTGACAGAAAGGCAGTGCAGGGCTCACCTGGGTGTGACTCTGGTCAGCTCATCTGAAGGGTGGAGGATCCGACAGGTTGTGAAGGTATAGGTGGAGTTAGTGTGAGACATACATTTACCAGGGAAATGCACTGGGAACAGCAAGAGAGGAGAGGAACACATCAGTACAACTGAACACAAACACACAATCCCATACACCCTAAAACCAGAGAATGGAGTAAAACTGCAGCAGGGACTAGAAGACCGATCCTGCACAACCACATCTCCCCAATTCCCAAGGGAGTTAAGGCAAAACATGAAAACCTGCCAGCATGGTCAAATACAAGCTGTAAACGACATTTTCAAAACATTTGTATAGTTTTTTAAAACATTTAACTATTTCAAAATTACCATTTAATTATAGCTGTTTTTGTATTTGTCGGCAGGGTGTCACAAACACCAATTTTTATAGCTGAATCAAAGTGGGTGAATCAATGTTTATGCTGTGCAATTTAAGAATGATACAACACACAAGCCATAAGTGTACCTGTGCTGATTAACAATCATAAATAAAATTATTTTCAAATTTATTTCAAGCTGCATACTAAGAGCAAATATCCGGCAGATTCCAATAATGTATCCCTAATACCCTGATGCAGTTTTAAAGAGATTCACACAACAGGATAGAACAACAGGTAAAAAAGTTGATTACATCATTAGACAGACCAGCCTGCTAAGAAAACAACGGTCTCAATTATGTGTGTAAATCTGTAATCTGTATGTGTGAACATGAGAGACTGAAAGTCTGGCACCAGTCATTAAGAGCTGTGTCAGAGAGTGTGTGCACGTGTGTATGTGTATAAATATAACCTGCATGCTGCTCTCACCTCCCTCTCAGTCATGTGAGAGAGTACATTCAGACCACATGCAGATTTTAATAGAACTCTTGACACTTGAGCCTGTAGCACGTTTCACTTTATGGCCTCTTACACTAGCTATAATGTGAGGCTCACTAAGGGGAGTGTCTCTCTAGCCTTTCACGACACTATGGTTAGGTTTTGATGTCTGTTTTTAATTCACCTATAATCTAAACTAATTCTGTGAAGAGCACTTGAGTGTAAACTGCAGGACTGGACAGAAAATGCTGATCAAGCAGATGCAAAGAATGGTACGGGGAGACTATCCCTGATCAGTGAACTGGATGTGAAGGAGATAAACAAATTAATCAGGAATGAATCTGAAAGGTGCAAGAGATGAGAATACAGTCCAAAGTAGGAGTTTCTTATCTTAGCAGAGTGGTATTACCATCATGACACACTCTACCGTGGTAAAAGCAAGATACATAGTGCGTTGTATAGACCAGGGGTGTCTATTCGCAGGTTTCAAGCAGAAGCACATCTAATCTCAGTCTTTAACAGCTGATCGTGTACGGCTGTACTTTATTGGAACAAAAACCCTGTTGGAAATCTCAGCTGTAGTGCAAGTAGACCATAAATGGCTCAGAATTAAAAAGTACCCTGTTAACACAGATGAAATATGATCAATTTCAGATTGTATTCTCATCTCACAGCACAAAGAATGGCCCCCTGAGTAGCATTAACCTGTTCATGTTTTGCCCACTTATGAATTCTTTGATAGCAGCTGTTGTTGGATTGGACTAGTTTTACAGAATATTGGCAAACATCAGATTCAACCTAATGAAATATTTTAGAGAGTGTACTTATTTACACACTAAACTTTGAGTATATTCATTTCAATTAATTTTGTTTGCACAAGAAAGGTTTGTTTGTATTGTAATTCATAAGTTGTTAAGTTACCTATTCAACTCAATTCATTAGACTGAAGGCTATTTTTCTGTTCTGTACAGTTTGTCCAAGATTACAGTTGCTATGAAATAATGCGTGTGGGGCTAGGGCACAAACAGATTAACATGGGGGGAAAAAAAGGAGTATAAGTGTAAAAAAAATGTCACAGTACTCAAAGCTACCACAGCAGCACACATCAGGCAGGGATGAGGTAGTTGTGGGCGTGCTGTGGGTGTGTGTCAGCCTGTCCCAGGCCACAGTTCGAGGGTCTGTATGTGACATGGAGTTGTGTAGGGAGGGATGACATGTGACAAACAGGCAAATGTCCCCAGCGTTGTGTTCCTTTGGGGAAATGGCTGTTTAGAGAGTGGTGTTGGGGTTGAAGTGGCCCCCAGACTGGCGTTAGGATGCTCCCTCACCGGATGAGAGCGCCTCATCTTCTGTGGTCTTTTGTAGCTCTAGTTCTGCCCCGGAGAACCCTGCCTCCCCCTGGTCTGGCCCGTCATGCACCTCTTGGCCATGGAGCTTGATGGGCGAGCAGGGCAGTGAGCCCAGGCCTGAGGTAGAAAGAGTGGGGTGAGTGTGTTGACGCTCAGCCGGCTCATCTTCTTCCAAATCTGTGAACTGGTAGACCTCCTCAATGTCGAGCTGCAGCGGCCGGAAGCCCTTAGTCACTACGCCTGGCCGAGCATCCAGAATGCCTCCCAAATTGGGCTGGGCCAGCTGCTGCCATGCATGCAGGGTGGCTGAACCTGAGAGAGGAAAATAACAGACATGACAAATCTTAAACTCACATTTAAGAAAATGCCTTTTTTACACCAATGTAGAGTAACGGCTGTTGTATGTTAAATGCAATGATTGCAAATGAGTAGTACGAAATTGAAGGCTGAACGGCTTTTAAATGTAGTATGGATCGATTCCTCTGAAGAGAGGTTCTTTCTTTAAAGAAATACAATGCTTTTTATGCTCAATTACTAGCATAAAATGAACACCGGTAAACAGATTAGAAAATGTGAAAATCTGATGGTAATCACAATGGTTGCAATTGTCTGGGCAATAAAATAAATTAAAAATAATATGTGCAAAGAAAACTCATTCAAACTATTGAATTAAAAGCAGGAAATACAGCCAATGAATGTTCTAGCATGTTTTTGCTAGGAAGGACAACAATGAGGTTTAATGAGGAGGTAATTTGCGAAAAACGGTACATGAAACTGCGGGATATTGCACTTCTTCTGAATACTGAACACAGCAACAGGCAATAATTGGCTCTTTAGCGGTGTCTGTAGAGTTCCTGCAGCCACAGAAAAAAACACAACAAAATGTGTGTCTGCCCAAATGAGTTGTAGCTTACTTTAGAATGCAAATTTGACATAAAAACTAAACACTGTATCTAATACATAGTGAATGGAAGAGCTTTCTGTACAGCTATAGCATCACTGCATGAGTGGTTTTGAAGATCACCTTTTAAGCAGTGGGTAGGTGCTTAAAATAAACTTGCTTGATGCCAAATTGATTGTGCATGTATTGCTCTGTGGGTTAGGAACAGACAAAGCACAGAAAGAAAGAGAAAAAGAAGGATGTGAGAAAATGAACACATCATTTATTGGAGAATTTAAAAACAGACTGAAGGACAAGGTAAAATAAATACTCAAGGTGGTTAAAATGTAAGATTAAAAGTGACAGGAAAGACTGCAAGATTTAATAAATATAAGGCACAGGGCAGGGAAAAGGCTAAAAGAAACCAAGACAAAAAAGAAAAACAAACAACAAAAAAAAAACCCTGAACCTACCCAACCAGAGAGCAAAATCATGCAGACAACCAAATTGTGTAAATGGTGCCACTATTGTGTAGTAACTCTAGACTTATTTTCAGCCATTGCATGAACATCTATTACTCTGAAGCTAAAAAATCTTTCAACATTCTTTTAATAAAAATGCTTGTTATTTTAGAAATGTACCACTAGGTTGCAGCAGAGAAAGCAACTTGGTGGCATTCATCCTAACATTACTGTGGCTGTGATTTTGTATTACTAGCCTTTAAAACACTATGTATGAGTGCATTGATTCTGTCTACAGGGACATGACATAGTCCATACTAAACCCGTTATCTAAACTAAAAATCCCATAGTAAAGCTGTAAAGTGCATAGTAGTTAGCACTGTTTTTCAGACAGTTCTGTGACAGAACACCTTATTGTAGGCATAGGTCTGTGAGTGTGTCTAAATCTCAAACCAGCAGCGTGGCTGTGTATTCCTGAAGTAAAAGGAGTGTTGTGTGGAGAGGTCATCAGGGTGGTGGTGAAGGAGAGCCCATAGTGAGTCTAATAGAAGCAGGGCCAGTGGCCTGCCTTTGGCTCGGTCACCTTCCAGAGGCTTGACTATCTGCAGCTTCTCAGGCAGGTAGGAGCGATTACTGTAGACCGAATAGACAGAGTGCAGCGTGCCCAGGGACATGATGCTGTCAGCGGGGGTCAGAGAGCCTCCTCCATCACTGCCACAGCCTTGCTCTCTCTCTTCATACCCATCATTCTTCTCCTCTGCCAGAGCGTTCAGCTTGCGTTCTCTTTCTTCCTCGAAGAAGCGCCGCTCACTCAGGTAGTTGTCTCTGCGGAGAGAAAGCCGCCGCAGCGCAGCCTCAAGGTCATGAGAGCCGGGTGTGCCGGGAGTGCCGGGCTTCTTGTCTGAGTCGTCTGAGCTAAAGGAACAAAAGAAAAAAGAAAGGAAATGTGCACTGCTGCTCAGATGTTAGGAATCACTGTGTAATAAGCGTTCATAGGTTTCAGGTAATAAAGAAAATGTTATATGTCTAGGGCTGTAGATCATAAATCAGGAAAGCTGCACACCACTGAAAATTCAGTTAACAAAAAAAAAGTAAAAAAAAAAAAAGTGGATGACTTGAGATAAAATGAATAAATTATGAGAGAATCATTTCTGCTCCTTAAAATACCTCCCAGTGTCAATTAATTATTAATGCATTAAAATTTTCACCAAAAAATAATTAAATAAATAAACAAACAAACCAACACACACACACACATTAAGAGACTTTTGAGCTGCTTATGGGACACACCTGTCTTGTGGAGACTGGCCCTCCAGTATCATGCTGTTGGTGCGGTTGTCCATGAAGCTCCCATCTCCCCCATACACACTGGATCTGGGTGTGCTCAAACAGCTAGAACGCCTTGAGTTCACACATGACGTCTGATTGGACCCCGGGATGTTCATGGGGGAAGGACCCATGGAGCGCTGACGAACCGTCTGATTAATGTTCCGCACTGTCTGGAAGACTCGCTTTGGGTGTAACCTGGAGTATGTATGCATGTACAAGTAGTTTTAAGGTCAAAATAAAGATTATTATTATTATTATTATAAGGTAAGTATCAATCTTAAATAGCATGAGAAATTAAATATGAAGAATTTTTGGAACAACTGCCATTCCAACAGAATGATGACAAACAGACCTCAAATAATTAGACCGCAGTGTTAAGAAGCGAGTACCTCTGCTCTTCCACTTCTGGGTCTGCCATCTGAATCTCTTTCCGCATGGTCCCTTCAATTTCAGCAGCTAAGGAGTCCTGTTACACATCCAGAATATACAAGGTCAGACGCCCATAATAGATACAGTGCTGTATACAGTCTAAGGACAATGTGGAATTCAATCACCTTTGTCTTTTTATTATCTCTCTCACCCTCTCCCCCACCAGCCATAGTCTTTGACTAATTTTGCATAACTCCACTGAAATATGGAAATTTTAATAGCATCTATGCAAAAATCTGAACACAAACAGAATTTCCTTGATGTTGAAAACAGTGCAAATCACAGTATAGGAAAGAAAAAGGCAAAAATATAGCCCACCTGCACTAAACTGGAAAACATGATTACAAAATGTCAAAAAGTCTGATCCTTACTCTTGTCTACTCAGTCTTAACTGTCTCTCACCATGGGGAAGAGGCCCAGGGAGTGAAAGCGGCGTGGTGTGCTAAGAGGCATCGTTTTATTCCTGAAGTTTTTCAGCTCCTCCTGAGCCTCATGCAGCATCTCCATACACTCTGCATACTTATCCTCCAACTCCCGCAGCTAGAGAGACAAACAGAGAGAAACAGAGAGAGAGACAGAGAGAGAGACAGAGACAGAGAGAGACAGAGAGAGACAGAGAGAGACAGAGAGAGACAGAGAGA
>JBBPDC010000007.1:10657144-10698390 GCA_037974485.1 Hemigrammopetersius urotaenia | reverse complement strand
CAGAGAGAGACAGAGAGAGACAGAGAGAGACAGAGAGAGACAGAGAGAGACAGAGAGAGACAGAGAGAGACAGAGACAGAGACAGAGACAGAGAGACAGAGAGAGAGACAGAGAGAGAGACAGAGACAGAGAGACAGAGAGAGAGATAATTGCTTTGACAGTAATAAATGTAAAAGGCATCTTCAGAGTTTACCCTAAAATCACATGTGAATACATTTGAGCCTGGCTGTCTAGATGGTTGGACGTGCTGTGCATTTTATTTCAGTTGCCGTTACCTCTGCAGTGAGTTGTCTCTGGGCATCTTTAGCAGCTCCCAAATGCTGTGTGAGCTCTTCATTCTCTACTGCATACTGCAAAATGCACAATTCCACCATCAACTATGACCTTGTAGCTGTAAACTCAAAAGCATGCATGTTCCTAAAAGATGAGCACTCACAGATTTGGCTTTTTTCTGCAGGTCTACAATCTGAGAGAGCAGGTGTGTGATCTCCTCCTGCTGCCTGGAGGCATCCTCTGTCTTCTTTGCCAGCTCCTCAGCAAGGGATGAAATTTGCAGATTTGCATCTCCTACAAGAAAATGAAAACAGCTTATATCAAGAGAGCAGAGAGAAAAGGCACTTCTTGTTAGATGGTAAATATACTCTCTATGACTAGACAAATCCACTGTCCTATAAATCTAGAAGCAGGATCATAAAATCTAAAAAATAAATTCAAATTTGTATAATTCTTATGTTACAACATTCCTCCCAAATTCCCAACATTGCAATAACTCCAATCCTGCAGAAAGCAAAACTGACTAATCACCCCAACATTAAGTATCTGAACCTGCTAAGACTCTTGTGGGTGAATATAATCAAATTCTCACAGCAATATTTCAATACCTAGTGTAAAGGCTTCCTAGAGTAGAGGCCATTACTACAGAAAAAAAAAATGTCTACAATTTTCAGACATATAGCTCCAATTCCAGATTCACATAACGTTTAATCCTTGACCAAAAAGGCTTTTGAATATTAAATTAGCATTTCATTTACCATTTAATTCTAGACTAGCCCTAGGACAATGACTCATGGGTTTCCTAGATTCAGATTAAGCCTAAACCTAGAATCCTTAAAAGCTTGGATGGTGAAATATGTTTTGCATTTCAATTTAGTCAAATATCATTTTTAATATGGCTTGTTATGATCGGTGCATATGTCGATGTAGCCCTGACTTGGAGCAGAATGTATTAAATGGGCTACCTTACGGATAAAATTCCTTCTGTTTCAATATTACTGAACAAGCAAAGAGGATACGGATATTGCAGACAGGTGTACTTACTGAGCTCTTTTACACAGTCATTTACCAGCTGCTGCTCCTTCTCCTCATAGGAGATCGTTTCTGTCTCCAAGTGGCATGCCTAAGCATATACAAACATGAACAAAAGATGAGGTGTTACTAACAAACAGAAGATGAGGTGTTACTAATATTACATGCATTGTGTTACTGGAGGCTAATGTGTATGAGAATTACTTCCTTTGTAATTATGCGGTTCCAGTTTGTCTGGATGGGACAATAGTGTTTGCTGTACTGTAATGATGCATAAGCATATAAGTAGACAGTGTGCCTATCAAACAGTACAGAGTACCAGGCAAAGTATGACCTTCAATGCCATACAGATATTAAACTGCGCATAGTAACAGGCGTAGTAGTAATATTTAGTAAACAAATAAAAATATGCCTGAATATCAAGAATATTTCTTGAGGCATCCAGGACAAATGGCTGCATGTGCATGTAGAAGCATTTTCGACAGCCTTCAGTTAGTAAAGCATGGAATTCTACCCCGACTGATGTCAAACGGGTGGAACGCTGTAGAGTAACGTTACATTAGGCAGTCTTCACGCTGAGAAAGAGAGCTGGTCCTACATGCATCAGACATTACATAAGAATGCTCCAGGCAAGGCAAATGCCCTGGTTTCTTCATTTTGTTCATTTGCATATGACAAACAAATATCTCTGTTTCTATTTCTGTCCCTTTTGAACATTTAAATTCTCTGTTATACACAGTCTTCTTGGGTAGAGTGCTGAAGCATATGAAGCATGTCTCACCTCGGAGCGCAGCACGCAGTTCTCCTCCTGCAGGTCTTTGAGCTTCTTCTGCAGCAAGTCCAAAGGAAAGTAATTTGGCACTGATGGTGACAAGTCATTCCGTCGGATCCTAACCCACACACAAAACAATCCTCAGTCTGTCTGCTGGATTTGCTCATCACTGTGTAATTTGCTTCCTTGCCTGTTTGGAGCTGCTACATACTCAAACTCATGCTCCAAGAATGGTTCCCAACTTCGGTCCTGGAGGTCTCCCGGCCCGGCACATTTATGTTTTCCCTGGTCTTACACACCTACATCAACCTATGAAGGGCCTTGGGTGGAAAATTGTCAAATGTGCTGAGAAGGGGGGCCTCCAGGACTGGATTTATAACCACAGAGCCAATATGTAGTTATAGATTCACTAAAACTGCTTGGCAAAGACATGAAAAGGTAGGTGAGCTCTTAGAAAACAGTAATGCATCAACAATGTTGTTTTGAATGCCAATGCCATTACTGAGATTAGCTTGGGACATAAAGATGGTTCTTAATCATGCACTATACCAGAATACAGAAAAACTTAAAGAAATTGAGGGTTTTCTGTATTGGTGTTTCCAGGTAAAATGTACAATCAATAAAGTGAGATTGTCCAGGCTATTACATACCAGTAAGCAATGGCCTAGTAACAGCATGTGTCAATACACAAAGTGTTTTACAGTTATTTAGTTCCAATCTATATCATGGTATACCAGTCAGGTGTGTAAAGTAAACAAATAGACATGTTAATGGCTACTGATAGTGGGGAGAGTTATAAAAAATGTAATTTAGTGTGTCCAACCCTTCCGTTCTTTCCAAGAGACTTGAAATTTCTGCAGCCATTTCTCCTGTTCTTTCCAAACTCCAGAACCGGTTCTAAACTTTATTCATCACTTTACATGTCCTGTTTTAGTGTATATTGTGAGTTTATTTTCTTTTACTAGTAATGACTTCTCACAGTGGAAGGGTGCACAGAAACCTATGAATGTTTTCAGATTTGAAGCAGGAGTGAAAAATTATGTTCTCTTCTCTTGTTAAATTAAAATTCTAGTTTGGAAACACCTGTTTTTCCAGTAATTGTCTGTAATTTTCCCCCATCTTTGTTATCTTCTATTGAATCTTCAGATAACTCCTTTTTTAAAGGGTAACAATGTCAGTGAGAGCTTTGAGAGCAGATTTTGTTGAGGACATAAGACATAACTGTTTGGTTTAAAGACAGGAAGGATAGACATAAAAGGTGCTGTAGGGTGCACAGAAGTAAGGCATGCGCAAATTAAATATGGACATGAGGTAATTCTTAGCGTTAAAGGATGTAGTGTAATTCTGTGATATATTTTTTCTGACACCAAAATGATGGTGATAAAACCATTATAATGACAACCTGTAAATGATGCAATAATACTCAAGGAGCAAGACAGCATAGAGAGGGGATTACATATCTGAAAGAAGTAAAAAGGGAGAAAAGGACAAAGGCTTACGGGGTAGATGTAGTAGACTCCCCTTCGCTCTCCTCAGCAGCACTGGTGTAAAACTGGAGCAGTTCATCTTTCATAGAGAGTTCATGACGCAGCTGAGAAACCTGCAGGACACAACACACTGTTTTGGAATCCCAGAGCCCACTTCAGGACACCACATCCAAGTCTCTAACCAAAACTACTTGATCTGACCTGACCTGACTTGGACCTGCACCAAAATATTTGAACAGTTAAGGTTTTTGCTCTGGGGAATCTAAAACTAATTCTCTGTGATTGCAACACTTGTGGTCCCTCCACTTCTCCCTCCCTCCCACCCAGTCTCTCTCACCTCCTCCCGTATGTGCTCCACTTGTTCCTCCAGAAACTCATTTCTCTCACTCAGGGTTTTGTTTTTCTTCAGCAGGGACTGACCTATACGTGCTGCCAACTCCAAGTCCCGTTCTTTCTACAGAGAGAGAGATAGAGAGAGACAGAGATAGAGAGAGACAATATTGTACTGACAGTAATTAACGTAAAAGGCTTAGAGGGTTTACCTCAGAACACTTTTGAGCCTGACCATCAGTCGGTTTATAGGTAAAAAAAAAAAGTAAGAGGGACAGAGCCAGGAAAAGAAAAATATTTTACTGAGTAACGAAGAACATGCAAATCCCCCGTGCCATCTAGGAAAAAAACGACTCGGACATTTCCTTCTTCTGAAGCTCTGTTTACCCGGCCTTTGAGATATGTCTCCATGTCAACACTAAAGGGTATGATACTGAGTGTACAGTTCAGTAATCCGGCTTAGAGGCTGGAAACATGCCCTAGACGGAACATCCTACACTGAACAAAATATGGTTATTTAAGAAATAATCATTTGTGATACAGTTCTTCCCGTTTGTTGACACAGCTCATAATTTCATGTTGAAATTAGGATCATATTATTGCATTACTATTAAAAAGTATAGTATTGCTTTGGTTCATGAAAAACCTTTACTTTAATAAGTAGTTTTTGCTCACCATGAATAATAACCAATTATGAACAGTGCATGTTGTATGTCTCTTTTCCATTTCCATTTCCGGCATTTATCAGACGCTTTTAAGTGAATTTCATTCCCAAACTACAGGGGACAGTCTCCCTTAGAGCAACTTGGGGTTAAGGTTCTTGCTCAGGAACCCAGTGGTGGTATGCTGAAAGGAGGATTTGAACCCATGACCTTCTGGTCCAGAGGCAATTATCCTACCCACTAGGCCACCACCACCACACATATGTCTAAAAGATAATAATTCGGGATGTAGCCATATGTGTGTCCAGGTCAAATTTGGCACTATTCGGGGGTAGACCCCAACACTCACTTTATAACTTTCATAACGAGCTACATAGGGAGTAGAGAGCCATTTTAGATTCAGCCTGGGTTTAATGCTATTTTCTGAATAAATGAACTAAAACACATTTGAAGCATGTAAGACATTTTTACTTTTTTAAAGCCTAACTCTAATAAAATCCCTCAGTTTGAGCAAATTCTTATTCATCAGTGAGCCCATCCAAATCAGATTTTGTAAGTTTTATCACTTACAAAAAAATTGTTTTCCAACCTAAAATCCAAATAGCAACACGGGGCCCCCATATTAATAAATGCCCTAAAGTGTTGACAGCTGGAGCATACTGTGTGTGATGATGCTACTTCTCTATTTTTACCCATCACAGCTTGGAATAACCCATATACCCTCTTACACCCACCTATGCACAACTAGAAGTCTGAAGGACTTACCTCTTCAAGCAAACGTGTAACAGCGTCTATGTCATTGTATGTCTTAGTCATCTGGCCCACTCTTTCAGCACACAGCACTGCAGGAGAATTACCAAAAACGGACATCAGTATGGATGAATTATTAATCTAATTCTCAAATTCAGATACAGACAGCTATTTTAAATGTTTGTACAGTCCTTCATATAAAAATCCAGAAGGTTAATAAACATGGGAAAATGGTTTATGGCAAGACCTTTATGGCGAGTTCTATGGAGCACCACACGGTAGCAAAACAATAACTGCATAAAATAATTTTTTTAACTCGTACATTTGAAAGAGAAAAAAAACGATTTAAGATGGAACACCACAATAAAATGAATTTTTTTTATAAATAAATGAACAACAGTGACACAATGGGCTGATGTCCATTCACTAACTGACGTTTAATCAGTAACTGTCTTTCTTTAATAGCTGTATACTTGTTTTATGACTCATGCATATTTTGTTTTGTAATGAAAATACCATCAGTACACTTATCACTGACATTATCATTTTAAAAATAAATAAATTACCAAAGACAATTGAATGAGAAAAATATTGTCAATGATATTGAAACGCTGTGTGTACTTAATATTAGGTATGTTCACGCAGGCATATGCAGCACAGACGCATCAGCCAGTTCACTTTGTATGCGCGTGCACGCACGCACACAGTATAGTGCTATCCGAGTACCACCCACACCCTGCAGCTTCTATGACATAAGAGCTGCTTTAGTCTCTGATCAGGAAAAATAGCATTTATATGCTGGTACCTTGGAACTTAACACCACCTTCAAGGAGTGAAAGGGAGGGAACAAAAAAAACAAACAAAAAAAAAACAATGGTGTGCTGCACCCTGGTATGTAAATATCCCAGCAGAGATAGAACTAGGCCTGGGCAGTGACTATATTTACCATATATTCTGAAATGTGACATGCTAAATTAAAATCAATTGTACTCAGTTTGATATTTTTTTTTAAATATGGCACCAATCAACCAATTTAGATTGTTGTATTACATCCTCATTACCCGAATCCCCACTTTTACACACTTTAGAACTGGCACATTTGATGCTATAAATAACTCCAGTAGATCTAATAATGGCTTATTTAGACAAACTACTACCTGTTAAAACCTCTCTGGGCCACCGATGTTAAGCATGCCATATTCACAGGGAAAACTGCTGTCCTGTCCCTTGGTGTAAGAAGGCTAGGCAATGAACACTAAAAGTTTGGATAACAGAACAGACACAAAGTTGAGACGTACAAATTTCACTATCAAGTAACTAGTTGCTTGTTTTGAGCATAAAATAGAAACTAAACTCTATTTTTCCGCACGGTTTCATTGTCTACAAAAAGGACCCACCCGGATTGTCTGTCTCTACTAACCGTGACGTTTAATGATTGTCTACCATCTCTCACGCAACCCTGCATGACAACCCTGTCCCTCTCCTTGGAGAAATAAACACACACTTTCAGCTGTTCCATCCAACACAACAATCAGCTCTGTATGTGTGTTTCTATGTCTTAGAAAAAAACAGATTTCTAAACGCTAGAAACTTTAATCTTTAATCCTAAGAGCCACGAGCCATTTCTGTATACACTATCAGAAAGGCAAGGTCCTTATCATAATTCTAACAGTAAAGTGCTGATAAGTACTGGAAAACAGAACGCATGTAAATTAGCATCAGAATTTTAAATAATGGTCATAAACCTCTCATCTTTATTGGGCAGGTATGTACCAGGGCTCTCTGGGAGTGTGTACCATGTGAGGCAGTAAATGCAAAGCAGACATTTCCGTTTGCAGAAGGGACAACAGACAGCCTGTTAAATATCTGACTGCCATGCAGTGACTAATCAGGCAGAGTCAGCAACACACAGCTCACACACATTCAAAAAAGCAAAACAGAGATTGTACAAACATTTTTTGGAGATTTAAAAGGCTTGAGACTGAACAAAAAAATAAAGTTTACTTATATAACAGATCCCAATTTCAGAAGTTTTGTGAAGATCTGAAGAACGTATCACTGGCGTTTGCAAGAACCAAATCACGTACAATTCCAAAGTTGTGCCAAAACTTTGACTCAATAAGAAAACAACAGCTGATGAACACAGTTCTCAGACACACATCCAGCACACAAACACAGGTAGTGCTCTCACTGTTGACTATGAACTCCACTCTTTTGGGAGTGGTGCAGAGGACACAGCCACTTCAGTTGCCAGTGAAACTGAGATCAACCTCATTAATAGATAACAAGGGTCTTAACAGGACAGTACAATAGCAAACACAGTAGAGACTGCAGCAACAACAGCTTTCAAACACAACCTCATCATCATTTGATTATATCACAGTATACAAATGACAAGGAACACAAAAGTTTTGATGTTTTAAAACACTCAATATTTTGTCTCCAAAGAGTGCAAATAATTTATTGATTATTATTACATTCAAATATTATTGATTCTAACATTTTATAATGTTTTGAAATGCCACATTCAGATGAATGAATCATGAAGTATTTTTTTTACACTGTTTAGAAAATCCCTGCCTCAGGCGGAGATGCATGGTCTTTAGAGAACATCACAGGAGACATACACATACATGTAGTCCACAAAACCAAGTGCCTTCCAATCAGACCAGACTGCAGTTCTCACCATATACACATAATGGCCACAATGCAAATTTGAGTTGTCAACAAAAAGCCTCCTAAGGATCAGACTGAATATGATCAACATTGCATGGACAAACATGAGTATCCATGTTCAATAACAAAGCGCAGTATCTAATGACATATATGGAATAATCACAAAACGTCAAATGGGTCTGATCCCCTCAAATAGGCCTGATCACATCAAATCAAATAGGTGAGATCACATCAATTAGGTCTGATCACATCATATCAAATAGGCCTATAAAAAGGTCAATGAAAGTGTCTAGAATTTGGACACCATTCTACACTTTAGCACTCTTTCACTGTATACCTCAGTGAGGTGAGGCTGGTAGGAAGACATGTGTCATCATGCTGCTATGCTAGAGATGGTATCAACTTCAAGTTCTGCTTCAATACATTTCTCCCACATGGTGCCAGTACACTTTGACCTTATTCAAACACCATCATGTAAACATACATTTATATGGATTTAGTACTTTAGGTGACATTAAAAAAGTAATACAAAGCTGACAAACAGGAGAATAAATATTTTACACCAGGGCTCCATTGTTCAGTAACTTGTTCAGCATAACCACAGGAGGTCAAACCTGCTGCAGTGGGAGTGTTTCAGATACCAAACTGTAAACACTAAAATCCGCAGAAGTTTAGATGGGGCATTGCAACACAGTCTGCTAGAGTCAAACATCACAATGTAACACACAGATTATCAGAGGAGGTGAAAAGTGTACCTTCTTCCAGTGTGTAAGGCTCCACATCATGTTCATCATCAGCATCAGCATAGCTGGAACTGGTGAAGCTAGATTGAGCTGAGCAATCGGGCAGTTCTGAAGAGGAGTCATACTCAAAGTTTTCCTCAGCTGAACTGTGGACAGGCAGGTCCATGGTCTTTATGGACTAGCGACACCAAAGCAGGAAGCTTTGCCTGATGTTCCATGCCATAGCTAAGCCTGTCACACTCTTCCATATGGGTGTCTCAAACTAACAAACTTCATCCAAGGCAACATACTCAAATAAAAGGCACACACACAGCACTGCCCAGTGCGCACACCTGCCAACAGTCCTGCCACTACCATTTACCTAACAACAAACTGAAGGGGACTAGTGCATACAATCATCCAATGATTTTAACAAGATCTTAGTTTTAGCATGTGACTAAGACTGAATGGTGAAATAAATTACAATTTTTGTACTGAACAACTGCAGTGTTAAATGTCCTGTTTTGGTAAAAGAGAAGCATTAGTTACGAAACTGAGAGCCAGCACCCCTCTTTTTTAAAAGCAGAATGGTTTCTTCCTTTAAGCACTATGGCAACCTCTTGAGGCACAGTTGTGTTTGGCTACACCTGTTCAGTAGGTGTGGCCATCTGATAGCCTGTGTCCCTATAGCCATTCAAAATGCAAACACCACTGAATTTCTTGCTGGCGCTCTCAAAAGGACTTGCCATTATTCTAAACAGATAAACAGCTACTGCAGCTAATAATAGCTTTTCACAAGTCCATTACAAGTCCACAAGTAAACACAATTGACCAACCACAGTGCAATTAATATTCATTAAGGCAAATCCAAAACATTCAACTGGTTTATGAAAACACTTGGGGTTTTTTTTGTGAAAGTTTTGGTCCATTTACCCAAAAAGTTTGGTCAGTTCAAATCAACCATCACAAGGTATTGTGAAGGGATATATCCTAATGTCTGTAGAAGCTGTAGAGACTGAGGAATAAGGAATTCTCACCCCTACTATCCCAATTTTGAATGGAGCCCACCAGCTAATTCAAGGGATTAATAGAGTATAGTCAAACACACAGCAGATTTTTTATATTGAGATGTAATGTTGATGTTTCCAAACGTTGACATTTAAAATGTTCCTAACTTCTTTTATTCTTGGACTTACGTTATCTGGTTCAAACAATCCTGCTTGTCCCTCAGATGGGTCCTATTTACTTATGTTTCTTGTATAGAAACCATGGGGAAAAACTAACTAACTAACCACAGTGTGCACTTGGGATCATGCCAAAGGGGAGTCAAAATATGAAAATAGACTTAACAGAAGTTAGCAAATCTCCAATGGAGTAAAAGCAACAAAGATTTCTCCTGAACTTCAAACCACATAGAACATGGGGAAAGCTACAAGAGCTATTTAGTGTCACCAGAAGAGTTTATTGTCTTCTATATTTTTTGTGAAATGTTAGCGCCAGTAGTTGCCAAAGGGTCACATTACTTCCCTACATGGCAAGCTTTTACTCACTCTCTTCCAAAAAAATCCAAACTGCTCACTCTCAAACCACTATGCATGCTGCACTGAGCTTGTTCTGCAAAGCCTATTAGTAAGCATTCAATGGCCTCACATTCCTATGGAGACACAATGGCAGACACACAGCCGTATGCTCCCACCCAGAAATGCCACAACACTGAATGACAGTGGCTCTGTTCCTCCTCTCCAAACCCCCTTCCACACCACCCCCTCCATAAACCCAACCCACCCCCCAAACACCCCCCCTCAAAGCACACACACACACAGAGAGTGGTGGGAGAGAGGGAGAGGGGTGGGAGAGTGGTGGGAGAGAGGGAGAGTGGTGGGAGAGAGGGAGAGTGGTGGGAGAGAGGGAGAGGGGTGGGAGAGAGGGAGAGGGGTGGGAGAGAGACGGAGGGCTGCAGGGACAAAAAAGAAAGTGGTGCGAGTGAGACAGGGTGGGTGGTATAGGGGGCGTGTATATAAATGTGAGAAAGTCTGTGTGTGTAGGCTGGTGAATGCCCCTCTCCCCTTTCTGAGGTGATCAATATGCTGAGCAGCAATCTGCAGTAAATCAAGGGCAGAGAGAGCCCCAAATGCACTGCAGATCAAAAACAGCTCCCCAATGTGGGTCAGCGGCTCTGACTCACACTGATGAATGAACAGGACTGTACCACATCAAACACACAAAGTCACATGGATCAAGGGCCACTTGGATAATTACAACTGCAATGAAACTTGCCTCACATGTTCCAACTAAAATAAAAATAAACATAATATTTTTTTAGCATTATTGACTATTAAGTGAAGTCTATAAGTACTGGAGTTTGTACATGTATTTACTTTGTTTGTGATCTTTGAATACATTTTGGAACAAACTTCAAAACAAATGGATGATGAAATGGCCGGTTTTTAAGAATAATGGCTTTCCATTAACCACATAAACTATTCAAACTAGATACATGAGTTAAGCTTAGTAAGTTATTTTGGGTTCACCTCATCTTAAAATGAGTGGAAGGTTCTTCACATTCGGCCTCATTTTGAATGGGCGGTATTGGCTGCACCAGCAAACTTGCATCAGCCAGCCCTTTTAGGGGGGAAAGCGGTGGCTTCTTGTACAAGAATATTCCTTTTAACTAAGCATCAGGTATCAAAATGTGGAAAAACGTCATGTCATCTTTTTACCAAGCTGATGCTAATGTGATTCATGTGGCTTCAGCAAATGCATAGCAATACAATTAAATATAGATTCAAAAAAGCTACTGTTGCTTCGTTTTTTTCTCTCTAGATAATTAGTCATGAAATTACAGTAGCCTTATATAACAAAAAACAGCAATAAAAAACAGCGTAAGGGACAATATGTACTTTGACTCACAGCTAATAGAAGAATATATTAAAAAAAACCCAGATGAGGGCGAATTTAAACTATTTGTACTGCTGGTAAGTCTTCGCAATTTAAAACACAAGACAAAAAACTGAATTAGAAACGTAACAATGACCCTGCATGAGTTGTCACATTTTTATGGAGCTGTAAGTGGGGTGTTGCATAAGAAGCTAATCAAAGTACAGCAGTCTACTGAAAGGAGCCTTGTTGCCACAATGTGTTATCAGTGAGTAACCACCCTTAGTAATAAATCAGACTCCAGCACTAGTGATATGAAACCTGCTGTCATTTAAACTGCATGAGCTCAACAGCAATATACGAGCTGGAGAACATCAATAATCAGCTGTTCTGAAATTAGTAGAGAACTTCTAGGTTTAACATGAGCAAGAACCATTGGTCTTAAAATTACTGTTAAACAGAATTTTGTATATAACAAGGAAACATTTCGCATGAACACTGATTTTAATATCAAAATGCTGTTAATTGTCCTACAATTTACTAGGCTGATTTTTCCTGAGCTTATTCAACAGCAAGCTTTCTATAGGAAACCCAGAGACATTTTGCATAAACTGCTCATTTGCATTGCTACTCTTCTCTTTTGCCAAGGCACCTGATGAACCCTGCTAAGACTTCACCGTGGTTACAGTCAACATTACCAGATCAGTGCAGCAAAGACATTTAATTTAGCTGAGAAAGCACTGCAGACTTACAATTAAAATAATGCTGAGTGATAACACTGAATAGGCTGCACTGTGTCTGATGCAATACAAGGCTATGAGACAAAGTTTATTACCTTCTGTAGCTCTTGCATCCTCTTGTAACTGTTTACCACGTCGTTAATTTTATGCTCTCTTGAAACTTAGATTTATCACTAGTATATTACAAACAGATACACTCTCTCTTGCATTCATCCATCAGTTATCATCCATTTTCTTGCATCTCACACACCTCAAACAAAAATGCACCCCTTAATTGCTCTGGAAACATATTCATCTCTTAACTGGACTAGAACCACTGTATGATACATAACAGAATACTGAACGTAAGCTAAAGATTTAGCAGGTCAGGTGAGAAAACTAAATATAGAAATGTGATGAAATTCCTCACATGATTGCGACACTATATAGACAAAAATAGCTAAAAACAGGCAAGTATGATGACCCCTCTGATCTTACCATCAGCGCATTCTTCATAATACCAGTCCAGCTCATAGTAGTCAGCCTCCACAAATCTCTGCATACTCAGTCTCCTTCAGCCGTGAGTCGCAGCTTGTGCTGTCCACTGGCCGAGGTCACAAATGCATGCACATCCTCATACACACCCACCCAGCAGCCCATTCTCTCCACCGGGAGTCAGCCAAGTCGCAGTGGACAGCTGAAGCTATGAGGAGCATCCCATCCACAGTGGGATGGAGAGAGATGGGGAGGGGGGGCGGCTTGAAATTTGAGGGTGCTGCTGAGAATCAGCAGTGTTGCGCAGGAAGGCTTCTCACACAGCACTGCTGTAGTCAAGGTTGTATCAGACACACCGGGGGTCTGTGACTTCCTACATAAGCAACCAATTGAACTGCGTTACATCAGGGGTGAGCTCCTCCTTTCAACAGCCGTCATGAGTAAAAACCCTGCCTCATCCTATCTCTCCCTCCCACTTCCCAACTCTGCCTATTTCCACAGCACCTCCTTCTAGAGGGGTTGCCATAGCAACTAGCTCCAACTCTAGGCTGAGCCTGGTGATGGCATGTGCTTGCATGTGCTGTTGCTTAACTTGCCTCAGCTGTCCTGCTGTCTGCACTCTCACCCTCTCTCGCTCTTTTATTCAGAGCACCCTATTAGACTCCAGGTCAACCAGGCTTGTGTGGTGATAACTGATCAAATAGTACTGCATGATTGGAATCTATGGAGCTGGTCTGTGTGTGAACAATGGCTGGGGGTTCTGAGCTGTCAGCCAGCCAAAAGAAGCAGCTGACTATTTCGAATCCTCACTGCCAAGTACTTCTATTCCTCCCCTGGCTAGAAGTAGGACACAAGGGAGGAACAATGGCCTCAGTTCAGCCATGGGAACCAAACAGGGTTCTTTATGCGCTGCTTCTAGATTAGCCATTTGTCCTGCATGCATGAGTGTGAAAGAAGCTTCAAAATATGGAGGTCCAAAAAAATGTAGAGAAGATAATATATATATATACACTTAATCCACAAATCTAATTAACTGTAACTTTTGCCACAAGGCCATCATAAAATCCCTCTCCAGAATGAACACTGAATCACAAGACATCTGTTGCTGCGCTCAGCTCTGATGCAATTTTCCTGAGCCAGGAGGGGCTGAGATGTCGTCTTGCCTCCTGCCACCTCACCAGCTAATCTGCTTTTGGCTTGGACTGATGACATCATGGAGGTTGGGCAATGGCTTTCGAAACATGGGGGAGATGATGCCCTTGGTTATATTTTATTCTGCAGCCCTGTTGCAACATTAGATTTACAAAAGCAATCAACAAAAAACTGTGAACTCATTACTCAGTAAATGTATGCAAATAATGTAGATGTGTGGTAAACGTTCACATTCTGAGACATTTGTCTCAGTCTCACACAAGGAAAATCAATAATTGGTTCATTCTATGCTGCAGGGCTCTTACTATTTTAGGCTGAAATGTGAAATAAAATCAATCCAAAATAAAGAGAGGAAGGAAGGGAAGTTGCGTGTGTGTCTGTGTTAGGTACACCTAAACAACATCCGTCAAACAAAAAATCAAAAGTAAGGAAGGGATGGGGATATGAGTGGTTTAAAGCATGCAGAAATGAGTGTCCATGAAACAGAGGCCCTCTTCCTACAGTGAAAGCAAACACTGGTCATTCACTGAGAGAGTAATGGTCATTTTAATATATGGATTGCATAACTGGATTAAACTGAGTAATCAAGATAACCAGGAGTTAATCATTCAATTTCCAATGAAGGTATATAAACCAACAAAATCTTTCAGGGGACACACAATCTTTCAGCAGGTTTAACAAAATCTTTTTGATAGAATTAAAAACTCTATTCCACACAAAGACGTTTCTAAAAGGACAGGTCAGACAGGTCATGGCATGAGGAAACAAGGCAGAACTGATCTACCTCGTTACTGCTCTGAGTGAACAGTGACAGGAAGGGCTGCTTGGTATCCTGTCTCAGTGGGAGTGCTGCACCCACTGAGCTCAGCTGTCACTGAGTCTAGACATACTGAGCCACTCAACCTAAAGAGCTGACAACAAATGTTGCTTTACTCTGCTTGGGACATGCTACATTTCACAAGACTTTTTGCTGCTCAGAACGTAGGAAGTCTGTAAAATCTGTGAAAGACTTACGGAAATACTTGAGGGTCTCCTCGATCTGCTCGGTGGTCAGGTCGAGGTTTGTGTCGGGGGAGATGAGGGGTGTGTGTAGCCAGTCGTCGTGGTCATAGCCATATATAGTGTCTGCCCTCAGCTGATAGTGAGGCAGCTGCTCCTCCAGCAAACTGATGATTTCCACCTCTGGAAGATCAGTGCTGTTACACACATCTGACACACAGGACAGAACAGAATCAAGAGGAGTGTTAGACATTCCAAAGTCAAGAGAACCATAAAGCATCTTACACTGACAAGAGAGTTTTGATGTTGAAACAAAAGAGTGTTATCATTACCAAAAAAAAGACAATATAACAGTTTTTACATGGCTATTGTTAGTGTTGTCAGAACACAGAAGAACTGCGCACGTCTTTAATGAGAGCAGAATAGACCCTGTTTAACTAGCTGTTCCGACAGTAAATTAAACAAATTACCATGTTCACGCTTTTAATAGAACTTTTCATACGTGCTAATATCAGTGCACTGTGTCTGTTTTGTGGCTGTCATTGTTGACTATATTAGTACTTTGACAATTAATAATTACATACAAGCAGTTGATAACAGCAAACATGTTATTCGACTTAAAACTTGAAATTTGTAATTACAAACATAGGGGCATAGGTAAAGGATTTGATTTCCTCTTTCTAATTTATAATTATTTTCACTCTGAAACTCCTGCAGCTCCCCCTTGTGGAGAACAAAACACAGCTTTATATTAACCTATGCAGACCATATTTATCATTCAAATCACAAAGTACTTACAGTCCTATTTTGAGCCAACCCCAAAACCCAAATAGTTTCAAAGGATGTTTTCAAAAGTACTCATAATTACATAAAAATGATCATACTTTTGCTGCAGTTCAAAATATATCCAGCAGACAGCATCATTGTCTTAATAACTTCTCTTCCTTGCTGTATTTGACTATTAAAGGATAGATTGTAGTCTTTCATTCAAATAAATTAAAAAATGAGCCACTTAGACGGGCAGAGTAAAATGTTAACAAATTAGCCCATATCTTTTTATTCACACAGATCAGGATTTTAGTAATCACCACCAGCAATCAGTGCTCCCCTCCTAATCTACCTCTTGAACAGGTTTGAGGTGCTGAGCTTACGGTTTTAGTGGATTGAAAGGCCTTTGTGGATTAAATATGTTGTCGTTTAGTTTATAACTGTTGCGGATTAAGAAAAAAAGACATTTCTGAATATTACATATATACTGGAATACCAGCTTATTGAGTTGTGAAATTATTCAGGGGCTGATCTCATGGACACCTTGCAAACAAACATGAAAAACGGACGTTGATGTAAATACAAGGTATATCAACGTCTGTTAAAGCAGTGGTCCCCAAACCCCGGGCCGCGGACCGGTACTGGGCCGTGGGTCATGTGGTACCGGTCCGTGGGCTGTTACATATCCCGTTACCATGTTATGTTGTTGGCTCGTTGTTATGAAAATGCTGTTAATAAAGCTGTGAGTACACATTGGATTGGATATTTTAAAGATACCCCATTATTATATTTTTAAAATATCCCCATTTTTATGCGCATCATTTATTTGTATAATATACGTATATTTATCTGCCACTCCTTAAAGGCCGGGGCGTGAAAATAGTTTCTGATATTAAACCGGTCCGTGGCTAAATAAAGGTTGGGGACCACTGCGTTAAAGTTCACACCTGCATCCACAAGTTAATAAAGAAAAGTAAATTTTCTCTTAAACAAACATCACTATTTCATTCTATATTGATGCATAGCTTAGAGGAAATGTTCCTATGTCTATTAGGACTATCTCATGTGAAAATTTTATTTCTTGGTTGTTGTCTCCAGGAATGTTTTTCAATTATTACCCTTAAGATTTAATATTCAGTAACAGCTGTAAATTATTCAGTAACTACTAGTGAGGAATGTAAGGCCCCAGTTCCTCATAGTGTAATAGGTTGAGACATTCACAGCTACAACACTGAGATAACAAAATAAGCTTTAAAAGCCAGGTTGACTATATGTGAGACTGGCGACCTCTAGTGGGCTTGTGGAAAGATACATTGTCTCCTCACTAACCAGAAGGAGGACCAGAAGGCGTTTCTACACTGCCATCAACATTTACCCGCTCTTACCAGATTTTTACAAATCAGTATGTTTAGGAGAGAATTACGATACAACAAAAATTGTGGTTTAAGGTTAAACCTTGCTGTTGTGGATGTACTGCCATGACTAATTCTCAAGCTCAGAACTTAACATCTTACATAACCTCGCTGCTGAAACCTCCAAACAAACACCTACAAAAAACATTCCTATCACAGTCCATTCCTGCTTCAGACAGCCTGGTTCTTGTTCTTCTGTAACCTCCCCTTGGTAAACAACTGCACCCGTCATTAATGACTAGCACCATTTAGCCTTCCTGTTCCAGCAGAACTCTTTTTCACCAGAAAGACAAAATGTTTCACATGTACAAGCACGCTGTTGAGTTTCTCTCTTTAAGACACACACACGCGCACACACGCACGCACACACACACGCACGCACGCACGCACGCACACACACACACACACACACACACACACACACACGCACGCGCACACACAGGCCTAATGCTACAGAAAACATTACTGATAAACAGACCAGAATGAAACAGAGAAACAGTGGAAGAAAGGGGATGAGAGATTTTGGTCATTACATCCCCTCAAATAGGACCGTGTTTGTAATGAAGCACACATTTTGTGTTGTTAAAGTACCAATACACTTAGAAAAAGCATATAGTTTATAACAAATATATTTATTACGATGATAAAAACAGTACACAGCAAAACTGAACCCACATTATGAAAACAAAGAACATTAAGTCTTCTTTCAATTTTTTACTAGTTTTCTCCCCAAAAGCCTCCATAATAACCAGTATAAAAGCCACACCATGACAAGACTTACGTCATCTGGTGTGTCTCTTGACCACCAGTCCCTCTGTGGACAGAATGCTTTTGTATTGTGGGCTTCATCTTATGTAACGGTATATACTTTAGTAAAGATAATTCATAGTGGGAAATTCAACTAGTGATGCACTAACAACTGAAAGCATTTGCCGAGAAACAACAAATCTATAAGCACCACTTCAATAGACTGCAAATAATGATGAACCTGCAAATACACAGCTGTAAAGCTCTGAGCAAGTTGCTGAACAGGCCTGACAAGACCACCCACTGTACTGTGGTCAGAGGTCTCTCTGAGGCATGTTCTCTGCTATGTAATTTTAAAACAACACGCCATATCTAAACCTCCAGTACAGTCACTGTACAAAGACATCAGAATATATATGTATTATCCAATTATCTCCCTGATTTCCACCCGCCATCAGAATCTCCCCTACAGTACCTGATCTGAGAGAGCCAGGTTGGGCAGGAGATCCAGTGACCATGCCTTTTCAAACTGCACTTCATATCATAACCAGTACAGACATGAAAGGCAGTGCAGACCAAATAAAGACTCAACATTACAGCCTTTAACAGTAAACCAACAGGGACGTGTAAAGACTGGAAAATGATTACATTTTCCTAAAGGAAATCATTCAGGAATGATCAGAAGTTTACCAGCAGCATTTAGGATTGTGTATTTAATAATAATAATTTGGGCAATAATTATAATTTCTGCATTATACTGCATTACATTTACTTTATAACAACTGATGAAATACAGAGATGTTCAAAAAACAATTCTATTTATTACTGATGACAATCACAATAAACAACTCTTCTGTCAAGCAGTAGTTTGTTGCCAAAGAACATTTAATCTGTGAAACCCAATTTTAAAGAGCCCATCAAGGACTTTCTTCAAACAAAACTTGATGCCATATGTATATATTGCTAACGTTTCAAAATGTACTGTTCACTGCATGCTCTAAACAGTCCAATTAGGAACTAAAATGTAAAAAAGCCTGTTCTGAAATCACTGTTTTGTGATATCACAAAAAAAGCAATGCATTTCTGTATATATGCTTGTTGAGAATGCAGAAGCTGTGTAACAAGCACGGCTGTTTTCTAAAGAAAGAAAGGTTAGAAAATAGTCTTGTAAAAATGAATTAGAACATACATAAAAACAAATGTTACCTAAAATGGACCTAAAGAGGGGCACATATATTTGTGCCCTTTAATAACTTTAAGTAGCACATTAAGTAGGTTTTTTTGCCATTTCAGTCTTATACACAGTACACAACGAAATGAAAGTTCTTCCACGATCATGGTGCAAAACAAGAACAAATACAGAAACAACCCAAGACTACATAAACACAGACAGGACAAAATCCAATCTGCAAAGAGAAGTACAGAATTCATTAGATGTGTGTGGTTGTGTGTGTATTTTGAGTATTTTCCAATGGCTCTGAATTAAGGATGTACATACGATTCGATATTCACCAGTAATTAAATTATTCTTCGAAGAATGCATGCACAGGCAAACAGAGACCTATTCACACATTTCAGTTTTACCTAGCAGAGTTTGCAGTGGACCTTGTTTATTAGGGAGTACCACACATAACTCTTTGATGGCTGTAGGACAGTTTATCTGTCACCAATGAAAGAAACATGTTTGGTGCTGTGAGATTAGATGCTATTTTACAAACACACAGAGCTCAAATGTCTCTAGGTGCAGTAGATATTCAAAAGTCACGACCCATCTCTACTTTAAATGTGGTTTGACAAATTAGATTTTAACCCAGATCTACCTGATTTATAAACAAGAGTAGAGAATTGGTAGGTATCTTGATCTGATTTGATTGTAACTCAAAGAAAAGTTCCACTTACAGCCTAGAACACGTCAGAAAACAAATTAGAAAAGAACACAATCCAAAGTAAAGAATGAACACAGCCAGTGTGTAGATCATCAAACATATTGACTTCCACAAGCTTAATCTATAACTCTCTTACTTTAGCTGTGAAAGATCCTTCTAAATTTAGTCTCCTTTTGTCACTTGGCCGTGTCCATGTTGAATGAAGGTTACTGAGTGCCTTGGAGAGAGGGCAGCAAGAGTAGCTAGTGTATGTGAATGTGCCGGCTGACCTGTGATTATTTTGGGGCTGTGTTTTTATGCGCCTGTACAACAGTGCACCAGGCCAAAGCTCACTGTCCTTCCAGTCCCCTCGACCTCTTCAACATGGCATCCCAAACCAGACCTCTCTTCTAAACTCAGCACTTTCACGCAACTCTAAGCAGCTGAACAGCAGCTGGGTGGAAAGTCTGATAAGAAACAGCTGCTCTGCCACCATGGAGCACTGACACACTTTGTTTTAAAACAATGCTGCACTTCCCAAGGAACACAAGAAACAAAATCTAGGCAGACATGAACTGAAACTGATCGCCGCACAAGACACTTTATCAGTGAATAGGTATTCGGTATTTGTGTTTTTCTATCGATTTAAAGGGAAAACAAATGTTAACCAACACTCCAGGGTACAGAACAGGGAACAGAAACAAAGCATTTCTCTAGCCAGAAACAAAATCAATACCAGCAAACATGCTCAGATAAGCAGAACTGCTTTTCTTTTTCTTGTTTTACAGAAACCTATAGAAGGTTTGTTTCAAGTTCAAATGAAGCAAAAACAACACAGAAAGTAGACCAAACTGCAAAACTTTATGAGGCGCTCAAACTGCTCGCCTTGAGAAGGAATGAAGAGGGTCAGCTAGTACAACGACCACACTGGACAAAAAGTCACTCTTCAGTCTCAAAGTCTTAAGCGTCCTGATCGGAGTACTTACTCATGGTTCTGCGGCCACAGGCTCGGTCTTCTCTCAACTAACTTACATTTTCCTCTCCTTCAAGGAAGGGCAGGGTCAAGAGAACACGTTTGGGAGGGAGAGAGAGACAAACTGAGGGGTTGGAGGGAGTGAAAGAGGGAGAGAGAGAGTGGGAGGGAGTGAGTGGAGTGAACGCCCAGCCATGTCTGGCATGCTGATGACACCAGTCACATGCCCCTTCACTAAACATAGACTGGATTACTCCACAGCCACTGGCCTCCTGCACTCATTGTCCTTTTTGTACTGAACTGTGGACCAGTCAGAGGTCTCTACACACAGTGGACCATTATGACAGGAGTTTAGAGGGAGTGTTTTGACTGAAACAGGAAGTCAGAAAGACCCTGGGATATATATATGAAAGAGGGAGGGAGGGAGAGAGAGAGAGAGAGAGAGAATAGTTTCTCAGATAGCAGTCACCTTGAGAGTTTAACCTAAAAACACATTTAATTATTTAAATACATTTGAGCCTGACAAAGGGAAAAGGGAAAAAGGGAAGAGGGAAAGAGAAGGGAAGAGGGGAGAGTGGAGAGAGAGCGAGAGAGTGAGAATGAGAAGAGCCACCAGTTTGTATATGGTTATACTGACAACTTGCAGGGTGGCATCACCTTCTTACCATTATGTGTTGACAAAACACATACCAGTGTTTTCTTAACTAAGCAGTCTTAGTCTGTGACAATGTTATTTTCTTGTAATTACGCTTCTCTGAACAATGAAGACCTTCACATATGAATAAGACAGATAAAAACCAATTACAACAAACCCAAAAACAGAGCAACAAGTAGCTGGCTGGAAGTCAAATTTTATACATTTATTCATACCAACTGTTTAATGTTCTGTTTTTGGCTGAAATTATCTATGCAAATACTGAATTTAAAAAATGTCCTTTAATAAATACAGCACTGCTGTTTTACTTGTGCAATTACATGCTGTATGCTTTACCTTTTACATCCACAATCTAAGATCCATCCAGCACAACACACAGACCAGCAGCTGTTTTTTTTTTAACCATTAATTGCTAATATATGGCTTAAAAAGGCCTGACAGGCATGGCTGATGTTAGTCTCGCGTGGCTAGACATGATCTCGGCAAGACCAGGTTCACGTCACATATGTAAACATGCATTTCCTCACGTCAACAGACAGTGTAACCAGATGCATGAGCAGTGTGCATAAAGAGCTGGTCAGATGGAAGATATACAAGATGGGTTCAGTAATTAAATGTGATACCATCTGAACCATGACAAGCTATAGACCACTTCTATCATTACCACAAAGCACAGACATGAGCAGCAGCGGTAAAAGAGTTCATAAGAAATGATCAAAAGGCCTCTGGGTCACAACAATCTGAATTCACCTTTAAATCTGCTGAGACTTCACAATCACTAGTAACTTATCCACATGTTACCAGGATTTAGAACTGCCTGGACATGTTATACTATCTCACTTCCAAGCCTTCCATTCTGGGCATGGAGTACATGCTCAAATACAAGTCATTCTTTCCTATCTATCAAATAATTGCTTATGGTAGGTGAGGAGGAACTGGCTATGGGAATTAGGGCAAAAATACTATTTGGCAAAAACACTATATTTTCAAGAAACTTCAAAATGTCATGCTCCACCATGTTATAATATGTCAGTTTTCCAATATCTGATAATTATACTGGATCCAGGTATTAAAAATCTTTGGACGACCAAAATCTATAACAAGCGTAACCAGAAACAAACGCAGCATTAGAAGGTATAAAATGTCAAACTGTGTTCATTTCATTCAGATCCTGTGAAGCGTTGGAGCTCCACTCTCTCTGCACTCTGTTATAGCTCAGTGAAGTCAGATTTGGCAGGCATCCACCAGTCTGGCAGACCACACAGCCCTTCTCCATCACCATGGTAATGCCGGTTAAACACAGGCTCTGCCCTGGAAACACTGAACAGACCTTCTCCTTCAAGTGAATCAGAATGAGACAACTGTGGAAGCAACCGCTGCAGATGAAAAAGATCCAGGCTCCAACAAGACGAGTGCTGATGCAGTAATTCAACTTCACACCCACATCCTCATAGCCAAGAACAATGAGCAGTACCAATACAAAGCCTTATTATCCACCAGACAAGCGAGAAACAAGTGAGCACATTCAGAGCATGAAGAAGAGCCTTGTGTATTCAGACACATCATATACTTACATAGGTATCATTGACAGTACAGTGGACTAACTGCTATGAAGGTGACATATTGTGACATTATCACTGTGATAAAAAAGCCCATAACTCTGAGCAACAGCGGAGGAGAAACTGGGTCAAAAAGCTCATGTCACTAACCAGAAGTCAAAACGAACCGTCACCAATAAACACTATGGAAATGATATCATGCTCATTGCTAGCTCCTAGCTTAATGAATTAAACATGTGTCAGCATGCTGGGTAAAGCTACTTGTTTGAAAGAAAGAACCTATACTGAAACGACATTCTGCAAGTCCTTTCAAGCAATGTTGCACGCAGCCGCACTGGACACTGAAAAATTAAACTTTACATTTACATTTGCTATACGCTGTAAATATAAATGATAAATGATAAATATTAATGGAAAAAGCACCATGTAATTTCCTTAAAATCCACAAGATGGCAGGATTCTCAAGCAGTCTGACTTTGACTTTGATGTAGGCTTTATGGCCAGAACCATCAAGACACTTTTACTAATTAGTGACTTCAGCTCCAACATTTGACTAACGTGGCAAAAAAATGGCAAGGTTGGTTTCTAGAACTGGAATTAAGAAGCATTACCACAATACAAATTCAATACAAATTCACAAAGAAATTCAGGTTTCCACTACAGTGGCACTGCTTCTTATTACTGAATTCAACTACTGTACTTTAAAAGGTGTCCCTATTGCTGACAAGTTTTTAATCTTGCACAAAAATGAGTCCATTTTGGATTCTGTGGCTCTGGTGAGCTGGTGTTAGTATTACAGTTTTGTTATTTTCTTGCTGAAATTGCTGATCTATCCTGGCAATTGACCTTCCAGGAGAACAACTAAAGAACTGTGATCAAGGTCATCATACCCTCGTCAAGTGTCAGCTATAGCAGCATACTGCTCCTCAGCACTGGGCTGTGGAAAAGTGGAACTGCGTACCATGGAGTGGTGGAGCTCAATCCAGCCCCACTGAGGTGAGTAGGAGTGGGGTTTGTGACCCAGAACATGTGATCCTACATCAGCACATGACTTCACTACTGGTTTCTTTTAAAAAGCTCATGCCTTACAGTCTGAAGTGTTACATCACTATTTAAATACATTTCCAATGAATTTTTAAAAAACTGCAAAATCCACTTTATAACATGTCAAAGGAAAGTTCTCTAGTGTATGTTAGTAGAGGAAAATCCAGGTAAAAAAGATTCAGCAAATCCGACAAGGTAAAACTGGTCAGTGGTAAATAAATAAATGTCTTTCTTCCTTTGTGTGTGGAGGCAACAACCAATCATTATTTAGCTATTTACAATAAGACATCTTCATAAAGCTGCACTGTTACTCTGAAAGGTCTGATGCATTGGGACCTTGACCATGGGCAGGTTTTTAAGCGTTCATATTAGGATCACAATGCGAAATTAAAGAAACAGATACTTGATTATAAATATAGTTGGCAATGAATTGTACACACTGTGCAAAGTCATGCTGTTGATACATCATTTAAAGAAAAAAGAAAAAAACAAACGAACATGGAGGGCAAGAGAAACAGTTACAGTAGAAACTCTCTCTCTCCATAGTGGCCTGTTGGTAAAACTTATTGATGTAGCAAAGCCTGCTAACAGTTTGTGTATTATGTTTTTCTTTTTTTCCCCCGCAGATCAGTTCTGTTCAAGCAATGTAAAAAAATCTGATTTTTGTGTTCTTTATAAGAGAACATCTTTTTGCACATGTTTTATAACATATATTCAGGTCTGAAGAAACAACAGATTGCATTTCATTGCATTATCTTTGTACTAGCATGTCTGACTAGCAACCAGGAGGCAAAATCAACCCTTTTTTTCTCATGTTCCTCAAACCATTCTTAAACAAGTGGCAGGGTGCATTATCCTGCTGAGAGAGGCCACTGCCATTAGGAATACCTTTGCTATTAAGGTATACTTGGTCTGCAACAAGGTTTGGTAGGTGGTACAAAGCAAAGTAACATCCACAAGAATGTAGGACCCAAGACTTCCCAGCAGAACACTCCCCAGAGTACCACACTGCCTCTATTCACACACACTTGGTCGTCCACATGGTATAAAAGAAAACATGATTCATTAGACAAGGCCACTTTCTTCCATAGTGCAGGTCTTTCAGTGGTGTGCGAAGGTCAGCATGGGCACCCTGACCAGTCTGTGGCTACTCAGCCCAGTAGAACTGTGTGCTCTGACATCTTTTCATCATAGCCACTAGGAACTTCTTCAGCAATTTGTGTTACAGTATCTCTTTGGCAAGATCTGACACAGATATTGCAAGTGGGAAAAAAACCAAACAAAACAAAATGTAAAAAGATATGGTCCAGATGACAGATAAAGTCACATTTGGGAATTCTTCCATTTCTTTCCGTTCCTCTCTCCCTTTGGGGACCTCTTCAACAAAGGAAGTGACCCACAACAAATAACCCCATGCTTGTATTCTCCTCCCAGCTCACACACAGTTCCAGAACACAGTTATACAACCAAAGCACCCCAAGAGAGAAACAGGGAAAGCTCGCAGAGAGGCTCACACTCAAATGCAAACAGATCAGAGAAAAGTAAATTATTGTGCCAAAATATTTACTTCACCTCATTGAGGTGTGAGGCTATTATCTTAAAGATATCTGTTACCCTAAACAGACTGAAAATAAAACACACAGAACCAGTACAGCATTACCAAGACAAGAGTTTCAACACACTACCACACAGGAATATTCAGGACATTTTGCTGCTTGAAGGCAGCATTTTCACTGTGGAAAAAGATGATTAAGCTTTCTCAAGAAGACTGTGGTGATCTACGTTTGCTCAATTACAGCCTAAATGTCTTCCCAAACAAATGATTTGGGAACAAATGAAATGAAACAGATTCTCACAGTAGTCAGCCTATTGGGCATCAGCGTTACAGTCAACCTATTCAAGTTATATCTATTGTTGCTAATAGAGACAGCAAATGAACTGCTGTGAATCAAATAGACCAGAGCCCACTGTGCCCTGTGTGTACAGTCACAGACACAGCCCTAAAACACACTGTATTACTCACTGTGAGGATGATGTTAAAAATAACCTTTCAGTGATTCACAGGACAGTGTTAAAGCCCTGCCACACAGAAAACCCCCCAGAGGAACCGCATCGTTACTGTCTCTCACTCAGCCTGGCATACCTGTGCTGTTCTTTCCAGAGGTAAGTAGAGCAGCTTAACCCCATACCAAGAATTAAAGGACACTTAGGAAAATAAAAATCCATCAAATTCTAACCAAGTATTTGTAACATGTACCACCTTTCACATTCTTAACTCTCTATTGCATGAACTTTGATTTTAAGAGGAATAAAATATTTCACCCTAGTATTTGGGAGCTTGAGGGTCCTTGAAAATGTATCAATCATAAAATGTGTCCCACCCAAGCCTCCCTACCAGATTTTAGTTTGTGGCCTCAGGGCAACAAGACGCTACAAGGGTACTCAAATGCCAAGCTATTTTATATTGAATGAAGAACAAACAAGCACAAAATACATTAGAAGTTTTATTTCAACAAATATCAGTTACAATTGTTTTATCAATCAGAAGAAAGGTCAAACCTCCACCCACCTCAAATTTTATTGGTCCCAGACTAATCATCAGACTTTTAATATGATTTTTTGTTTTAAATGGGGCAGTGGATGGGCCAAAATAATAGTTTGTTGCCTGAAGGCAAAGCCATGCCATAGAGGGTTATCTAACAATCTTAAATAAAGTACATAAACAAACACCCAAAAATCAGTCTTCTATAGCTAATAAAAAAAATCAATCAATAAACAATAAACAATAAAGAAACAAACAGAATAAAATACGTTCTACAAAAAAGATGTGCTGAAAGTATTATAGTTTTGATCACTGAATGAAATATTCAAGTAGGTGATTATCATCATTTTAACCTAACACACACACACTACACAGTGAAAGCAAACATTAAGTCAACATTAACACTACTGACTTCTAATGCTCACCTGTGATTGTTTCTGCATCTCTGCGGAGCGCATTGACCTGGCTGGATGCTTCCTCACTTACATACAGGTCCTCGCAGTTAGGGGTGGTGTTCAGGGGTTGCGGATGCTGTCTGTGAGGCAGCAGGTTCTGAGGGTTTGCTGAAGGGGACAGGGCTGAGGCAGAGGCAGTGCGGGACAATACCGCGGCGTCCAGCTTGGCTGTTTTTTAAATGCCAGCTGCACGAGCCATAGGACAGTGCCCAGACACGGCCGACCAAACCGGGCAAGCAATGGGACTCCACCACACCACACAGTTAGCTAGCAATCAGGGCCTGGAAGTAAAAGGGAGATACATGTGTGAGAAACAACAGTTAGCATGTACAATGGCAAACTAAGGACATTTACAACTAGACACAATGTTTTTTGTTTATTTTCAGACTGTCTGATCTTGTTGGCGGCTCACACCAGTATTTTAATAGATGTAAATGTATTAAGGTAGGACCAAAAGCAAACAAGCAGAGAAACGATAGCAAGAAAAAAAGGGCACACACATGAAATAGCCTCAAAGTCAGAACATGTAGCAACATTTTATACCTAGAGATGGGCAAAATTGCTGTCTGTGTTATGATCAAATTAATGAAAAATTAAACATGTTATCATATCACACCTAATATAGCTCTGAAGACAATTCCATAACACACTAAAATAAAGCTTGATGTACTTTGTGGGCTTTTTACTTCTATCATAGAATTAATGAACATAATTGTGTATACTGATTTACTGTTTAAGGCACAAGCAATTACTTCACAGTAGTTTTTTTAACCACAAATGGCCAACAATGGTCAGTTCTCTTTCACACCATAAAACAGGTGCATGTCAGCCATCAGCTGTAGTCTTTCTGGTGCACTTGAGTTTTACAGGGACAGAAGGTAGACATCCGCTGAACATTCTTGGCTCTAGTGTTGGCTTGGTGCATACTAGACCTTACACCCACCAATCAATAAGACATAGCAATGCCAAAAAGACTTAATTTCATCTAACTGATCTGTGACCTCAAATCAGTGTCCAGTAAACTTTTAATGCAAAGCACTATGGTCATGAAAGGACTAGCTTAGAATTGGACTATGCCTGTTAAACCTTTCTAATCAACTTAACAATTAACTCAGAAGTATTTAAGCAGAAGCAGTCAGACTCTCCACTGTGTTGTGTTTCACCTCAGCCTGTCTATGTGCCAGTCAATAGCCATTAGTGCTGCAACCCCTGCACTCACTGCTGCTCGTCAGAGTGATCAATCCCAGCTAGGTTTTACCAGGCCACAGGAGTAGCTGCCACTGCTTTTTAACTGTAGTCAAAACACATACTGCTGGTTTAACATCAAGCACTGGTTATTAAATCACCTATAAAATAGCTCTTTACTTAAACTGACAAAAAACAAATGATGGAAAAATTAATTAATGGTAGACACTAAAGACGGTTCCATGCAGTAGAATTGTGAGAACTCCCAACAAACTGGAAAATGTCTCTTTAACCACAGCAGGAGTTCTAAAGTCATGACAAACAGTGTGACCTCAGATTAATCAGTAAAATCTATCCATTATCTGAACTGCTTATCCTTATCCAGGCTTGCAGGGGGTGCAGAAGCCTGTCCCAGCAGTAATAGGCAGGGAAACACCCTGTACAGGATGCCAGTCCATTACAGGACAGAAACACAGAAAAACATGCTTGCACATACTCTACACCTAGAGGCAATTTAACACCTCAGATTTGCCATGGGTGCATAGCTTTTGGGGAGCTGGAGCCATACAATCAGGAAGTTTTGGGTTTGAATCCCAAAACTGCTAGGCACCTCTGAGGTACCCTTCAGCAAGGTACTGTCCCCACTTCCTGGCTCCCTGCCACTTCACTTGGTGAATGGGTTACGTGCAGAGGAAGAATTTAGTGCTGTTCACACTATGTTCTATGGTGTGTTCATGTATGACGCATGCAGAACATGTAATCTCCACATGGAAAGACAGAACCCAGGACCTTCTCACTGTTTGCCTCAGTCATTCTTATAAATCAAATATTAATGCAGTGTAACTTCTGTTTAAGTGCCGATCTAATTTCAGATTCAGCTCTTATTTATTATGATTATACTGCCAGGAAAAGGACACAAGGTGAGCTCTACCACTCTAAAAAGCTTCATGAAAGTTTTTTTTTTTTACAAATGCAGTGCAACTGAGACGCTATCCCAATTTCTTAAATTCCTTATACATATGTAAGTGAAGGCTAAATGTATTACTAAGTAGGTCAGCGAATAAACTGTTGGTGCTGTTCCAGGAGTCCAACTGGACAAGTCAAATGAGGCAAAAACGTCCAGTTAAACCATTAGGTGTGTTAACATATCACAAAGCACAAAACCAAATCACAAAAGAGAAATGTGTAATGTTGTCTGATGATGAAGCACTGCTGGCACACCACTTCACACACTACCATAGGAACTATACCATTCCTCTGTACACCCTTTTTGGTGCATTTGCAATGCTCGAACATTTGGTATCTGGCTGCCAATAGCCCCAGTCTCAGGTTAAATAATGCAACTGTGGGGTCTAATGCCAGGCCCTCATTTCACTGCTTCTCCTCCTTCTCTTTATTAGATGATGATTATTTGTTGCAGATTATGTCTCAGCACCACTAAGACCTTGGTCCTGCAGTCACAGCAAAAAGAAGGACCCCATTACTTCAATTCCTGATCTTTTCTTGTGTTCCTGGTCAGCTCACATGTTTTTGATCTAGTGAAGTGAAAGAAATATATCCTAAGACAAAAAATGCTTTAATGGACAATTAGTGTTTAATTGTTGAATTTCTATTTAAAAATAGAAACATGAAATTAAATTAGTGCTGTTGAAAAGTTGAGTGTATACTAGTTATGAGCGGGCCTGCTTTATGACATACTCCTACATGTTCACAATCAATCTTATACTTTAAAAAATAAATAAATAAATAAATCTTTATTGGAACTGTACGAGTGCAACCCAGTAAAATGTCAGTGTGCAATGTATAAATCATATACACCCAACTACAGTACTGATTATTCTGATGTAAAATGAATGACAGTGGGCGACACTGGCAGATATAAGCAGGGTTAGGGAGTGCTGTGCTGCAATGAGGAAAATATTAGGGTTCTCTTAAGGTGACATTGCATTGTTAAAATAGATTTTAAACTGAATTCAAATCATTTTCTATGATGTATGCACTTACTTTGAGGACGAAATACATTTTATGCTATTTTCAAATGTATAGATTCTTAATATAATAATCCTTAGTGTATCATATTTCTATATTACCCCATTTGTGCAATATGAATCATACTAAAGGAATATTAATAATTGTGCAATTTGAGAATTGTGCACATTTCTTGAATTGGACTTTTTTCTCTCGTATTACACACATGTTCGCAGTACAGCAGTACAGAGCAATACCAATTTTGGATTACAATGTTATAATTCTGATCATATTTGATGTTACATATATCACAGGTTTGTTCATATTCATTTGTTTTGGCCAGAATGGCCAGAAATGCAGTAAAAGTTGTCTCATGATCCTCGTTTAAGAATAAACTCTACTGTAAAGGATCCATATCACCTCTACTGTCTGTTTTAAAATAAATATTTATTTATATTTACATTTTTATATCCATCTCAAAGGCACAGTAGTAAAAACAGCCTCATTACGTTGAATAGATAATGAGAGGCCGGAAAGTATAAATGAAAACTTAAAAAAAAAGAAGCTTTTATAATATTAACCAACAGAAACAAAGACTATAACACACTATAGTGGCCCACTGGGTCACACTAAACAATGCACTGTGATTGTGTGCCTATAAATAGCCACTTTAAAAAAAAACTGTGACATTGTTTAATCCAGGAATGCTTTTAGGTCCCAGGTGCTCTGGCTCACAGCTCTAGAAAGGAAGGAGAGGGAGGTATGTAGGTGAATGCAGTGCACTGCCACTCAATCTGTACTTGTGGAACATTTCACACACATGCACAGACAACTTACACCACATAGTGGTCTCCAGCACACTCCTCTTCACAGCATGCTATGTCCTCACACTATGTATCTTCTCACACCATGCATTTGCTCTGGCTCAATCCTGAAAACAGCAACCACAGCCATGCAGCCTCTCCCACACTGTGTACTCCTCTAGAGCCTTTCCTTATGTGTTTAATGCTATTACTCAACTCTGATCTTACATCTCTGGGTTTGGGTTGGGTTGGGTTGGGTTCAAGAAAAAAAAAAATGCCTTCTTTTAGCAGATTTTTAGTTTTTGTTTATGTAAACGTTTTGTTTATAGTTTTTGTGTATAATCAACTATAACATCATAACCTGGTTACTATGTGCCAAGACTATTAGTTTTAGTTCCTAGTAGAAAACTATTCATTCACAGTCCTGTGGGTCCTGTGGGTCTCCAGGCTTTCACATGAATGCCTTATATACACTGACTTTTCATCTTTCACCTGAATACTAATATCATAGAGCACGGAAGGTATGAATTATACAGAAAGTTTTAGAACATTTTTTTCTTGTGAACCATCACTGTTCTTTCCATCAGCACGTAGCATATCTGCCCTCTCCGTGAGGCATCAAAGGTGTCAGAGGCTCCAACACTGCCAGTCTCTCTCTTTGTCCTCATGTGTCCTCTGACTGAACCTCACTACCACATGATATTCAAGCAGCAAAGAGATTTAAAAGCTGAGCCAAGCTGTAATCCAATATTGACTATAGCACAGCACACTTGAAGCAGCAGTAAGAGGACTTCTCAGCTGTATTAAAGAAACATCGGTACAATGACCTGTAGTGCACACAGGTCAGTAAAAAATGGCATGGGTAACATGTATTCAAGCATCACAATATTTCATTATTCTGCGATTTAATGACATAGAACATAGAATAGGAGCCAGTGTTACACTGTGTTTTTAGTGTTTATGTAAAGACTCAATGCTGTATCAGCATCAACACAGCATGTACATAGTAATACAAAAACATTTATAATGGGCCAGTGCTTTGAATAATTACAGTACAAAGAAGCACAATTATGATAGACACGTCTGTCACAGACCACAGACCCACCCACCTTCTTTCTTTCTATCTCTCTCACTCTCTCTGTCTGTCCCTCCATTTCACCGTCACAGATGGTCTTACTCACGCTGTTCACATTACTTTGGCTTTAATCTGACAGAGTATATTTACACACAACCCCACACACACATTTCCTCACATGAACATTCTGCCATCACCTTTCCTTCTATGCCTGTGAAATGCCCACAGCATGGGCACCCACGTGGGTGAAGTCATGCGCATGCACTCAGCATCAGAGGCCTGCTAGGCCAGAGGGTCCTGCGCTGAGGCACATGTGCCCACTACTGTCAAACAAACACAAGAGAACGCCTGGCTAGCAAAAGAAAGCCTGTGGACAAAGTCTATATGAAAATACATAAAGACACACACATACAAATTTCATAAATATATAAAAATGAGGAGCCACAACAAAACACAACCAAGCCCACAGGGGAAACAACATATCAAATAAACAAGATTAAGCATATTTAGCGCTATTTCCGTTCATCTGTGTTTCTAATGCTTATCCTTCTTTCAACAGCTACACTTTTACCATAGTATTTAATAAGACAGCTTAATGAGCCTTTTCAGCCCAGGAAAAGAGGAGGAGGCCTAATAGGTACATGCAGTGACAGATCTGTGGAATCAGTGACAAGCTTAGGAATTAATTAGCTTAAACTTTCAGGGAGAAAATAAATGTGCTCATAATATTACATTTTCTTTTAGCTAGGTATATCCCCGTTGTCTGCAAATACATGCAAAATGTGGCAAAATGTTTGAAAATTGCCTGGTGGGTGATTCCCTGCATTCACCTGCTTTACTATTCAAAAATGTTCCTAATGTAAAGCTGAAGAACAAAAAAAGAACACTGTAATGCGGGCTGTCTAAAGAAACATGGTACAAAACAAACAGTACCTGATGAGAGGCCCCTACAGACCTACATCCCTGAAAATTCGCTCAGCCTTCTCAAACCACACCCAGCTCTTCAAAAATGTGGCACAGACTGAGACAGTATGTCTTACTGTGAGCGATAAAAATGAACAAAATGTTATAGCTGGACACTGCAGGCAGTCTTTGTAGACAACAGGGTCTGTTTTCACATCACAGAGTAGGAGTACTGATCAAGAATCAGCTTTTATGACAACAAAAGTCACAAATACAGAGGAGTCTAATTCAAGACCCGTCCTGCTTATGACAGCTTTGTGACTGCCAGCCCTTGTGCTGTGTAAAATGGCTGTCTGTAGCAATTTTTGCTCATTTTTAATTGCTCACAAAGTTCCTAAAACACTTCGACAAGCATGGCCTTAATAAAAAAATGGATGTGAAATGAGAAGATTTGGAGACGTCTTTCTGGAAAAGAGTATAGTGTACATTGACTTCCAGTGGCTGTTAGAAAATGATGGACTTCAAACATGGCTTATCGACGTATCTGGAGTAAGTGATAAACGGTATAAATTAGATTTTTCACCAAACTATTCCAACAGAACAGTGAGGAATTAACAGTAATATTACTGTAAGCTGTTATCATGGGGCCACCATGTTAGGAGAACAAAAGCACCCAAAACAAAGCATGTCAGCTGTCCTTGTTTTGCACTAATCTGGCATTAAAAACAGACCTCAGCCTACTAACCTTAAAACTAGCACATTTTGATTGACTTAATACAGGGATAAATGCATCAGCATTCATTCACTACACCACACAGACTTCCAGACAATTCAAAATGATTCAGTACATGCACTAAAGCTTTCAGGCTTTCATTTTACAGATGAATTTTGGCTTAAGAAGTTGGCTGGAATTACAGTTTATGTATACTTACACAGAGAAAGCAAAAGGAAGTTTGAATCTAATCATAAACCCTTAAATTACACTAGAATCAAATCATGTCACATTCTAAGAGACCACATAATGATCTATCATACAGGGACTTCCTAAACACCACATTACATCTGAAATATTTTCATCATGAGACACCAGATCCAAACACATAGCCACAATTGCTTAGAGGACAAAGAAGGATCAATAGTGCTTTCTCTAATCTATAGTGTAATGTGGATATAATGAAAGCTCACATTAAACAGAGCTGCCTTCTTTTCTCAGTAAGAAATGAAGTGGTTATTTCATATATGAATCTTCTAATTAGATCACAACCCACCTTTATCTTAAGTGGATTTTGATGTTGTTGCTGGCTGCTAATGCACTGTTCATGTTCAAATTCACATTTACTTTTTTAGGGGAACATTATTAGGAGTGGTTTCACCCGGTCTAAACAAGGAAGGGTCAGGTTATGGAAATTTTCTCCACAAAAACATTCAGGAATCTTGGCTTCACAAGGAACATTTTATTCCACTTTGTTTATTACCATTAGCACTGATCATACATTTTTATGGCTGATTCTGACTTCTTTGCAGCCAATATAGCTGATGGTCAATTTTTATTAGCCTTTTATTTGATCATATTTTACACATTTTATTGTAATGTACATATTAGTTTACTTTAAATCCCTCAAGTTAAATGCACAGGTTGGGTGCACTAGAATGCACCAGAATCAGTATATTAGTGTTGCATCAAAAGCAAGAAGCAACTGACAATTTGGCTAAATGAGTCATGAATAACTATGCTATGACATGTGCACAGTTCAAACACAGTTCAAGCACAGCTCAAGCACAGACCAGTCAGAATCAATATGCTTTTTGGAGAAAAACTGTCTAATTTCAATCTTGCACCTTAATTATCATTTTAAAAAGATAAAAAGTGAACTATATCTCAACATGACCATTAATCTTAACTCTTCAAAGTCTCCTGAGACTAAATCCATAATGTGAATGAGAGTTTATAGAATGTAGAGCAATGTCATGAGAGTTTACTGGCCTGATAACATAACAGAAACCAGAAACAACAGTCCCAAATGATTGTCACTTACTGTTAATGAATGAAGAACCTTAAAGATTGCTCTGATTTCTCTTCACTACCATTTAAAAGTGTATTTTTTTTCCATGACTCTACTGACTCTATAATTTACTGACTGTTATCTCACTGTTACTCAAATAAACAGCAGAAAAAAAATCTTATATGCACAAAATATCCTGGCTCTTACTTTCCCTTAGAAACCAGACAAAACCTACACATTTACAAGTGCTATATAGGAGACTAAACCATTTATAGCACTGTTTACATGCATGCGGCTGTGGTTTGGTTTTACACCAATGAACAGTATTTCATGATGCAGTCAAATTAATCCACATACAGGTTTTCCAATAAATATATGCTAATTTCTCTCCTTTTACTCAAACTAAAAATGTTTGTATCAGACAAAATGTTTAACATGAGGGACATGGAACGCTCTGTCTGATCCAAGTAGTCTGGCCAGTATCAGTCTGAATCAAAATCAGAAAACTTTATTCATCCCAGAGGAAATTGTTTATGTGGTGACTGCCACATCACATAAACACAGAGACACAAGACACTAGAATAATGTCAAATAAAGAAAATACAATAATAAACTAAATGCAATACATCTAATAGAAGTCTATACAGAATCTAATAAAATCCAAATAAAATAAAGTAAAATCTGAATCTGAAAATAAAATCAGTGGAAAGAAAACCATAATATGAACATAAAGTATTATGGTTATTTTCTTTCCATCATAGGTGGACTAAGACCTACGACAGAACTGTGTTATTTTCATGTTCATTGTAACTTTATTAGACTCTGAGTCTTAGTCAGACTGATATTAAACCCCAACAGACTCCTGCCATTGTCTTGCTGGGCACGTCCCCAAATGTAAGGGCACCCTCTGATGGCTTCGCTTTCAGTGCCAGGAAGGAGGGCTTAACGAATCCTAGCAGAGCCCTGATCTATAGCACACTTTCTACAGAGGCATTAAAGCTGGTGCAGCCCTACCAAACTTGAAGCATCACTGGAACCAAATTCCTCTCACCGGCCCACAGTCTCTGCCCTTTAGGCCGGTCACTCAATTTCACAAGCATGGCAGTTAAGCAAGAGTGAAGGGGGCAGAGGTGTGACGTGGAAAACATTTCTGCTCAAGTTTCAGCTGACGTCTTTTTCCCCCCGGTGGTTTCTGATGCCTGCAGCACTCTGGCATTTTTCACTGCTCGGGGACAGAGGGATTGTGAATGTCATATTGCTGAGGCCTGTTTGTAAAAGTCTCAGGGAACACTGGGCAACTTATAGAGAGATCAGAACAAGGCACAGCAAGAACACATGGGTAAAGCTAGCCAGCTGAACTCTTAACCAAGAGCAGTAGCCTCACACTGTTTATAGCGACGATTTAACTGCTGTCACAAACATGCTTATATATTTGGAAAGTGAAAACACTGGGGAAGGAATCCAACGTGTCTGCTGTAGGATTCCCTCACTAGAAAATGTTCAGTGAATCACTGTTGCTAGGAGACTAGACATGACCTCAGCTGGGTCTAAGAACACAACATCCTAAATGCTATATTTTAATTTTGGTTTGATGTGTCTTACTTTGGTTTTTTTAACACTGCCTCCCTAAAAGCATATCAAACTGCAACACAGCCAACCACCATGTAGGAAAGTTCTCTTGATTTCTTATGCAGAGTAGCATATAACATAATTCATTACTGTGGATTATGTGCATAGTAAAGCTTATTATTTACAAAGAGATCTCTGCTGATACAATGAGTCACAGTATAAAACCTAGGTAGACGGCCTACCACTAGTGCTTAAGAACATTATCTGAGATTACCATGACACCAACTTCCTGACTGTACTGAGAAATTACGATACTATCAAGAATTCAGTAGAATGTACACATGAGGACACAGCACGTGTCTTACACAAACAGCTCAAATACAGAGAGAAGTTTTAAGAAAGAAGAACAGGAAGCAGACTCTATTAATAGTATGCAGCTCGGTACACTGGCTTTTTTAACAGGGTGGGCTGTTTAACAGTTTCAATACAGAGCCAGTTACATCAATAACCACAGAAATACTGAATATTAGAACTCAAAATGAAAAGGCAATTTCAAATACGAGGTCAGAGGTCGGTGGCACCTATATGTAAACTCAAGAACACAGTGCTTAAGAGACCACACATTTAATAAGATGAAGTGCACACGCCTACTAAGCAATTCAATATTTTGCTTCTTATCAGATGCTCTGTCAATACAGCACATATGGCAGAGGGCAGCCCATTTCCCAGTGGATATCAAAAGAGTCAATATAAGGGCTAGAGATCACTTAGAGTCTCCCCCGAGCCGGAACCAAGATACAATCAGGAAAAAAGTGGGCATTAAGAACAAAGATCGAGTTCAACCACAGAAAATGAAATGAAACATCAAACAACTAAGAGCATAAAAGTTAGTTTTCTATGAAATTAACATGGGGCATGCAATGCCTGTGTCCATCTGTAAATAAAACATATGGTGAAAATGACTAAAAACTGGAACAAAAAGCCAAATTGCCATTAAGAAGCATAAGAAGCTGCCAGTATTGCCCGTAATGCATTTAAACTTTAATATGGTGCATCAGCAAAATGCATAAACAAATAGCCAAAGTGGAGAATAAATGGATCAGACACCTTAACAAAATGTGCAGGAGAGAGAGGGGGAGAGACAGAATGAGCCAGACTCTGCATCAGCCCATTATTACTGTCTGTGTTGCATCTGCAGACATGCAAAGATCACTTAAGCTTAATGCCAAAGTGATCAATAATGTGCACTAGCAGCCCTGAGAATGGCCTGAGCACATGCAGTCACAACACTAAGGGTATGAAGGTACCTAATTATGGGGAGTGAAATACAGTAAGCCTTCCTGAACGAGGGGTGATAAACTGGTAAGTGAACACGCAGACTAAATGTTCTCACAGCTGTCACAGCATACACTCCGACACACGTGTCTCAGATGAGAAATCCACTAATGCGGAAACAAACACCTCTGCAAGGGCACTCGATTCTCCTCTTCCCTGTGGTCCCTGGAGAGGACACAGCTGTCATGAAGCAAAATGAGAAATCCTAATATATACATTTAAAAATATCAAGTGCCCTTTAGACTGATACATATAACATCATGCCATAATGAAGATGATACGGCTACTTAGGCCAGTTATTTTGGCTGAAGAAAACACAGCATCTCAGTCTTCTGTCAGGGTCTGTTTTGGCTTTAAAAGTAATTCTGTCTAGAAGGAGTAACCTGGAATTGATCTGGAACTTGAAATTGTGCTTATAGGAAACCCTAGTGCGGATTGACTGAATAAAAATATGTAAGTGACAAAATTGCAACAAAGAAAACCTGAAATAATTCAAAATAAGATGGATTCAATAACATCTGTCAGCAGAGTCTGTTTTGCAAAAGCCATTTTACAACAGCAGTTTTAGGACAGGCCTTCGTGGCATTCAGTGCATGATAAACAAAAGACTGAAATAAAACAATGCTTGTGTTATAAGCACGGTCAAATTTTTTACATTTTTAAAAACAAACTCATGTTTATACTTAGACATTCACAGTGTAAATATTATAGCTTAAGTGGCCTGAGTTAGCTAATAGGTTAAACAAACATCCCAAAATCAGACATGTGTAGAATTTAAAAGCATAATTAACTGTAAGATCTGTAAGCACAAATTATCACTCAGTTATCCTGAATTAAACTTCAATTTGACAGAGGGATTTAATGATAGAAGGGCTTTATGTGAACATTACATGTGCAGGAACTAAACTTTCCCTAAAGAGCATATTTCGGAACCACCGAAACAGTCACACAATCAAAGAAAACACTTTTACTGACATTAACCTGCTGCTGACAGTATGATATTGCTCATATAATGAAACTGCAGCTCTGGAGTAGGGCCCTTCCCAACTAATTCTATAGTGGATTTCAGAGCACTCACCAACTCAACCTACTTCATTAATGAGGACACCACAAGCAAGAAGCAATTACAGAATATGCCCATTCTCTCACTCTGCATGAAGAATACACAACAAATGTAAACAACTAAAAATGTTACAATAACTGATTTTAGCCAGTTCTTCTGCAGTTCAGACAGACATACACTTGATACCTATTGATACATTTTCAGGTGTATTTTGTATATATTCACAGCTCCACAGTACAAAGAGATTAGTTTTGCACAGAAAAAAACAGAACTGTTAAAATATGCAGTGCCAGCTCTATCAAAAAACATTTAAAAATTACAATCCCTAGAACTTCAATAAATGTTACTATGGAAAGAGAACTTTCACAGTATGTTCTCTCTCCATACCCACTTTACTCCTACTGCCAGCACTAATTGGTCTGGTTTTAATTCAAGAACTAACACACATTTAAATTCCGGTACACAGTTTTGAATGTTACTTATTTATGATGTACTGACACTATTAAAAGTGTTGCACTCTTACATCTACGTACATGAATCTTCACTCGTTGGGTGTGAGCTGCTTAAGGAGACCGAGCGGTTTATCAGCTTGAAGCTGTTCATGGCAGGCTGACAGCAGAAAACACCAGAATGTGGCAACTACCTAGTTTTTGCAAAATGCTACAGTTTAATCAAAACAAACCATGCAGAAATTTGCTCCTCACTATCTATGTCCAACTTTTGTAGTGGTGTGGAGAGTGTGTGTGTGTGTGTGTGTGTTTTTGTCATAGGCCACATATTGTGCTCATTTAAAGATTTGTTTAACAAGTCAGATTAAGATCTTTATACTGGCGTCATGCAAATGCTTCCAACAGTGCTTGCCTGATGAACAGGATGCTAAAAATCAGGTTTGTTCAAAGTGTCTACATTATCAATCCGTTTCCTCATTCAGTTTTTCCCGCACCAGACACCCATCCTGCCTAGAATGGTGCGGGATATCTCTACAGAAATAGAAACAACAGCCTTCACTTTATCTGGTTTAATGTGACTGTGGAAGAGTCATGTCACATGAACAGCATAATTAAATGTCCAGTTAATGGGCCTTTACAGGCTGAACTGAGTTTCAGATCTTAACAAGCACAGAAGCAAAAATAAATGAAGACTAATAGCAATAATAGTTAAGGAATCAGATCAAACACTGAGGTCAGTGACCTCAAAAGTCAAGAGTGTCTGGGTGGCTGAGAGCCCTGCCAACATAGCAGCATTTAAAGGGGAAAGGAGATTTGGATGTAAGCAAATCCCGTTAATCTGCTTGTGATCGACTAAGAGCTTATTAAAAGTTGCTGACTGACGCTGCACATGGGCAAGGAGTTAAAGTCATGAGTTAAACATCTGACAGGAACCATACAGGAAAATGAAGCTCGTTCAGATCTTCAGAACACACAACTGTGGACAGGTCAGAAAGTGACCAGGAAGAGCAGGTACAGGACACAACAAAGCTTAACATCTCTCAATAGGGGAATATCCATCTTACCGAAGAGGGACAATCCAGGGTACTCCAGCAGATCTGTTCACACGGGCCTCCTCCTCCTCCTCCTCCTCCTCCTCTTTCTCCTTCTCCCTTTATTCTTTACCCCTCTCCTCCACTCCAACCCCGCCTGCAAATCTACTCGCTAAAACTAATAAAGTGACAAATAATTCCTTAAATCAGCTAGACTACTTTCAGAAAAGAAACTTCCTCAAAAGAACCTGATATTTCGGACCCTGAGGTAAAGCTGAGATCTGGAGCGGAGTCATTCAGGAAACAGGTTCTCTCTCTCTCTTTCGAAATAAAAAGAGAGGCGTGAAAAGTACCCGCAGCCGGAGTGTTTTCACTGAGCATCCGTAAGCCGGAGTCCTCCCTCTGCTGCTGTTTTGGAGAACGGTGTGAGTTTTGTCATGAAGGCATAAACAGAAAAGACCAGAGCACAAAACCGTCTCACTCTCCAAAAGCCGGTGTATCACACCTCGAACCTCGCCATAAGACTCCCAGCAGCTTCAGTGCTCTATGCTCTCGCTCTCAGTTTTCACAGGCCGTGACGTCACACACCACTCCGCCGCCGCCGCCGCCCCCCCGTCCTCCTCTCCACCCCCCTGGTCACTACTGGGGGCGCTATTTTAACGACTACAATTTTTACATTATGTCTAAAATAAATCAATATAAAATACATTTGTTTCTCTTTTAAAAGACATGGACAATTGCTACTAAAAGTTTTCAGTATTCAAGTCTCTCTCTCTCTCTCTCTCTCTCTCTCTCTCTCTCTCTCTATATATATATATATATATATATATATATACACTCAACAAAAATATAAACGCAACACCTTTGTTTCTGCTCCGATTTTTCATGAGATGGAC
>JBBPDC010000007.1:10623034-10638303 GCA_037974485.1 Hemigrammopetersius urotaenia | reverse complement strand
ACGCAAGACCAGGATATCAAAATAAAAGCCCAAATAAACGAGAACAGAAAAGAAAAACAAAAAGAAAAGCAGCGACCTCTAATGGCCGCTGACGGAGCCGTGACAGTGCCAAAACATTTTTGCTGAATTTACATTAGAATTTATTTTACAAAATTAGTAAATTATATTTTTCTTAATAATTTGGCACTTAAATGAATTGTTTGCCATGCCCCCTCATGCAGGATTTATGTGGTCGCGGTGCTTAGCAACCCAGCACGAGGACATTCTTGCCCATCCAACCATATAACTTCCTTAATCTGAGTTTATGTGATAAGTCACAATCTTTAGTTGTCTGTAGCAAGAGCCCCCTTACTGGATGGTAGACTCTTGACCCATGGCCACTGGTTCTTGGGTTTCCCCTCAGCTAAGAGTGACAGTTTGAATCTTCTTCTAGATCGTGGCAAAGAACTTACGATCTGAAATAGTTTAGAAATGATTCCCTGTCATATTCATTGGATAACTTGTTTTATTACACCTTAGTATACAGTCTTTTTTTTTTTTTTTCTGCGCTGAAGTCCTTCAACTTTCCCTTTGTAATGTGACCTAGTTAATGTAATGAGTGTCAAAAAAGCCTTTTAGTTGGCACAGAGAAGCAACGAGGTGTCAAATATAATCCCTACAGGTAGTTAAGAGTTCATGGCACGAAGATAAAACACCTTTTGGAATCTAAGTAGGTTTAAGTGTATTTTTGTATCTTCATGTATCATTGCAACACTGTTTATTTTAGAATTAATGAATTGAACCAAAGTTGTTTTACAGTCATTCTGGAACAGAAAAAGGACTGGTGTAGAAATTAATTGAAGTAGTTTCAGACCAATCCTGCCATAACAAACATATTTGTGGCAAGTGAATGTTAACTTCTGACCACAACTGCACATGATGATTTTTTTTTTAAATGTTTGGTACTTAATCAGTGATACTGAGGATCCATCATTCCATCCATTCATTATCTGAACCACTTAACATGACAGTGTTGCATCATAGAGCGAAAAATAGAGAAAGGGGGTAGCTGTGAATTTTAGTTGTTGCATGATGGGCCTCATGATGATGGGTATGAGTGCAACGGGATGGTAGTCATTAAAGCAGGAACACTGAAAACTTCTTTGGCATGAGAATGATGGTGTTGGCTTTAAAGCATGTTTAAAAAACAGTGATACTCAAAGATATTGAAGATGTCTGTGTGGACATCTTCGAGCCTGCCTGCCCATCCTTTCAGCACATGACCAAGAATGTTGTCTTGTCCGATGGACTTCCGTGGCTTAACTGAGCAGAATCCTTCTCACATCAGCCATGGTCAGATAGAGCATCTAGTCAGTGGGGAGCAGGGAGGTCCTTGCTATCAAATTGTAAAAGTAATTTTGCGTATCTGGAAAGAAGGCCTTACTATCACAGGCAGGTGGAGTTGTTCTGTAGTTCATGATGGCCTGGATGCTTTGCCACATGTGCCATGTGTCACCAGTTCCTGGAAGTGGCTGTGGGATTTCTGGGCATGCACACATTTTGCTGCTCTGATGGCCTTGGACAGGTTGGCCCTTGCTGTTCTCAGGGTAGCATTATCACCTGAACTGCAGGCGAGTCATTCTAGATATTACAATTGTGCATCACAGCAAATGTCTTAAATCAGAACTTGAGTTTTTCCATTAGCCATTAATCTATTTCTTGCTACTTCTAGGCTTGGCAGTTGGTAACAATAGCAAATTCAAATGTTCATATAAAAATAGATCAGAGTTGTTCCAGGCATCCCGAATGTGAATAATTGCATTTGAATAATAATCCATTTAATAATATGTTACGGTTGGTGGCCGTTAGAGGCCACTGTTTTTCTGTTTGTTTCTGTCTGTTCTGTTCTGGTTTTGTTAGGGCTTTTATTTTGACGTTTGTTTGGTTCTTGTGTTGTCAGCTGTGTTTGGTTTGTGTTGATTTTGCCCGCTATTTAAGTCTGGCTCATGGTGACAGTCACCATGAGCCCATCGCCTAACATTAGGTCTTTTATGTTTGTTTCTTGTGGCCCTCGTGCCCTTTCTGTTATGTTTCGTATCATGCCTGTAAATAAAGAACCCCTACGGATGAATCTCTGCCTGCCTGCTATGTCGTGCGACCTTCCAGGTAGTTCCGATTCCGGGTCTTACGGCCCGGCTCGCGACATAATGTGAATGGATTAGAGTAATAATCCATTCACCGTTAAATTGTCAAACCAAGAGTCTAGTCTATAAATCATGTTAATATTTAATTTTTTTATGAATTATGTTTATAATGTTTTTTTTTTTTACTCCAGTTTTAGTTGAATTAATGACATACAGAAATTGTCCATAACATTGACCATAACGTCAGATATTTTGTACATCGTCATTATGGCATCAGAGTAGCTCTAGATGTCAGCCACACACAACAGTGCAGATGTTATCTGCACCAAGACCTTCAAGTCCTATAAGTTGCGAGGTGGAGCCTCTGTGGACCAGACAAGTTGGTTCAGCACATCCCTCAGATGCTCGGTGGGAATGAGATATGGGGATTTTGAAGGCCAAGGCAACACCAAACTTATTGTCATGTTCCTCAAACCATTCTTAAATAATTGTTGTGGTATGTTAGAAGCATTATCCTGCAGTAAAGTTCATCTTAATGCTTTCTCTTCCCCAGGTAAGCAACACACACATACACTCTGCCACATGATAAAAAAATTGACCAGTTGCTCACATATCCATTGTAGGCTCTTTTGAAGGTGAACTGGGGTCAATGTGGGTACTTTGATTGATCTTCAGCTATGTAGGCCCTTGTCAAAGTCTCGGATTCTTAGGCTTTCTCATTTTCCTGCATCCAACACATCAACTTCAAGAATTGACTGGTTACTTGCTACCACTTATTTGTTTCTAATCGGTGTATGCATTATATCATACACACATGCAAAATAAATAAATTAACAAACAAACAAAATAATGACTTCTGGCTGTGGGAGAAGATAATGTTTGCAGTCTCACAGGTTTGGATGCTTTGGGTTCTGCTTGGTTTGCAGTGGTTTATGTTGCCTTCCACTCTAATTGACACTCTTGTTTTATTGAATCTGCAACTAGTCCTGTTCTCTTTCCTTTATTGGAACATATTAGTGCATAGCAATGGGATTATTTGCGAATATGCTGGTTTATCATACCCAGTGATGATGACTGTCTTACACCACCTTTAATGGTTTCCCCAATGATAAGTCTCTCTCCCTCTCTCCATCTCTGCCTCTCTCCCTCTCTCTCTCTCCCTCCCTCTCTCCCCCTCTTTATCTCTCTCACCCTCTATGTCTGTCTCTCTCTCTTGCTCTCTCCCCTGTAGGAGGAGAAGAAAGAGCACCCAGGAGGATTGTGGGTCGTTCCTTCTGCCGCCTACACCGTGTTAATGAGGTGCCTTCGGGAAGGGGTAAGACTGCTGCAGCGTCCTCAACATGGGGTGTGTGTGTATGTGTGTGTTTAGGGGGCTTGGGGGGGGGTGGGGGTGTCTGCGTGATAATGAACACTCTGCAGCCCCTACAGGCATTGTTTGCTAGCCGCGAGTCAAGGGCACATGGCAGACTCAGTCGTCAGTCAGCCCTGTCATACGCGCACACATTCACACAACACACCTGCAGCAGAATTTTCCAATAATGCTTTTGCATATCACCACAGCAGTAGTTAACGCCGCCTGTACTGTTTAAGGGAGGGACCCATTGTAGTCTGGCCTCAGTAGGGCAGCGGTGTTTCTGCAGCCCTCCTGCCCTTCCTGCACACATCCTATAAAAATGCTCACTGCAGTGAATCACCCTCTTCTCTTTCCCATGGTGTTCTGGGTTTTTTTAAGATTTGTTGATTACTGCATTATAAGCCAGGCATTATTTCTTATGGTAGACATGGAAAAGGTAGCATATTAGTAAACACTTCAACGTTTCAGTAAGGCCTGAAATTGTAGGGACTTTTTTCTTCAGTTGACAAATTCTTCGTCATTTGATTGATGGCCTCCAGCTCCGGCTCACCAGCTGCCAATTTCTGACTGGGAGTCTGCCAATAATTGGCAAAAGTTGTGCCCTCTAGCACTTTGTAAAAGTGCCCACATTTAGTGCTCTACTGTGTCTTGCTTGTGCTGTAGTTAAATCTGCGTTTGGGTTGGTATTTCTGAAGCTTTAGCATACACAAAATTACTTTCTAATTACAGTGTTGGAAATAGTTGAACTGATGAAACCTTCATAGAAAACCTCAAACTCAGCTTATTTCGCACTTTTGCTTCCGCTCTGAAACCATTCATATGTGCAGAACCAGTAACTTCAGGCAGCGATACATGTTACCCCTCTAGTTTTCTGTAGATGAGACTTTTTCATATGGTGCTTCAAATGCTTTATTTGGCACATTATTTTTAGATTTACCCCTCCTGCTTGGCGTTAGGGTGCATGCGAGAGGCGCAAGGGAGGCGCCCTGCTTAATGAGGGGATTTGTTGGCTGCATATCCAGCGTGCTGTAATGAGAACACAAGCTGTAAAGTGCACTGGCAGGATGCGTACCTCTGTGCACTGTGCCCCAACACCTTGACTAACAACTGCTTCTGCTCTCAGAGGAGAGACAGAGAGCACACTTCCATTCTAGGACACATGGCTGATAAGCAGGTCTGACTTGCTGCATTAATAGGCTCAATAATCAGAAAGCAAACAACCACCACACTCTCTCTCGCTCACTCTGTCTTTCATTCTTTCTTTCATTCTTTCATTCTCACTCTCTTGGCTCCCTCCCTCCTGTTTAACTTGCAACACTTAAACTGTAGGAGCACATCACAGACAGGGATGTTTTGAAGCTGTGAAATCTTTCTGGCTGTGATGCACTGTTCATGACCTTTGGAGCTTTCTGTTGTGTAGTCACTGGGAAGTTGTATATACTCAAGCTGCCATAATTGCAAAAGAATCATTAAATAGTCCACTCAACATAATACATTCATTGTGCAATGTATAATAAATAATTTTATTTTTTAGGGCTGTCAGATGATACAAAAAATAGTAATTAGTCTATTACTTTCAATACTTCAATAACAATTTTATGTGAACTGAACATATACACTGATCAGCCACAGCCTTAAAACCATTGACAGATGAAGTGAATACACTGATTGTCATGTTGTATTGACACCTGTCAGATGTGTCAGACAGCAAGTTAACCGTCCGTTAACTGTCTTGAAGTTAATGTTGGGTGTCCTTGGGTTGCAGTCAGCTATACCTAAGACTCATTGAAGTACATGGGCAATGAAGGCTAACCCATCTGGTCCAGTTCCACAGAACAGCTACTTTAGCACTAGATTACATACAAGCTACATATGTATCACAACTGAACCATAGAGCAATGGAAGAAGGAGGTCTGATGAATCACAGAGGAACATGTTTCACTCACCAGATGATGAGCACTAGGATGCACTGTGGTAAAAGATTAAGCCAGTAGAGCCAGTGTGATGATCTAGGTCAGAGGTCCCCAACCAGCAGCCCCGTGGACCGTTTTTGATTATTAGAGTCTGAAAGATATTTCATTTAGAAAAAAACACTCGCCTTGATTACATGATACAGTACATACAATTTTGCCCACAAGCTAGTAAAAATTAGTAAAAAAAAAAACCAAACATACTTTGTGTGTTTTAGTTTTTTGTATGTTTTAGTTTTGTTGTTTCTGAGAAACTGGTCGGTGGTGCAAAAAAGGTTGGGGGCCGCTGATCTAGGCAAAGTTCTGCTGAGAATCCTTGGGTCCTGGCATTGGTGTGGGTGTTACTTTGACATATACAACCTACTTTGCAGACATTGCAGACCAAGAAGACACCCTTCATAACATATATATTCCCTAATTGCAGTGGTTTCTTTCAGTAGTAAAATGCACCTGGCCACACTGTAAAAATTCTTAATGAATGGTTTAAGGCACATGAGAAATTGTTCAGGTTGACTTAGTCTTCCAATTTTGCCAGGTCTGAATTTGTTTGAGGAACCTTTGGAAATACTAGACAAAATAGTCTGATCCAAGAAAGACCCACATTGCAACTTACATATCTTAACAGCTGCCATCTTAGAGCCAGATACCACAGAGGTCTTGTGAAGTGTATGCCTTGAGGGGTCCGAGCCATTTTGGTGACACAAGGCAGACCTGCACAGTATTCAGCAGGTGGTTTTATTGTTATGACTGATCAGTGTTTAAGCACAGTATTTTCTGTAAGAGTAAATTTGTTTACAGTTTTCATCACCAACATCTAGTGACCGTGGATGTATGTTGCAACCAATGTGTGTTTATGCAAAGGGTAGGGGACCCATTTCACATTCCATGTTTTGTTGATTTTCTGACTGAAAATTAATATGTATCCTCAACAGTGAACACATTTCCTTTTTGTTCAATTTATGGCCAGTTGTTCATTAGGAATTGTTCATTAAAAATAGCTGAAATATTTTTTCTACACAGAATGTGTACTTATGTTCAAATATTGCATATGGCTGTAAGTGAAGCATATAATTTACACAGTCTGTGGTTTGAACTCCTCTGTGATTGTGGCCTATTCTTCTCGATTATACAGCTTGTAGATTCCTGGGACAGTGGAGGCTCTCAAGGGAAACTGTAATTTACCTGTTTGAAGCTGCTTTTGTTAGTTTGTTTTTTATTGATTTACCTATAGATCTTCCACGAACTTTACCCAGCATGGTCTGCCCAACTATTGCCAGCATTCACACAGTAGACTGTACTGTAAATCAGTGGCCCCCAATTTTTTTAATGCGGGCTGCACAAAAAAAATAAAACTGTGCATGTTACCCATGTTATGCGGCTTAGTGTTAAATGCTGTTAATAAAGCGGCAAGTAAACATTGGATTTACATTTATTATTATATTTTAAAATATCCCCATTTTTATGCATATAATTTATTTGTATATGGATATGTTTTTCGCAATTATGTATATTGCGCAATTTGATCTCGCGATGACGGTAAATTTGCAGCCCTAATTTTCACCATTGCAATTGCAGGAGATTTTATTATATTAAACTACCCATCAATGTAGTTTAACAATTAAAAGCTGTATCTGCACAAGATGTTTAGAGTCAAAGAGTCATAACAGCACACAACCACCTATGCTTTCATTTACACTAGTACAAATTGTGTGAAGGGTCAAACTAAGAATGCATACAAATTTGACAGGACTAATTGTAATTATAAATCTGGTTAATGCTATTTTAACTTGTGGAAATTGAACTGGGATTGTAGTGTAGAACTTCATAGGGATGATTTGTGTCTATATTTACTAATGTACTAAGGCTGCAAAATTAATTGTGAAAAAGTGCATGCTAAATGTCTAAGAATTGTTTTTTGTCATACTTATATCAGAGAAAGCTGCAAAATGTCAGGGAGTCCTGTAACAACTCTCTTTACTGTGAACATCTTTACCATTCGCAGATGTCGATGCATATTAAGTGAGTGTTTTTAATGAATCAAGGCATTCAGTCCTACTATGGTATTTTGAACATGCAGCCCTGGTGTGTATGTTTGTTTATTGGATAGTTTGTTTGTTTGCCTGAGTGCATGTTTGTGTACACGAGAGTAAATACACTATGAGGCTAATATTGGCAGTAATTGTAATGCGTGAGAGTGCAGACCTGTTACGGAACATCAAGGTCTAAGGGAGGAAGAGGAAAGAGTATATCAGGGAAGGATAATAGAAATTTGTAGGGGGTACATACTAATATGTTCGAGTACCAAAGCGAGAAATAGTGTGTTCAAGTTCTGTGCAGTTTTTTCCTTCCCTCCATCACACAGAGTGAGAATGTTCTTAATTCAGAATGAGGGGGAGAGTACTGTGCAGACTGAATTCCAGGTCAGGCTGCAGCTGGAGGAGGTGTGTGTGTGTGTGTTTGTGTTTGCAGCAAGGATGATGAAAGGTCTATATGCACTCATCCCTTAAGTGGCGTGTATTAGAGCCCTAGGCTGAAACTGGGCATCACAGTATTCCTCCATTAAATATTTATAACACACACACACACGCACACAAACACACACTCCCTCTCTCTCCCTCTCTCTCCCTCTCTCATGCAGCCACTGTGAATATTCCATCTTCTGCTATCAATTCTCTGTAATTTGCATCCATATGTTGTGCTGATCCTCATATGACTTTATATAATTATTAGTTCTAGGTCTGTGGTATAGCCTACTGTATTTCTGCAGCTTGTGTCATCTTACTCTATGCCATGAACTTCCTCCTCACATGTTTAGTGAAGCTGCTAAATCAGTCATGAGCCTTCCATGCAATATACATAGCTTGAGGGCTTTTGATTCGGGAGCAGAGACACGTCTGATTGCCAGAGCTATGGTTACGGAGTTGCTACAGACTTCTTATTTTTATTTATTTCATAGTGATTTAATTCTATTCAGTTTATACTTTATGCTATCCCATCACTTTTCTATTTCAAAATTGTATTGCCAAAATGAACATATGCTAGCCCATGTCTCTGCCAGACTATCAAAAGTGTGATGTTCTGAAGCTACATTAGTGCTAATGAAAGTGTGTTTGGCTGTGTGATAGGCTGTGAGAGATGATTAATGGGGTTGAGAGAGAGAAGGGCAGATGAAACAGAGCGAACAGTGTAATGAAAGCCCTGGCTGGCAGGACTGATTTACATAGTTCTTTATTCAGGGCCAGGTGTGCTGCTGCTTCAAATGGACGCAATTATAGCCTCTCTACTCTCCCTTAATACCACCCCCATCCCCCCCCCACCCCCCCAACACACACACACCCACACCCACCCAACCCAGAACACCCAACATGCACACACACACACACACCTACAGAGACCCATAATAGGAGCTTTACAGGCTCTGAGTAATCTCAGACACATACACAAACAAACTGGTTTAAGAGGTGGAGGGGTCTCAAATGGACCTACTTAGCTACTGCTGTATCTCTAACACCCTCTTAGGCAAACAATTTGCCTAATCTTCTTAGTGTAGAATTAACCCACTCCCACTCATTTAATGCCTAAATTAAGACTTGTGTACAAATAACTTATTCTGACAGCTGAAACTCATGGTATTGGCAGAATAAAAGTAAATTGTAAACACTCCTTTTTTTTTTTTACCTTGGGTTTCTGCTAATGAGTTAACAGTCCCCTGTGACCATGAAAACCACTTCATTGTTTAGTTATTGATCTGTTTTGATTCTGATTTATTGCAAATCTTTACCAGGCAAAAATATTCACACATACAATGCTCTCCACAATTATTGGCACCCCTTGTAAAGATTAGTAAACATGGTTAGAAAAAATGCACTTTTTGGCGAAGTAGATTCATCAAATGCTGAAAAAAATGAGAAATATACAGCCCTTTAATTGAAATAAATGTATTCAGGGAAAAACAAAATCAAGAAATAATTATTTTCAACAAAAACACATGCACCCCAGCACTGCTGCATTTCATAGTTTGTACAACCTGGTTGGAGAATACGGAGCAGGGCAGCTAAGACCGTTCCACTTTACAGAATCTCTCCAGATCATCCAGGATCTTCTGTCCTTTCTTGTGTAATCTTCTCTTTAGCTCACCCCAGTGGGGTTCAGGTCAAGCGACTGAGCCATGGCCATGGCAGAAACTTGATACTTTTGTGTTGATTTGGACATGTGCTTTGGTTCATTGTTCCACTGGAAGTTCCAATGACGACCCAGCTTTAGTTTCCTGGCAGAGGCAATCAGATTTTACTTAAAATGATACCATGATACCATGTAACCTAACAAGGTTTCCAGGGCCTTTGGAGGAAAAACTTAATCACAAACCTCCACCATATTTGCAGTTGGGATGAGATTTTCATTATATCCACCTTTCTTTGTACACCAAACCCATCTTGACTGTTTATTGCCAAAAAGCTCAATTTTTGGTTCCAGTCAAAGTTCTAGTAGCATTTTGCAAAGTGTATGCGCTTACGTTTGTGGTTAACTGACAAAAAAGGCTTTTTTTTTCTGGCATACTTTCCAAGTAACCTGTTAGCATGGATGGGATGTTTGATGGTGGTTTTGGAGACTTGGTAACCCAAAGATGTTACTTTTGTCCTGTAATTCACCAGGATTTTACCATCCTCCTCACTGTACATGGGGGTAAAATAAATTTGCGTCCTCTTCCAGGCAAGTTTGTAACAGTTCCAGTTAATGTCCACTTTTTAATTATTGCTGGTGAATAGATACATCAGCAGATGCGCTGAGATACATCATCAGTGATGTTTCCTGAGATCCTCTGGTGTTTCGGGTCTCTCAAGATCAGATACCCTCCAATCAGGCGACCCGGCCAGGGCTGATCAGACCCCAACTTGCGTCCCAGCAGCGTTGGACCAGGCTTTGGACCTTTTGATGCAAATCCACCTTGAGGTTCTTTCTGCACCCTCTGTGGTGGACTTTATAGCCTTCCTCCTTGCTGCTCCTGCGATTCAGAGGAAGGGTGTAGGTTTTACAGAGGGAGAGGGCCTCCCAGGGTACTGTTAACTCCAATAAGAGGACTTGCTTAGATAAGACAGATGTCAGCACCATGTCTAGTATCAAAGAGGTTAGTGTTACATACTCTGGGAACTTGAGCTGGCTGCCCAAGTCGACTCGCAGTTCCCAATCTGATTCCGATTCACGAAAGGTACTGCCCTCTGGCTGTGAGTGTGTTTGTTGTTGGCTACTGCAGTAGATATAGCCTCGGACACTGTCTTCAGCCCCTGGTCATGGCGCCCACGGTAGCATCCTTATGTGAGGGCTGCTGGGCAGCTGCTAAGGATGTGTTCCAATGTGCCCCTTCCTGGGCATTGAGGTCCTCACCACAATGCTTGCTAATGCAACTCTGGTATCACTAGATTCTCGATAGGCAAGTGCCTCTCTTGTGCAAGAAATTATGAATTCTCCAGGTTACTAAAAGGAAGCTGGTGGTTGTTCCTCTTGCCGTACAGTGCTGCACTAGTAAGACTACATGGCAGGCCCAGCCGTCTTCGAAGGAAAGAACTGATCTTTCCCTCCAGGGTCTCCACAGTAGACAGCATACACCAACAGCGCCCAGAGTATGCGAGGCAGAATGCTGTGTTGGTATAACCACACCTTGAACCAGACGGGAAGGCCGAACTTGTCCATTGCGGACAATCAGTCTTCAAGCTTTGGACTGTCTCTGAGGCTGAGGTCCAAAACCATCAGTGATCCTTGGGGATTGTTTTGCCTCTATTACCATCCTCCTCACAAACTTGCCTGGAAGATGGCATGTACGGTAATAGTTCCAGTTCCACTTTTTAATTGTTGCTGACTTTGATTATTTATATAACTGCAGAGCTCCAGATTGTGACTAAAATGGTCGCCAGTGCGACTAGATTTATTTTGTGATTGGATTCAAGATTCAAAGCATTTATTGTCATATATACAAAAGAAATTGCATTTATCTGTGCAATGAAATTCTTTTGCTGTCCACATACAAATGCAGTTAGTTTAAGAATTAATACATATAAATAAAAAAAACATAAAATATAATACAAATATATGAAAGTAGAACAAAATAAAAATGTGTATGTATGTGTGAAGATTTAAGTGTGAGGTGCAGGTGTAGATAAATATTAACTGTGCATTTGCAGAATAAAAGAAATGTGCAAAGGAGCAGAGAATTACAGTATGAGTTGATGGAGGGGATGTGCAAAATGACCTTAATGTGCAAAATTATAATTGAGGTAGGTCAGCTGTTCAGGAGTCTGATAGCAGTGGGGAAGAAGTTGTTGTTGAGTCGGGAGGTTCTGAACCTTCATCCGGAGGACAGGAGTGTGAACAGTCCATTTTGGGGGTATGTGGTGTCCTTGAGGATGGAGGCAGCTCTCCTAAGGACTCAATGGTGGTAGATGCTCTGCAGATAGGGCAGCGGGGTCCTGATGATCTTCTCTGCAGTTGTTATGACTCCTCAGACGTTTGTAGTCCAAAGCACAGCGTGCTGCAGTACAGTGCAGTGATGCAGCTGGTCAATGTGCTCTCCATAATGCAGCTGTAGAAGCTGCTGAGGATCTTGGCTGACATACCAAACTTCCTCAGCCTTCTCAGGAAGTACAGCCACTGTAGAGCCTTCTTGACCAACTGTTTGGTGTTTAGTGGCCAGGTGAGGTCCTCACTGATGTGGACGCCCAGGTGTTTATCCGGGAGCTTGAAGTGGAGAGGGTGAGCAGCTATAAACAGTGGCTGGTGAGGTCTCCTCCTCTTCCTCGTTTCCACTTTCATCTCCTTTGTCTCATCAGTTTTGAGGGTGAGGGTGTTGACCTCACACCATGACACCAGGCCAGCCACCTCTCTCCTGTGTCATTCGTGAACTTCAGGATGAGGTTGCCTTTGTTGGAGGTGACACAGTCATGGGTGAACAGGGTGTAGAGGATGGGGCTGAGGACACAACCCTGTGGAATGCCAGCATTTGTGGTGATGCTGGTTGAAGTTCTGTTACCTATCCTGACTGAGGCCTGCCAGTCACAGAGGGTGGGGTGCAGGCCAAATGTGGTCAGTTTGTGGGGGGATGATCGTGTTAAAGGCAGAGCTGTAATCAACAAAAAGTACCCTGATGTAGGTGTCGTTGTTTTCCAGGTGGGAAAGGAAAGTGAAGGGAAGCAGCGATGGTATCTTATGTGGACCTTTAGGGCCGGTAGGCGTACTGCAGGGGATCCAGAGTGTCTGGGATGCTTAAGAAATAATTTTCTGAAAACATTTCACTCATTCCTTTCTCTCTCTCACACACTATGTGGTTACTGTGTTATCACCATAGTGGTTCGGTATTAAATATTGGATCTACAGGATTGGATCTAAAATCCTTAGAACTGCCTTACACAGCTTTTTCCATAAGTTGCCACTCTGTAAGTGTTTTTAGTCTTGGAGTGTGGTTCAGCCTTATTTTGTGGAAGACCGACACACCTAAAGACAAGAGAATAAAATGATGGTTATCAATTCCAAACTGTGGCCCGGACTAATTGACCCAGTCAAAGAAACACGGACTGCTTGCCCTGATATTGACTGTCGGATAACACGCTCCACTGCTTCAACCACCTTGACTGTCCACTCAGAAGGAATTATTAAACCGCCACTGTGTTTTAATGGCACCAAGTGGTAGCTTTGATCATATGATGCCAGTTCATCATCTTTTACCAAACTAGCACGGCACACATCACAGGACAGCTTTCTCAAAATGTGCCAAAAGGGCTGAATGATTTTTTGATTATATTTGGCCATTATAAAATCCTGTTTTTAGGTTTTTATTTTGTCTGGAGCCCTGAACTGTAGAAATGGGCATGCAAGTGGCTAATTTTTATAACATTTCCCACACTTGTGAAGGTCAACACACTTCTCTCTCATTTGATTTGTGTGTTCTCCTGTCTTTCCCAAGTTGATGGATTACTAAGGGAATGTTACCTCATATTTAGGTCATTGATTACAGCTGGAAAGTTCTTACACACTCCAGTCAACTAAAAAAAAACATACAATTTAAGTGGGAAATGTGTCACATGTGTTTTTGTTATATAACTATAAGCTTCAGACAAAATGTTTGTATAGCATTTTGTTCCTTCCTATCATATAAGTTGAGGTTCTATATCACAACTACAGTTTTTAATATAAAGATTCTTTGCCCATGGTGTGCATGTTTACTACTGTTATTTTCTACACTGTAATCCAAATGAGATGCCACAGACCTAATTTAAAGGCTGTCTTGTAGGTGTGCTGGACTCCAGTGTCCAGCTTGGTGTGTGTGTGTGCGTATACAGGTGCTGGTCATATAATTAGAATATCTTCAAAAAGTTGATTTATTTCACTAATTCCATTCAAAAAATGAAACTTGTATAATGTATACATTCATTCCACACAGACTGATATATTTCAAGTGTTTATTTCTTTTAATGTTGATGATTATAACTGACAACTAACAAACTGCTCCTGAAACTTATTCATTCAGTCTCAGATTTCACTCCTGTATTATTTTACTGTTGGTGATATTTATACAACATCTGAATTAGAGTTAAAGGCTAAAGTACGATTAGCATAAAATGTAAATACATTCACAAAAATAAACAGAATACTATGACTAATAATTATGAAATAGTGATGATGTTTCTGGAGAGGCTATTTACTGTATATTTAATATTTGTGGATTTTAAACTGTTCTTTCAGACCCATTTAAATCTCCCAGTCAGTGACACTGCAGTTATCTGTCTGTCCTGGATGTCTCCAAATACCATTAAAACACATTAAATAAAATCCTTACCAACAAAAACACCACTATTTGGATGGGAGTTATATCATGAATATAATCCTCATTATCTATCAGATATGTTCCCAAAATCCCCCATTGTTCAGGATCTACAGCCTCCAGCAGAACACCAGGGTGGAGCTCCACCGGAGGGGTTGATAGACTGCAGATTATAATTAACTGAGATGTGATGAATGATTATATCCATCCACCAATATTCAAACATAGAGAATAAATGAATGTAGATGGAACTCACAGAGCTTTCCTGCAGACACTCAGAGCAGGGATCAGTCTCCTGTAACCCTCCTCTGATGTTCTGTATTTCCTCAGGTCCAGCTCATCCAGAACCTCCCCTGAGGTCAGAAGAATGTAGGCGAGTGCTGAACACTGTCCAGGAGAGAGAGACTCTTCTGAGTGTTTCTCTGATTTTATAAACTCCTGGATCTCTCTGGAGAGAGACTGGTCTTTCATTTCAGACAGACTGAGGAACAGGTTGATGGATCTCTCTGTAGAGATGGGACCACCTCCTTTGATTAATCTCTTGATGTACTCTGTGGTTTCCCCTGAGCTGCTTTGTGTGTGAGTCAGTAAACCCTGCAGGAGCTTCTGATTGGACTCCAGTGAGATGCCCAGCAGGAAACGGAGGAAAAGATCCAAGCGTCCATCCTGACTCTGTACAGCTTTATCCACAGCTCTCTCTAGCAGATTATCCAGTGGAACACTGTCAGACCATTCTGTCTGCTCTCTTTTCTCTTCGTTCTGTGGTTTAAAAATCTCCAGTTCCTTTATGTTCTTCTTCTCGTAGCAGTGAAACACATAAACTGCAGCCAGGAACTCCTGAAAGCTCAGATGAACAAAGCAGAAGATTTTCCTCTGGTGAAGCACATGTTCCTCCCTGAAGATCTGAGTGAAGATCCCAGAATACACAGAGGCCTGAGTGACATCAATGCCGCTCTCTCTCAGGTCCTCTTCATAGAACATCACGTTTCCCTTCATCAGCTGTTTGAAGGCCA
>JBBPDC010000007.1:10593517-10608496 GCA_037974485.1 Hemigrammopetersius urotaenia | reverse complement strand
TGTTTACTGGTTACTTTTATAATAGTGACATATGATAGTGGCAGCTCTACAGCAAATACAAACAAAAATCTAATATTTTCATAACAAATTTTCTTTACAAATTTAAATAAATAAAATGTAATACATAAACAAATAAATAAACTCCCCCAAAAAAGATCGGTTTGAAATCGGCAATACGTGTGAGTGATCGGCCGATCACCGATCAGGCCGATCAGGCCAAAAATTGTCCGTTTCCGATCCCTGGCCGATCGATCGGTGCATCCCTAATAGTGAGTGCTGTCGTTTAAATTGTTTCTGACCAGTTTAGACTATAGACCCCATGATTAGAAATAAACCTACATTCCCATAAGCTCGTTTAACTAGAATTGCAAACTTCTGTCTTGTTCGAAAATGCTGATTGTTTCTACACTATTTAAATAATTATAAGCATTCACTTGTCGTAATCCATGCATAATTAATTTGTAGACAGCTCATTTATGCTGAAGACCCTAATTGGCCTTAGTCCTGTCTTATAAATATGATATATCATCACCGCCAGCCATGATGTTCAAACAGGCGTGCATTCCACTGTGATTCTTTTCCATCTCCCTATTGGATGCCTTTTCTCTTGATGTTCCCCTCTTGCTTCATCTCACTCTGTCTCTGTCTCTCTATGTCTCCCTCTCTGTCTCTCTCTCTTTCTCTCCTCACTTCTCTCTCACCCATCTCTCCCACTCTCCCCTGCTTTGTTTTTCTATCTCTCTCCCCTCATCTTCTATCTCTCTCCCACTCTTACAAGTGTTCCCCTGGTGCAATGTGTCAGAGCTGACCCTACTCTCTATCTCCCACAGTGAGAGCAGCTTCCTCACTGCTCTCATAAACACTTCCCTAATTAGCTCTGCGGTGTCGGCCGCATGAAGCTACTGCTGACAGGCACTGCAGCCCTTCTGCCGACGCGTCAATCCGGACGCACTGTGCCCAGCGTCTCGCTGTTCCATGCAGACACAAGAAGTGTACTTTAAAACCAAATGAGGAGGTGCTTTTAACTTATTCACTGTGCAAGAAAATAGTGCTGGGAAGTAGTGATGTCTGTGCTGTAAAACTGGTCTCTGGACTTTTAGAAAAGATGGTATATTTGTCTTGGGAGGTTATGGAAATGTTTATTAACAGAACAGGTTTTTATGTGTTTATTATTAGTTAATGATCTTGGAGAACTAACTGCTCTGAAACTAATATGCAGGTTATGTAGGGTGGGACTGTAGAGTTGACTACATACAGGCCCTTATAGCTTAAGGGGTAAATTCATAGTTTGAAGAATATCGTTATGTAGTTCAGATTGCAGATTTGGTCTTGCTTACAGAAAAGTGGTCACACTTCCTAATCAGCCACATGTCTGCAGAATGAGAACTGTTGTGTTTGCCCAGTAGATTCTATAACATTAATGAGAGCTTCCTATCAAGCTTGTCTTCTGTCTCTTTTAGGATTCCAATTACAGCTGCTCACATATAGGGATGCCTGGACCATGGTGTGACACTCTGTGAAAGTAATTTATTACAAAAGTCACTGTTTTCTCTACTCGTTTCCATTCTTCCTCAGATTACTTTAAAATCATTATTTATGTCATTATCAAACAAGCTTTTATTAGCTGGATGTAGCCAGGAGGCTGCTACCTCTAGCTGAAGCTTGCTTGCTCCTGACATGTGTAAATAGATAGATTTTAAAGTTACCCCCGGATTGTCATGCTCTCACTTGGTCCCAGTATGATTGTAGGAACGGCAGGACAATTGCCTGCATTCTGTGAGATAAATGCCTGTTAGGGAGGAAGGAATTTCATCAATAGCTCATTTGTTGTGATTGTGGCATGGCTTTAAGTCAGGCTTTAAGAACCTGAAAACTGAGCTATTGATGGTGTGATCCTGCCTTTTGCTTTCCATAACAGCAATTGTAAACAATACTAGTCTGGTAAAACAATTTTATCAGAGGAGTCTTGTAGGGTTTTATCCTCTACAGTTATGGATACATATGTGACTTTATTTCCCCTTACAGACTACAGTATATTGAATAAATAATGGTGAATCAATAATGTGGATTTGTCTTAAGTGAAAGTGACAATCTGGTCATACATGAACACACCACAGCAAACAGTGTGAACAGCACGAAATACTTCCACTGCATTTAACCCATTCACCAAGCGAAGCTGGGTGCAGCTACAAACACAGCGCCCGGGGAGCAGTGTGTGGGGACGGTACTTTGCTCAGGGTAGCTCAGAGGTGCCTAGCGGCCTTGGGAATCGAACCCGCGACTTCCTGATCACAGGGCGAATGCCTTAACCACTAGGCTACCAGCTGCCCCTGGTTATTTAGACCAAAGTTATTTACTTTTTTGGATAGCATGAATCCATCAAAACACCAGCAGAAACACTGGAACAAATCTGGAACAGAAAGGTCAAGAAACCCACAACACACAGTGCAAACATTGTGACTGGTTGGAAGAATCATTTATAAATTGCAATTATAAACTGGTTAGGCAGTTTATAATTGGTTATAAACTGCCTAACCAAGTGACAGCAGTTTTTTTTTTACTTAATTCCCCATATTTAGTTGTCTTTGGGTTTAAAGAATATTGAGTCTATTGTGATAAATGCCCAGTTGCCTGACTTGCCTTTATGCATTCACAGCATTTAATTAGTTCTCATTTTAGAGCCACATCAATTATTTTGACTGTATTACATGTAAAGTGAGTGTCATTGATTGACATCTGTTATAATGAGATTAGACATTGCCGTTGTATTACTTGCTCTATGTAGTCTATAGAACTGACACTCCCGTAATTTCATGAGTACAGAGAAAGTGCTAGAATTATTCCTTTGAACCTGACTCAATCAGGTGAATTACACACCTAAGCACACTTTCTCCTTGGATCGCACCCTAGATTATAAAAGATGAGCATTACTTTAAAGCAGCTTTTAAATTAGACAGTAGCCCTGCTCTGCCTGACCCCAGGAGAACAGTTCTGCTGAGGAAAAAATGAAAATTATAAGACTGTGACTCCCCATATTACAGCCAGGAGGATCAAAGTAACACCTTATACATTTTCAGTAGTGATTTCACCACAATCCTCCTTTAATGGAAAAGTGCCAGTATGCTGTTTAATTTTACAGCTACCTAAATGACTTACTCGGCTTTACATTGTATCTCTTACATGTTAAGATGCTCGGTTTCATAGAACAACTTACATTTCTCTAGTTTATCTTTTTGCATTAAGTCATGGAGCTCTCTTATAAGCAAGAACTGTGTAGGTGTATTTTGAGACACAATACACATTGTCTTTATCCAGGATGGCGTGGCTACGTCCAGACGTCTTGCTGACCTCTCAGCACAGACTACACTTTTTTTTTTAACATACCACTTTGCACCTTGAATATAGGCTCAGCCAGAACTGCTGCTACACTCTTAACGTATAACTTAAAAAACCTTATTTAAAAAAAATAAAATTATAGCTTGCACCTTTTACCTTTAACTTGATTCAATTTTTATCTTAGTTTTTTATAATTCTTTGCACAGTCATAAAAAGGAGCAGTTCAGGATACATTTCATGGCGTGTTGTGCTTGTATAACTATGCATGTGACAAACAGAGAATATTGATCTTGAATCTTATTTATTTTATTTATACAGGTAAACTTTAATAGATTTTGTTGATTGTTTTGACAGTACTGAGCTTTTGAAAAGATCGAAACATCACTAACAAATCTATTTCTTTCTAAGTTGAGAAGTTTAAATCACTTGGACATCCCCCTAGTAATCACTTTGTAAATCATTTTAATATAGATATCATTTGGAATGATTCTCTTCAAAAACAAACAAAAGATTACTGGTGCAATGAAATACCACAGCAAAATTGTCATGGTATTTTGAAGGCTTTGTCTGTCCTTTCTCAGAGACTGTGACGATAACCCAGTTATTTGAACATTTCTTCTGGCATTCATTTTGGCTGGTTATGTGTTTAATTCCTCAGTCACAGCTATTCTTACCTGCTCTGCATAGTCCCTCCAGTCTTCCTTTTCTAACACAGCTTGACTTTCAGCTCTTATGTTATTACTGGGTGTACTGCTCTGCAACAGTGGTGTTGCTCTGTGCAATTTTCTCCCTGTTTGCTTTTTTCATCTGTGTCTAATTTGAGAGATGCGCCTCAGTACAACGCTTGGTTTGTGTATGTATATGTGTTTGTTCACATGTGTATGTGTGAGAGTGATAGAGAATGTGAAGTGTGTGTCTGAGACTTGTCTGGAAGGGAAAAGTTGAGGCAATGATTGCGCTGAATTGTGCTGGGCTGGTTGGAAAACAAGCTAATTAACAGTGCCTCTTAATAAGCACAAGCCCCAAGGCTGTGGCAAACTGTCAGCTGTGGAGCTGTGATTCTCTCAGTTTCACTCCACACACTCTCACCTTCTGACACTCTCACCTTCCTGCAGAAAAGTGAAATAGGCAAAGCAGTCAGTCAGTAGCATATTGCTTTTGACTTTCTTTTTCTACCTAGAACCCAACACCCCTGGTAGGTACGCAAAAATGAAGAACTGGAAAAAAATTTTTTTTCGAGCACATGATGAGCATTAAAATTCTACAACCAAGAGAATATTCACCTTTCATAAACTGATAAATTGTTATAGTATAATTTCAGTAAGAAATCCAACTGTATTTGAATGATTTTATTTATACTTGTAATTTTCAAATGTGTCTTGCATTGCATTTTAAGTCCTCTTATGGTAACAGAAGAGTAATAAGCATTAATAGACCCTTAAGAAATCATCCAGTGTTCCTAGCCTTAAACTTTCTCATGCATTAATAATGTATATCACACATTCCAAAAATACAGAAAGCAAGAAAGCACACATTCTGTCAGATTATGCAGTTAGTCTTTTGAAAAGATAAAAAGACATTAGTTACATTAGTTTCAGTGCTATTATCAATACTGTTGCAGTGGGAAGATGTTTTAGCTAAAAAACAAAAAGCATTAAATGTTTGGAAGTCATTCTGCCATTCAGGTGTTCATTACACCAACAGAAATTATGACTGGTTCCACCATGTTTCATTATTTAGGACATTTATTTTGAATTCCTATTATTTTACCTTTGTTTTACCTTATCTTGGATGTTGTTTGTTGTATTGATTTAATACAGCTAGAAAATTGGTTTTGCGTTTTATTTCAAGCTGCAAAGCAACAAAAGGTGAATATTTTCAAGGGTGTGATTCTTTTCTATACCCACTGTAACATCAAAATTTCTATACCAGTTTCTATACCCACTGGTTTATTGTTCTGAAAAACAATAAACCAGGAAATAAAAAATTGAATGATTGTAAACTTGTTAAGCAAAAAGTTAAGATATTTATTGCAACTATCAACATGAAAAAAATATGTAAAATAACATTATAACAAAGTACTGTACTAAAACACAACATGCAATATTTCCTACTAGACATTGCTGTGAGATCAACTCTATTTCATTTCAATCCCATCACCTCTCTAGACGTGGAGTGTAATTGATGAAATGCATCTTCTCTGTGTTTGCTAGCATCATTCCAGGTCTGTGTGTCTCCAGGCTGAATAATAATGTCTTTCTGGCCTCTCTCTCGCTCAGGCTGGTGATGTACATTGAGAGAGACATCCGAAAGGCCACGCCAGGGAAGGAGCAACAAAGCGGCAATGAATACCTGTCAAAATGCCTGGCCCTATTCATCCGTCACACCGTTCGAGAGCTGCCAGCCATCCTGGGTAAATCAATCACATTACACCCAAAAAGAGAGAGAGGGAGAGAGAGAGAGAAAGGGAAGAAGAAGGTAGGGATATGGGGGGGCAATGAACACAGAGGTATGGAAGGGGAGAGAAACAAGCAAGGGAAGGAATGAAAATTAGCTGATGGACAGGAAGGGAGGAAGAGGAAAGAAGAAAATGAGTAAAGGAGGATGGAGCAGGGGTGATGAGAATGAGCATCAGTGTCTTCAGTGTCTAATTTGATCATCTTCTCTTTTTAATTACCTTTCTGATTGAATTTGGGCACGGGAGGGAGCACATATCGACCTGTTCCTGCAGTTTCATTTGTAGATCAGCACTGCTATCCCTAGAACTAGGTCAGGCTGGTTCATGTCCTTCCACAAAGAAGTTTTGTCCTGACTTGGTGGGCATGGGTATGTGTCCCGCATGTCAACTCATGCCAACTGTAGAGCTTCTGAAGGTGCATGTTATTTAGTTTGTAAGTGTGCTATTACCGATCAAAAATAGCTTCTTATAATCTACCTCTCTCACTGGGCTTTCTGCAGATGACATGCTGGAAGCATTAGGAAGCATTGTGGGAAGGAAGCATCCATCCACTGCCCAGACACGCCACCTTAAACAAAGCCTACCCATGATAGCTGTGGTGCTGCACTTACTTACCTCACAGGTGGGTATTGGTGCTTTCCTTTGGCTGGTAGCTGCTGGAGCTTGCATATCACCATTACAACATCCTTTCTTATGGAACATTTTGTTTTTACTTCGAAGTAGCTTTAAGAAAATAGTGGAGTAACAAGTAGGATTTTATAATTAAATGAAAGTGAACATCTGCTGATTAAAAAAGTAGTGTGTGTCTGTGAACAAATTAAAGGTTTTACCATAAAGGGTTCTCGCATTATAAATATTGCACAGTAAAAACATAAAATAACTTGACTGAAAAACCTGAATGAAAGCAGAAAAAAACCCTACACTTTAATTTCACATCTTCATTTGCAGAGGCAATAAAGGAGAGATCTTAATATCCTTCTCCTTTTCATTGCCTGTAATCATGGAGTGTGGTGTCAAGGAGAGATATGTGTGAGCATGTCGGAGTGAAATGATGCATTAAAGGTTGATCTTTTCTCAAATTGCTCCATCCCTGCAGCCACACACACGCGGACACATTATTGTCAGTTACCCAATGGTGCGAAATTGGATTTACTGCTGACACACTCAGTCGTGCTGAAATTAATATGAAGGGATCTTTCGCTCACCCTGTGAGATGTTTGTCACTAAGCCAAATCGATGAGACCTAGCTGCTGATTAAATACCCTTCTCCATTTGGCCATGATTTGCCATGGAGATTCAACCTCCATCAGCAGTGGCAAATTGAGTGGTCTCATTTTGGGAGTAATAGCTTGTTACTGTGATGGTTCCACTTCCATTAGCTCATTTGAGGAGGTTAACATTGCAACATCAACCATTAAAGTAAAACTACACTGGCAATAATCTTCGAGTTTTCTCCATGTGTGTAATTTGTTTTTCCATATACATGGCCTGTGCATTAGGGTGCAATTTATGATCATAGGTTTATTTGTTGATTGACTGATATTAAGGAATTTGCTGATGGGTTTAGCTGGTAATGGCATTGGAGTTGGGGCAGCTTATCATGCCAAAGGCTTTGCTGGCCTCATGTGATTGAAGCCAAGCCTGTAATGCACACAACTCTGTGGAATCACAATTTAGAATGGTTTCGTTGTGTGTGTGTGTACTGCTGGGTAACAATTATCAGAAATGTTAAGTGATATACCGAAAGATAAAAAGTTGTGTTGTGTCAAGTAAAAACTTGATTCAACACAGGGGTGCTTTGTGAAAACAAAAAGTGGCAGAATACCGCAATGTTTAAGAATTTTCAGTTAATTGAATCATTCAATGTTATAAAAGTACTCAACGGGTGGTTGTAAATAGCTTAATTTTTGTAATAAAAAAAAAAACTGAATTCAAAATTTTGCAGCTTAGATTCCATATTTGGACTGAATGAACTGCGGAGTGTATGATACATTTTGAAACACTTAACAGTGATTGTAGAAGCCACAGGGTCAGTAAATTAAACAAAGATAATTGTTTGGCAGGAAATTGGCATCAAAAATCAAGCATGACGGTCATTTAGGTCAACTGAAAATTGTATTTTATTTTATTTCAGTGAATCAAAAAGTCAGCAGGGTGTACCCATGTCTACTGTTGTGATTTCACTTAAGAAAAATGTTCCCTTTTCATTGCCACCTACCAATGTAAGCACATGGCCTTGGTGTTAATATTTCATGGATTAAAAATCCTCAATATGTTTAATAATGATGAATGAGTTTTCCTGAGATTGGTACCATTTGACTTGTAAGCCTAATCTTAACTAAAACTGTCATTTTAATTTAAAGAGAGTTACTAAGCTGTGCAGCATGCAAAAAGTCAACATGTTATTGTGGCACTCCTGTGACACAGGTTAAGCAGTCTAAATAATTGTTAGTTGATTGGGTGTTTAATTTGGAATCACTTTTTTAGTGTAATTATTTGATGCATAGTTTTTACAGTTACACCTTTGTTGACATTTTGGCATCAAACCCCAAATTCTATATTAGGTCCTCAAAAAAGAATGCATGCAGGTGATTCTTTTTGCTTTTCTTTCCAAATTCTAACTCTTGAAAAATTAAACACACCCATACGGGCACCAAGAGATAATTGTGACATCATTGATCCTTGAACATACAATCAACTCAGTACATTGACAGCAGAAAACCAGTCAGTATCTGGTGTGGCCACCATTTGCTTCACGCAGTTCAACACATATGTCGCATAGAGTTGATCAGGTTGTTGATTGTGGGCTGTGGAATGCTAGTCCACTCTTCTACAATAGCTGTGCAAAGTTGCTGAATATTGGCAGGAACTGGAACATGCTGTCGTATTTGCTGATCCAGAGCATCCCAAACATGGGTAACGTGTTCAGTGAGTATGCTGGCCATGCAAGAACTTGGATGTTTTCATCTTCCAGGAATTGTGTACAGATTCTTGCAATGTGGGGCCGTGCATTGTCATGCTGTAACATGAGATTATGGTCGTGGATGAATGGCACAACAATGGGCCTCAGGATCTCATTACAGTATCAAAATGCCATCAATAAAATGCACCTGTATTCATTGTCCATAACATACACCTACCAATACCATAACCCCACCGCTACCATGGGCCACTCGATCCACAACATTGACGTCAGCAACCCGCTCACCCACACAACGCCACACATGCTGTCGGCCATCTGCCCAACAGTAAAAACTGGACACATCCGTGAACAGAACGCCTCTCCAACATGCCAGACACCACTGAATGTGAGCATTCAGTCAGGTCCAGACCCCAATGAGGACGACGAGCATGCAGATGAGCTTCCCTGAGACGGTTTCTGACGGTTTGTGCAGAAATTCTTTGATTATGCAAACTGATTGTTGCTGCTGCTGTCCGGGTGGCTGGTCTCAGACGATCTTGGAGGTACATACACTGGACGTGGAGGTCCTGGGTGTGGTTACACGTGGTCTGCGGTTGTGAGGCTGTTTGGATGTACAGCCAAATTCTCTGAAATGCCTTTGGAGATCAACAATCATTTCACAGGCAACAGCTCTGGTAGACTTTCCTGCAGTCAGCATGCCAATTGCACGCTCCCTCAAAAGTTGCGACATCTGTGGCATTGTGCTGTGTGATCAAACTGCACATTTAAAAGTGGCCTTTTATTGTGGGCAGTCTAAGGCACACCTGTGCAATATTCATGCTGCCTAATCAGCACCTTGATATGCCACACCTGTGAGGTGGGATGGATTATCTTGGCAAAGGAGAAGTGCTCACTAACACAGATTTGTGAACAGTATTTGAGAGTAATGAGTCTTTTGTGTATGTAGAAAATGTTCAGCTTATATTTTTGTTCAGTCTGTGTGTGTGTCTGTGTGTGTGTCTGTGTGTGTCTTCATACATACATTCATGTCAAGTGTCCCCAGTCCAGTCTCATCTGTCTCCCATCATCTTGCTGGCCTGATGCAATACTGACAGCACACACTCAGAGCATTCATCAGTCACTCAGGTCATACCACAGGTCAGCTGCGCTGTGACTTGCCCAGCAGAAAACTTCAGTCTCCTACTGACGAGCTTGACCTTTCACACCCCTCAGCAGCCTGGACTGTTCCCTATCATGGTCACGCTACTAAAAGTACATGTCTGAGCGGCTTAAGCCCTGCCTCTCACTGCAGGCCTCCAGCTCTGACGTTCTCTATTCCTCGCCAGAGTTTTCTGCTGCACTTCAGCATCTGGGAAAAAACATGCTGACAGTTAGCTGACAGCACCATGAGACTTTATTAACAATGTTCTTGACTCCTTATGACTGTTGGGCAAGTGTTCCACACACAGAATTGAGTAGGTTCCATACTACTCAAATTTACTAGCTTTATAGATAACTACTATAACAGCTTGAGCCTTGGTTCTCAGTTACAGAACAGTACAAACAAACAAATAATTAAATTATGTAGGACATTCTAGATTTGTCATATTTAAATAGAAACATATTTAATTGTGTAATGAAGTATGCTGTTTCGACTGTCTTTTATGTAACAGCATAAATTGCTGTGGTATAGTGGGCTGTGGCTGAATGAAAATCACTTGTTGAAATGTGGCTTGAAACACTTATGTTATGGAGGACATACTAAGTGCTAGGAAATAATAAGGAGTCATTTAAAATGGGACACTGTCTAATCTCATTCGATTGGTTTGGCAGATCTTCAGGCCTCAGGTGGTGAATGAAGAGTTTCTCATTAAATTTGGAGCACTGCTGGTGAGTGGCTGTATTGCCTCAGTTCAAATAATCTTGTTGAAATGGAAGCATTAAAGAACTGTCGTCTTCTAGATCTCACCTTTGTGTAGCTCACTGTTTGAGTGTGTATTGATATTCACACACTATTTCCCTCTTTTGCTTTTGGTTAGAATCACATTACATCCATCGACTCCAATGAAACCAGCTTGGGAAGTGCTGTAGGTAAGTTTATCCTCAGAAATGTAAGAATGTTATTCGACCATTCATTTGTATATAAAATGATGCATACAGAATCAAATTGCTGAGTAGAGTGGATGGTGGGTGGATCATTTATACACTTTGTAAGAGTACTGTCAGTTACTTGTCCCACCCAAAATGTGTAGGGCAAGCAGCATCTGAAGAGTTAATCAGGAACACATTGTCTGCAGTGGAGGCCATTTCCCAACACCATGCTCTTTTGAGCACACATCGCTGCACTGTGAGTATTCACCCCAACATACAGCAACTACAGCAACAAATCAGTAACCACATATTGCACACCATGTTAATATACTGACAAGTGCTATGCTCATACATGCCCATAATGAATCTACCCCATGAAAAGTAATATAGATAAATATATTAAGTTAGATGCTGTACAGTTCTAAGATATCAGGACATTACTATATTTTCTTTTTTTTTTAATAAGTAAAATGTTTTCAAGCCATTTCTACACTGCCAGGAGTTCATATATGCATACGTGTTCTTTGTCAGAATTGTAAACCAAGCTCAGAAGAGCAAAGGTGGTGGTAGCTCAGTGGCTAGGATACTTGCCTCCCGACCAAGAGGTCATGGGTTCGAATCCTACCTTCAGCACCACCACTGGGTCCCTGAGCAAGACCCTTAACCCTAAGTTGCTCCAGGGAGAGACTGCCCCCTGTAGTTAGGGATAAAAGCGTCTTATAAATGCCATAAATGTAAATGTAAGCCAGCCTGTCCAGAAGGAATTCTCTAACAGATGTTTGTCTCTGACTTTACAGAGTGCTTTACAACTCCAAATCTGGCACAAATTTAACAAATGTACTGCTTTGCTATCATGTCCTGATTACATTCAATGTTGGTATAGCTGTTTTGTCCTATCTTACATTGTTATTTCTCTCCGTAAATGATGTACAGTGTTGTGCTGTGCAGCAACAATTATAGCAGTGAAAATAAACTCTAGTTTCATTGTCTTAAGTACAAGTACAGTTATGATATACTTTACTGTGTCTACAGGCCATTAACAATAGACATTACAAGACTATAAATACTAAGTAGGTCTAGACATTATGCACTCCAACATTACAATATAATTAATAAGTGACAACACAATACAGCATTCTTCATTAGGTAGTAAATTAATATGTGACAGAGCAAAGTAGCAATATGAAGCGTGGCTGTGAGTGGAGTATGGGGATTGCAAAACAAATAATGTTTCAGCAGTGTACCGAATTAGTGCACAATAAAGTGGCTGTGCAGAATGTTAAGCATTGGAGAGATCAACAATATGCAAGTATGACTGTGTCAAATTTAGTTGTAATATTGCACATTAATGACCGTCTTTGGTCTATACTATATACCTTGTCGCCATATATTATTGCTAATGGTAGGTAGTTTTGAATTGGCACAAGGGCAAGTGGCAAATTGAATCGTTTTGAGCCCCATGTGAAAGCGGTCAGAGCACTGTCTGTGTCCAGGCTGACAGCATAGCTCAAACTGGGATCACATTTTCACACTGCCCACTGCTATTGTTCTCACTAACTTTGAGGAACAGGAAGGCCAGCGGTGTTTGTGCATGTGTGAGTGCATGAATGCCTGTGTGTCTGTCTGAGGCTTTTTTAATGAGTATTGACGTGCTTTGGGTAGAAGCAATGCATTAGTAAGCTTTGAGAGGAGGCAGCCCTCTGATACTCCGTAATAGGAGAAGGCACCTTAATTACAGTTCGCCAGAAGTCATTAGATCCTGTTCCCTATTGTCATTGCTGGCTTTTTGTGGAAGTGAGCACACACATCTGCACAAAGAAGTGTGTCTGAATCAGGACACACCAAAGACACTGATGTGAATGAAGGTTATAGACAAAACTTTGCCATATACCTAACAAGTACTTGATGAGATTCATTTAACATGTCTCGGAACTACTGTAATTACACTGCTACTGTACTGCACACAACATTTTCTCTACAGTACATGAGATTTAAAATGAACCGACTTACTATACATGTTTAGCTGAAGCCAAACTCTTTACACATCAGGGATTTTTGTGTACTAAGGGAGATGAAAGACATTCAAATGTAGTGTACATACTCTTCTTTTGAATACATAATACAAGCTTTAGACAATTGGCGTAAAAACCATTGTAATGTATTTTCTCAGCATTCGTCTCACTTTGAGCCTCTGTTGAAAAGATGCCAATGGCTATCCACATTAAGCCACCTGTATGCAACATTTGTTTCTATGGAGATGATTCTACTAGGTAATAATCATAAAACCCAATTGTAAATTTCAAAAGAGCTGGCGTAAGGCCTTTTTTTTGTAATGGACTCTCCATGATCAAAGTAGCACAGCTGACATTACATTTCCATGCAAATTGAAGCTCTCCTGAGTTCTCTCACTTTTGTGAGTATGTGTGAGTGTTTGTGTGTGTGTGTGAGTGTGTGTGTGTGTGATGAGTAGATGACTGAGAATATGAATTCTTAGCTTATACAGATGAGGTCCTCTTTGTTTGTGAATAATGTGGAGCTTTTTCACTCTTCAAGGTTGTGGATACTATCCTGCCGCCGTTGGCGTTGTTAGCATTCAGTAAGAATGGTGAGTAGTATTGCCGCTAGTTCAGTAGAAGGGCGGAGGGGACTCATAACACATACAGGCCTGATTCTGCAGTGCTCTTTTAATCCTTATCCAAAAATGGTGCTTTGTTTTAAATGGTTTAACGTTAGTAAACATCTTGATGTCTTGCTATATGGATGCAGCAAATGCATTACCAAAATTTTAGAGCTCCAGGGTCTTTCTTCTGCTCAGGTGCCATTTTATAGATACATGCACTTTGTTACTGGTAAAGAGGGCACTTTTGAATCATGAATGTTTGTTTACATGTCTGCAACATCTGCTTACAAAAACGAACCTCGTCTAACTGCTGTGTGTGTTTTTAACAGTGGAATGGCGTATCGTGAGTTTGCGGGTACTGTCAGAGATAACCCTGCTGTTGCTGAGCCAGGAGGCAGTGGAAGAAGGCGAGAGAGAAAAACGAAGCGCGTGGGATGGAGAGGGCAGTTCCTCAAACAAACGACTGCTGACTCTTATTACCCAGGACCTCCTGCCTCAGTGAGACGGATCTTTACCATCTATTATAATAATAATAATCATAATAATGATGATGATAACATTTTTTTAAATGAGTCATAACTGTTATAATAATTTTGTTGGCTTATGACTTTCCTTCTTCAGGTGTCAGTCTCTTCTTCTGGAGCCAGACCCAGTACCCGTTTATGCTCTCAAACTTCTCGGATCCCTCACTGAACACAGCACACCTGTCAATAGGTAAACTCTCAGTAATAATGTTATTAATAAAACAATCATCATCATATTGTCATAATAAACTTGGATGGATATCAACCTAAAACTAATACAAGGTTTTATTATGACAGTTTTTTTATGAGAAGATAATAATTAAGATGCTTTTCAGTTCAGGGAGCCACAGAACAGTTAATTTAGCTATTGAAATGCTTAATTAGTTGATGAGCCAGGTGTGTAAGAATCGGGAACCACTAAATTTATATTATCCAATGGGAATGCAGAACCAGCACTGGTGAGCCATGTTTGATTATTAGGCATGGTGTTGTTTTTGCTGTTGTTTTCAAAAACTAGGTAAACTTACCTGCTGATATTTCTGGTCATGTTTCATAATATCATTTATTAGAGACATTGAGTGAGCTTTGGACTCGGGGCATTTTTCTTGTAGCCAAGTCTCCCTTGTGGATGTGAATGTGGTTTTATTAGATTATTGATCCAGTAGTTGGGGAAGTAGGTCAGGCTGTAAGTACACCAATATTGTGGCTTTGTACTGCTGCATGAAACAACAGCTTAGGCACATGTTTGTTGTGTTTTGACAACAAATATTAAACAAAATTGGAAGAGCCTTAATGTAAAATATGAAAACTAGCTATATTCCAGTTGAGAGATATTTGTATAAAGATGTATGTTGCTTATGTCACTTTTATATGTGTTGTACCAGTCATCTGCATGTTTTCAGGTCTTAGCTCTACACTGCACAGTACTGGGTCATTCCTCTGCTGGTGTGTTTACACAGACACAAAAACAAACACTCTCTCACACACACACACACACACACACACACACACACACACACACACACACACACACACACACACACACACA
>JBBPDC010000007.1:10564939-10579587 GCA_037974485.1 Hemigrammopetersius urotaenia | reverse complement strand
TATATGTATGTGTGTGTTTGTGTGCACAGCGTGGGCAGCCTGGCTGGCTTTCAGTGAGTGATAGTAAAGGGGAAAGGGTGAGGGCGTTCAGCTGGCTTTTTGAGGGCTTCCGTCAGTCAGGAGTCCTTTTATCAGTGTGCTTGTGTGTGTGGGCTTGCCCCTGCAGCCCGCATCTGCTCAGCTCAACTCTCCCCCTCGTCCTCTAGCATGACTACCGACAGTCTTGGACATGCTCTCTCTCTCTTTCTCTCTCCCTCTCTCTCCCCCTCTCTCATTCTCTAGCTTGCTCACTCGCACTCACTCTCCTTACCTCTCCTCTCTCTGCTCTCATCTGATGCAATCTAGCCAACCTCTGGATAGCTCTCTCACTTTCTCTCATCTATAAACATTGGAATCTGATTTCTCTCCTTTTTTCACACTTGTATTGTTGTTTTTCGACCACCGAATACCCAGCCTGCACGCCCTCCTACTCCCTGCTTCCTGCTCTTTGCTCCCTCTGCTGAATTATTGAATAATGGATTCCTTTAACCATGCTCATGTTGACAGTTTTAGGCCTGTGTGTTAGCAGCATTGCTCCGCTGGTTCTCCATTAGACTGTTAGCACTGAATGCTAGAACAAGTCCGACTCTCGGGTGTGTGCTTGTGTGTTGTGTGTTTGTATTAAGCAAGGAGAAATGAGCCAGAGACTCACACCGACCCTCCACATTCAACACACTGCAGAACGAAAGGGACACCTTATAAAAACGAAGCCTGAGCTAAGCCTCACACTCACAAGATTTTACACAGATGCAGGTTCAGAGAGGCATGTAGGCCCAGCATTACTCCACTGAGACATACAAAAACATTGAGACATTGTGATATATGGGCATGAAGTCACAGTGAAACCTTTTTGCCTCCAAGTGTGATTAGATCATTAGAGAGCATAAGGACAAAGAAGAGGTTTGGCACTATTGCCGAGATTACATCAAGCTCAAACTGTCCAGGGTAATTGTGGAGTAGACAATATTTATGACCCCTAAGCTTAGTAAGCAGAGGGCAATGCCAAGGGAAGACTGGGTGACAAGAAAGGCATTTGGATGAGATGTTTTGTATATTATTTATATATTTTAAGATGTAAACATCACTGGCACTAACAAAGGAATAGCAGGATGTAATGTTATATTCATTATTTTCCACTTATAGGTCATTGGAAAGACATTTAAAAATCTGCTAAATGTATGAACTTCTATTGTTTTCCTGATTGGATACTTGCATTTGTCAGTATCTTACATATACATACATTTACCATTATTTTCCCAAAGTATAGTCAGAAATAAATGTGAGGAAAGAGCTTTATGTATCGGGCAGTGGCTATAAACAAACAGCTACGTATTGTATTGTATTGTTCAGTTAATAATTAAGTAATTGACCCTCCCTGTAAGAGGACAAATGATTATTTTGTCCCCGTGTAAGGGCAATGGTTAGAGATGACTAAAATTTCACCAAGGCTGTAAACGTGCAAAAAATGGTCAAGTCTCTAAAACATAAATTACCTGTCACCTTCATTTGGAAGGCATAAAAGTATGTAGCCGTAGACATAACTGCAATTTTAACTAGGACTAGGTTTTATGGGCAGATGGTACAAAAAACATCAGAAGCAGGGCTTGTGGAAGTATCTTTCAGCAAAACAAAGCATGTATGCAAATTCACACAAATTTGGTTCCATGACCACAGCGGTCCTGGTCCCCTGACCTGAACTTTATTGAAAACTTGTAGGTACAGTATATAGGACCTGGAGGTATACATTGAGGAATAATCTCAGAGGAATGACTATAATCAAGCATTATGGTTGAAGACTATTTGCTGTTATGTTCACATAAAGATCAAAGATTATTTTCCTTCTATTTATAGTGTGAGATTGATATTTAGGGTGCCAATAAGACTGGGTTTACTATATAAACACAAAGCTCACAATTGTCATTATATTATTTTTAAAACAAATGTAAATAATAATGGCATTGGTAGTTTCAGGTACTTCTTTAGTTTTAGCAATAGTTATGACAGATCTCCACTGGGAGCTGGTTCCAGCAATGGACAATGTAATAACAGTGTCATTTCATCCTGTTTCAATTCTGGGCACCACTAGCTGACAAGCACCTGCTGATCTAATCGACCTACCAGGCTCATGTCTGTCAAATATTTCAGTGCTTTAGTTAGTGTTTTAATCTTGTATCTGTATTGAAACATGCAATACAACTTGAACTTGTTCATATGGAGTGTAAATAGAATGTAAATGTAATTTATCATGTAACTAAGTATGAGACTTTTATTTACATAAGAGTATATAAAAAAAGAATCAGTGTGAATTTAATATGCATTCAAACTGCTGATACGTAGCAGTCTTTCACATATGAAACTGTTGAGTGCTTGTTTTCTTGTCTTGGTGTGTACAAAATGTTTTTCTGCATCAGATGCAGTGCTTCAGTCCTCTTCCCCTATGACTGTGAGTGGGGGGTTGGGGGGGTTGGGGGTGGGCATTAGACCATGCGCCACTCATTACAGCACAGGGTCACACACAGGCCACCTCAGCCAACCACTGTCATTATGCACCTTATCAGCTCCCCCTCTCAGGAAGGCCTGACCCAGCACTAAATATAACTCTGACAATTAGCGCTATCTCACTAGCGTTGGCTAGCGCTCTACACTCCTTGCTGGAGTAGGGGAGTGAGAAGAGGAAGCATGCTATAATTGGCCCTTTTAGGTGTGACTAGAAAGCCAAGAATGTGGGACGCAGGCTTGCGGGAGGGAGGTGTGGAGGGAGGGAGCAAAAGAGTGAAGGAGAGGAAAAGAGGGACCAAGAATGAGTGAGAGAGGTAGAGAATTAAAGAAAAGGAAAAAAACATGTGAAAGAAGGGGGGAGCTGAGAGGGAAGAAGGGAGAGAGACGGACAGAAAAGATGAATTTTATAATTGGTGAGATTTGCCAGAGTGAAAGATAAGATCCCTGAGGGAGAGAGAGACTGAGAGACAGACAGTGAGAAAAGAGGATATAGGCTCCATGTGGGCCTTGCCTGCCTTTTCCCTCTTTCCTTCTTCTACTCCTCTACTGTAGATGGGGTAAAGTGCCTCCCGAAGCTTTGCTGCTTCATTTAGAAAAGACGTGGCTCTAGCCCTTTGATATCCTAATGAAAAATAGGCCTGCACCATGCCCTCTGAGCTACTAATCAGACATTTATATATGAGGTGCCATGGTTCACTTTTGTAGGCTGTGTTCTGTTGTCACATTTTTGCTCCCTGACTGCAGTATGAGGGTGTGAAAAATGTTTTCTGGTGAATTGTGAACTGCTGACATGTTCGTTTTGCATACTTCACAGAGCCTCCTAAAGTATTATTTGCATGAATCATTTGACTGGAAGTAATGGCAGTTAATTCACCTCAAAAATTGCCTCCAAATGCAAGCACACAGCTGTAAGCATAAATATTCAATGTCTTGCAGCAGACACTTTATACTTTGGGTTTTCTGAAGTCTTGCTCACTCACTCCTCAGTTATGTCTGAATTTGCTAACATAAGCATCTACTTGTTTGTGAGCCTGCATATATTTTTTTCATATACATATTGAATCTTCTGGCACTTTCACACTGAGTGTATTTGTTCGTTGGGTTGGCATTTGATTACATTTGTGGCGCAAAAATACTGCACTACGTTTTCTTAGGCGTTAAAGCTAAAAGGAGAGATACCTGAAAGGACTCATGTGGAAGCACTTGGACAAGCAAAATACAAAATATTTGCAAGATTAAAAGTTGTTATGAAAGCACAACACAGGTTTGATGAATCATCTCAATAAATAATGTAATAATGTAAGTATGGTCTTTATCTCTGATGATCCAAAAAAAACAAGAAACTGGAGACTCAGACAAGACTGTGTTCTGGCAGTGGATAAGGCTTCTTCCGTTGCTTTCATGGTGGTTCTCTATGTTCTCAGATAGGCTCGTAGCTCCAAAAACATCTCTGTCCTCCACTCAGCTCTTTGCAACTATGACTGATCTCCTCTTGGTCTGCATGTCACTACTGCTGTCCATGATAAAAAATGCATAAAAACAATGAACTCAAAGTAAACCCATGATGGTGTTAAACAAAGTGATAATTCTAATTCATTGCACCCTTACTGTCTACAGGACTATGAATGCTTCTATTGCAGCTGGTCTTTATGAACTGCTGCTGCGTTCTATTTTTTTTCACGGTAAAGAAAAAACTTTAAATTATGAATTATTTATTATGAATAATTTTTAAGGGTGATTTTGAAAATGTATTTGAGTACTCTTCTAGAAATACCAGCAGGTATTAAAAGCCTGTAAAATGTTCAAGCCAGCCCTGAAATACATTTGTTTGTGCAGCTCAGAAATTGTAACGTCTGTCTCAGTTGTGGCAACTACTACTATTTTTCTGTTGTCATCAGGAAAGCAGAGACCAACAGCTAAGCACATTGAGTCTGGCTCATACATTTAGACAGACATAAGTTGATATGCACACATGATGTACCCATTTTTCTTCCACACTCTGCATACTCCTCGATTTTTCTGCATGTTCATTCTCAGGGTGTATTCTCTGAGTCTGCACACTGTTCTATAGAGGCTAGCCCCTAAAGGATGCATGGTGCTTTGAGAGCATCCTCTCAGTAGGAGCTTTTTTTTATTGATTGTACTGTCACTGCTTTGCCTCAGATTTGTGCAGTGAATTGTTGATTCTTAAAAAGATGTTTTGCTTTTCTGCCAGAGTTTGCTTTCACAGTGCACTATCTACTTGAATGTGATGTTTCCTTAACAGTGCTTGTCTTTTTATACCTATTTAACTACATCTAGAAATAAAAGTAATGAGCACTGTCAACTTTGAATCATACAGAAAATTATTTTGTTGCATATCATTTTCATGTTTCGTATATATAATATACAATGGAGGAAATAAGTACTTGATCTGAATTTGTAAGTTTGCTCTAATTTATGAGGTAGTTTCATTTTAATGGAGAGAGAATATCAACCAACAATCAAGAAAAACCTGTTACATAGAGGTTAAAAGTTCATTTGCATGCAATTGATTGAAATACATAACTCATTATGTGTATAAAGCAGAGCTGACCACAGAATCAGTTTCTTCCATTCCAGCCTCTCCACCTCTTTGGACAAGACCAAAGATCTGTGAAAGGTCAGGTACAAGATTGTAGACCTGCACAAGGCTAGGATGGTTACATGACCATCAGCAAAAGGCTGGGTGAGAAGGTGATAACTGTGGGTGCGATAAATCGGAAATTGAAGAAATACAAAATGACCATCAATTGCCTTCAATCTGGAGCTCCATGCAGAATGTAGCCTTATGGGGTGAGGACGATAATGAGAAAGGTGAGGGATCAGCCCAGAGCTACACAGGAAGAGCTTGTTAATGATCTGAAGGCAATTGGGACCAAAGGCATTGGTAACACACTACATAGCGCCAAAAAATCTTGGAAGAGGACCTCCCTCTGCCAGAACACTGAAGATGGGCTGTGGATGGTCTTCCAGCATGACAGTGACCCAAAACATACTGCCAAGGTAGCAAAGGAGTGGCTAAAGAAGAAGCACATTAAGGTCCTGGAGTGGCCTAACCACTCTCTAGACCTCAATCTTATAGAAAATCTGTGGAGAAGCTGAAGCGCTGAGTTGCCAAGCACCAGCCAAGAAACCTAAAGGAGAATTTTATACAGAGGAGTGGGCCAAAATCCCTCCGGAGATGTGTGCAAACCTGTTGTGCTTGCCAGCAAGGGTTTCTCCACCCAGTTTTAAGTCATGTTTTGTTTAGGTATCAAATACTTATTTCACTCAATGAAATGCAAATTAATGTATATTTTATGTAACATGTTTCTTGATTTTTGTTTGATATTTTGTTTGATAGTCTCTGTCCATAAAAATGAAACTCCCTCATAAATTAGTCTGTTAATTTTTTTGTAAGTCAGCAAATTCAGCAGGGGATCACATATTTCTCACTATTATTATTATTACAATAGTTAATAGAGTGCAATTATTGCATTTTAATTTTTTAATAGTGTAGCTGTCAGCTGCTTGTTACTATGCAATTTATGTAGTTTCTGTACACTGATCGTTTAGAATTGCCCTTATATTGGTCTAAATCTGGCTTCTGATATTCCTATTTTAGTTATACTGTGTCCTTAAAGTACTGACACTATGATATACTCAGGAAACAGTTATCACAATTTAGCATAATTTTATTTTTTGCCTGGAGTGTCTAGTCTGATGTTGCACTACACTCCAAACATCTGCCTTTCATTGAATGAGTAAAGACTTCTGTTCTGTTCCTGTTGTCATGGAAATATTTTAGCTTTGCTGTTCCAGTTGTGAAGAGAGCCTGTTTAATGTGGGCTGTGCATGCTTTCAGATACCGTCCTCCAGTTCAAGTGCCGCCCGTGATCCGAGGTGATGGGCTGGACCTAGCAGAGCAGGAAGACAGGAGAGGTTATTATTTCAAGATGAACAGATTATTCATACAGTCTTAATATTTCAACAATGCTAGCAGAAGAAATAAAAAAAATGGAGGGGAAAGAAGGCAGCAAAGGTTCAGTGTTCTGTGATTATATCTTTCAGACACCTTATAATTGGTCTTTATAACTGTATCTCAGTTTTATTGTATAGATGAATACCGAATTGAATTCTTAGTCAGAGGATAGTGACTATTTTTTCTTCGTATTGTTTCAAAGGTCAGCAAAGTGTGAGTATGCAGTTGTCCACTTGGATTACAGTGAGCTTTAGAGTCAGAGATTGTGGGGAATTTATCCAAAGTCAATAAAACTCGAGCTCTAATGTTTTCACTCCTCTCTTAAATGAATAAAGACTTTTGCGGTGCCAGCTTTTCAATACTTTGAAAAGGTCTGTAGATGATAGTTGAATGTTTGATATCGTGAAGTGTCACATCATGGAGATTTCCAATTTTGTGGTTTCATTTCATTCAAATTGTCTTCTTCAAGTCTTCTTTTCTGTTAGAGTTGGATTGATAATTTTGTCTAATTGTCTAATTTTTTATTGTTAGATGCTAACTGCAGGCCTAAATATTCACACAAAAGAGTGAATATGGTTATATCATTAGTACATAAAATACAGTTTTATGATACAGGTGACTAAGCAAATTGTTTACACTGCAAAAACTCCTGATCTAACTAAGATTTACAATCTTATTTCTAGCCTAATATTCTTATTGTTCTTGTTTTGAGAATAATATACTATATTATTCTCAAAATATATTGTATATAAAGATTGTTTTAAGATAAGATTTCTTGAAATAGAAAAAATAAGACTAGAAACAAGTGAAATTATCTGTCCATGCAGTAAGATATTTTTTCTTGGTAAGATTTCTTGAAATAAGGAAAAAAATACCTTAAACAAACATAATAATCTTACACAGTCTGCTCTTATATAGTATATTATTCTCAAAACAAGAACAATAAGAATATTAGGTTAGAAATAAGATTGTAAATCTTAGTTATATCAGGAGTTTTTGCAGTGTAGATTAATTTCTCTGGCCAATAAGTGTGCTTGTGCTTATAATATATACACTTTTTATAACCATATAACATTTGAAGAAAGGTTCCTCAAACCATTCCTGCACAATGTTTGCAGTTTGGTAGGGCACAATATCCTCCTGAAAGAGACCACTGCTATTATGTAATACAATTCCTATGAAGGGGTGTACTTGGTCTGCATCAATGTCTAGGTAGGTGGTACATATCCTAACAACTACATGAATGCCAGGACCCAAGATTTCCCAGCAGGACATTGCTAAGAGCCGCACATGTACCGGCCATCGATGTGAAGTAAAAGAAAATATGAATCATCAAACCAGGCCATTCTCTCATGGTCCAGTTCTGATACTCACATGCCCATTATTGGCACATTAATCAGGAGACTGGGGTCAGCACAGGCACCTCAGGATTAGAACAGACAGGCTATAATTCTACACTTCTCAAGTGCATCATTGAGCATTTGGAACACATTACCTTGTCAGCAGTTCACTGATTGCTCACTGGTTTACTTCCTTGGAACACTTTGGAGGTACTAAATCCTGCATACCAGGACCACCCCTCAAGAACTGATATTTTGGTGATGTTCACCTAGCTGTCACAATTTGACCCGTATCAAAGCCACTTGTTTATGCTTCTGCTGGCTAGCATCATGCTGAATATGTGATGGGGGTAGAGGGAGGGTCATCCTACTGACCCAGAAAAAGCTAATTTAATTCTGCCCTCTTGGACTCCTGGTCACTGTAGTACCACTGAGAATCAAACTCGCATCTCCTGATGGTGTGGCCAACACTTAGACAGTTGCACCACTTGGGAACCATTTCCTTTGATTTTTTTAAAATGCATTTTTCACACTAGAGTGTTTGAGCTTCTCATACAATAACTAACAAGATCCAGTGAACTTCAGAAAACATAAACCACAGTTTTTAAATTGCATTTATTTAAGGAAAAATGTTTTGCTGCATCCAACCCACCCATCTGAAAAAATAATTGAACTTAATAACTTGTTGTTTAACTTTAAACAACTACCATCAAACACTTCCTGCCAGAGAGTAGAATTTATGTTGCTTTCGATTCTGGCAAATCGCCCAGGCTCTAAAGCAAAAAATCTTCCCCATACCATCAAAACAGCTTGTTGTGGAGTGTTGTTAGTTTTAAGCCAGATGTAACAGGACCCCTGTCTTCATCAAGGTGTTTTTGGGTAAATGCATTGATTTTTGCCAATCCTTCCATGGATACCATGGAACACTGACACTATGTGAGGTTAGTGAGGATTGCAGTCCCTACCAAAATTCCTCCAAGGTTCATTGACAGGAAGTAACAAAAGAAACGAGTCTTTTGTGACTTCCTGTCCATAGACCTTGGAGGAAGTTTGGTAGGGCAGCTACTGTTCCATGTTCTCCATTTGGAGATGGATCTCACTGTGCTTTCCTTGAGAAATATAAACCCCATTTCCAAAAAAGTTGGAGTTGGGTCACTTTCTAAAAATGCAGTAAAATCTAAAGTCTGTAATTTGGTAATTCACTTTAAATTTATTTAACAGGCACAAGGACAAAGAAAAGGTTTTCAGTGTATTCTCTGACAACCCAGTTCTAACACAAAACTTAATTCTAACCTAAACACGTTTAGAAACTGATGGCTCACCACTTCGTGCTGAACTTTATGAGAGAACTATCTGTTAATTTAAAAACAATGTATTTCAGCACAAGATAGCAAATAATTGAGGTCTGTCACTATCTACAGTTAATAGCATTGTGAAAAGATTTAAGGAGTCAGAAGAAATCTTTGTGCATAAAGGCCAAGAGTAGAAAAAGTGTTAGAGACCTCAGGTGGTTCAGTAAATTTTTGCGGATCAGGAGTCGGGGATTCAGTCACACTCTCCATGGTAACCGAACTCATAGTGTTTCAGAGTAACCGAACTCATAGTTTTACACGGAAATACCCACAATAACGCAGAAACTGCAAATATCCTCTGCCTTTTTTGCTTTTTTTTGTGGCAATAAATATATTTTTTCTGGATGTTTCTGGAGACGTTTCCAACAAGCCCTCATTTGTATTTTTAGCCTGAGTGAATCAGGGGTTATTCCCTAAAACCGTTCACCTTGCTGCAGTGTCCCAATACTTTTGTCCCATGACCTTTCGAATACGGGTTTAACTTTGCATTTTCTCTGAGTAATTCATTAAACTGAGTTTAAAATGAGATTAAAGTGGTCTGGATGCATAGTTGGGGGCATATTTAGCGTTTAAAGAAAAACGCGGGTGAGGAAGCCACACATCAATTTTGTGCAGAAAAAAAAAAGAGCCCAAGCTCTTTTAAAATGAACCGAAAGACAATGGAAATGTGTTTTGTGGTCAGATGAGTCCACATTTCAGCTTGTTTTTGGGGATAAAAATGAAAGGTGCAAAAACACAATCCGTCATATTATGGAGGTGCACCAGTGCCCTTGGGAGATCCGCATATATGTGAAGGCACCACTAATGTGGAGGCTTTCATTTTAGAGAGACATATGCTTCCATCTTTTCCCAGGAATTCCAGGATTATATTTCAGCAGGAGAATGCCTGCACAAATGACAAAAATGTGGATTCATAGACATAAGTGTATGTGCTTGACTGGCCTGCCTGTCTACTGAAAATCACAAAGAGGAGAATCAGACTGCTCCCAAAAAATTAAGAAGTATGGGAAGAGGGATGTGACCCACTGGTAAACTCGTATTGCAGGCATCGATTTCCTGATTTGTTTGTTTACCAAATAGAATTAAGTTAGTCAGTGAAAACACTGAACATCTTTTGTTTGTCCTTTTGCCTGTTAAATAAAGGCTCAAGTGAATTACCAAATTACAGACATTTTTATTGCATTTTTGGAAACTTTTTTGGGATTGGGTTTTGGGGTTTGAACTTCCACTGATTGCATTATAGCATGCTGCTTCTGGCCTGCATTACATTTCTGAAAAGATTCTATTTAAATTATATTTTGATTCAACAATTCTTTTTTCACAGTTAGTGTTTGAAATTGACACTTAAAAGTTGTTTTTAGTTTACTTATGTTACAAAAAAATTGTTTGAAGATGACACACACAATGTTTAGACCCTCTGTCTCTCTTCTCTCTCTGTAGGTATTGTAGAGCTGCTATGTGGTGTGTTTGTGGAGGTTGCATTATTGTATATAGAAAAAGAAGACCGGTCAGGAGTTAAGAGCTGCAGCTTACTACTTCTTTCCCTGCTGGACATCATCCACTGCCTGCTCAAACACCTCTCCAGTGTGGTTCGACTGGCTCTACAGGTAACACAGCTTTCGTAAATTTCTCCCTTGCACATCTATTCCTCTCTCTAACGTCTCACACCCTTGTGCTATTTGTTCACTCTGTATCTCTGACACTCCCTTCCCCCTTACTTTCCATCGCTCTGATCAGTAAACATCCCTCACTCTGTTGCTGTCTAGTGTCAGCCCTACTCACTCTCTTTCTCTGTCTCTCTCTTACTCCATCACTCTCTTGCCCTCTCCCTCTCTTTCCCTCTCTCTCACACCCTTGGGGAGTCTCTCCCTGCCTCTGTCGCCCTAGGCGTGCTGTTAGGGGGTTCATGTCTGGGTCCTCTCCTAACTGACGATTACATTGTTATGCAATGACAACTGGCATGCAGATAAGACCAGAATAGAATCGTCACTGTGGTTGTCACATTTCCACTCTGCTGCCAGCCTCTCCGGCTGTAAAGACTGCAGACAGCAGCTAGTATCTGAAATAAACATACACACTAATTATCATTAATATTATTTAACTTATTAATACTCATTGACTTTTTTGTGCTCTTGTATGGATACAGTACACCGCCAGACTTGAGACAGCTTCATGCGAGGGTAACTGCCTACAGAAAGTTTATAGTCCTGTACAAGCAGTCCAGAAACTTGCTCACAAAAAAGAACAGAGTGGCTAGAAGGAGCTATAAAACAGCGGCCCTGTATCAGTGTGGAGAGACATGCAAGAAATCACAAAGTACAGAAGACCACACCACTCTTCTGCTGAGGCAAACTAAGACCTGACTGATGGCTTGAATGTCTTCTAGTCCAGATTTGAGAGGGACAAATTCACATCCCTCATCCACTCCAGCTCACAGTCACACCTCTGGCAACCCCCTTACCAACTCTCACGCTAAACTCATGGTATGTGAAGATGTGAGCCAGCTCTTCTAAAGACAGAATTCCAGGAAAGCACCAGGCCTAGACATCAGTGCCTCCTTTTCCTGTGCAAGTCAATTGGCTCCAATCTACATGCAGATCTTCAGCCGGTCTCTGGAGCTGGGTAATGTCCCTCCTGCCTCAAACCATGCACCATCATCCCAGTGTCCAAGAAACCCCATCACATAGGTCAGTAACTACAGGCCTGTCATACATTTATTTGAGCTTGAAAAAAAATACAAAAGCTTGTGTTAGACCACCAGAATGCCACAGGACACCTTCTAGACCTTGTGCAGTTTGCAGGGACGTCTGTCAACATACTGTTGCACAACATACTGCACCATTTTTTCACTGCCCAGGGACATATGCAAGGATCCTGTGGAGATTGCTCCCTATAATTGTTCCCCCACACAATATCCAACTGCTTGCTCTATGTTGACTATGAAGAATTTTACTGAACTAGGAGAACTAGGAGACCAACAGCAACTCCAGACTCAAAAGAAACAGCAGAGAATGTGCTTTGTACAGCATTTGAGCATGTTTGGTTGGGCAAAGTAGCTCTTGAGCTAGTTTTACACTGCAGTCATCAAATCCATCCTGTGCAATTAATCATGGTCTGGTTCAAAGCAGCAACAAAACAGCATAGGAACAGATGGCAGCGAACAGTAAGGAGAGCTGCCCTGCCCACTCTTCAAGAATTTTCTGGTTTAAGAACGTCTTACAAGCTTGACTGGAATAGAATTTTAGCTCATTATCTATCAATAATATTAAAGCCAAAGAGCAGCATTGTTGTGTGACAACAATATGAGTTTAACTAGACTCAGGTATACTCGGGTTGCACTCTCAACCTGCATTGGTACTGTGCATACCTGTGTGAGGTGTCTCCATTAGACCCATGGGAAAGAGCAGAGTGAAGTTGGACTTCTAACACAGAGGATTCACAAGGTCCCTCTCCCCTCTGAGTATCACTCTGCCTCTCCCATTGGCCCTCATTACCCTGCCCTAGCTCTTTGTCTTCTGCCCGACTTGCTTCCATACATATTTATGCATGGACACTGTAAAGAGGAATACGTAATGGAAATCAATTTTCCCTGAAAATGCAAAGCTCATTAAAAGCATCTGTGAAACCCAAATTCATTTGGGTGTTAATGATAAGGAGAGTCCTTTCTAGCACCTTTCTAACTGCTCACCTCTCTCTTTCTCTCTCTCGCTCTCTCATTCTCTCTCTCTCTCTCTCTCTCTCTCTCTCTCTCTCTCTCATGCTATCTTTCTCCCTTTCTCTTTATTCTCCAGTAGTGCCTGTTCCATGTCTTAGGCTGTCATTTGTATTTAAAATGTACGAGAAAAGCTTAATTCTGAAAGTACATAATTCCATATGACCATGTTGCCTGGGAATAATCATACTGCCTCAGACTCACAGTCGCTGTGACGTTTTCCAGAAGGCCTGGCAGAAAAATAAGCAGGGATAGGACTCAGAAATGGGGCACGATAGAAGAGAAAGCTGAACTATGCTGAACCAGATTCTTCACTCTCAGTTTAGTACTGCTCGTGCTGACTGCTGCCATATACAAAGTTTCAGTGTTCTGTATTTGTGTCTATTTTAAACCACATCTCTCTCTGCTCTCCCCCCCCCCCCCCCTCTCGCATTTGCTCAATCACCCGCTTGCTTGCTCTCTTACTTTTCCCTCTTCCCGTGCATGAAACTAAGTATCTCCTGCTGACAGCTTTGCTAATATAGTCGGAGGTTGTTATTATCATTGAGGTGGTTGTAGACTGTGTGCTGGATGCATTTTGGCATAACAGTGGCACTGCTGGGGAGTGCCGAGACTTCACGAAGCATTTCGTTTAAAAATAGCATCAACAGAAGCCGCTTTCTCGGACTACACTTTCTTTCAGACACCGTACCCATTAGGGCTGCACGATATTAGGAAAACATGCGATAATGTTGTTGAGTGTTGTGATGGCGATATCACATGCGATAAGTAAGTAAAAACTTAGCATTTATAGTGCTAATGTTTTTCTGACTGAACAAGTCACTTACATTTACACCAGTGAACAACTGGACTGGTTCTTTGGACTGGTTTATCCATTCTGTCCTGTCTTTGCCATGCGTCAGTGTTTTTTTTTTTTTTCTGGCTGATCAAATATTAAATTTATAATAAAGCTAAGTGTATTATTTATAACAGGGTATTTAATTAAGTTTTCTGGACAAACTGTTCACAATATAAACGTAGTTTGCGTTTAACTTAGAATCGCAGACATACCAAGTACTGATGAAACCAATGGTCATGTTTGTTTCATCAGTTGCTCCAATGTCGATTGTAAACATGGTCTAATTTAAATATGTTGAATTATACTGACAAAAATGACATGGAAAAATTACATTTTACATTAAAATGATTTTTTTTGTTCCCTTAAAGTCTGACCATGATGGAGAAACAGAAGCAGCAGAAGAGCTCCTGCTTGTCAATAAGCCGCTCACGGACCTCATCAGCCTCCTCATTCAAATGGTCAGTCTGTGGATATATGTGTGTCTGTATGTACAGTGGAGGAAATAATTATTTAACCACTCGCTGATTTTGTAAGTTTGTCCAATGACAAAGAAATTAAAAGTCTCAGAACAGTATCATTTTAATGGTAGATTTATTTTAACAGTGACAGATAGCACATCAAAAGAAAAATTGAAAAAATAACTTTAAATAAAAGATTTGCATTGAAACTGATTTGCATTTCATTGAGTGAAATAAGTATTTGAACCCTCTACCAACCATTAAGAGTTCTGGCTCTCATAGAGTGGTTAGACACTCCTACTCAATTAGTCACCCTCATTAAAGACACCTTAACTAGTCACCTGTATAAAGGACACCTGTCCACAGAATCAATCAATCAAGCAGACTCCAAACTCTCCAACATGGGAAAGACCAAAGAGCTGTCCAAG
>JBBPDC010000007.1:10550879-10562143 GCA_037974485.1 Hemigrammopetersius urotaenia | reverse complement strand
TTTTCTGGATTTTTTTTCCTCATTTTGTCTCTCATAGTTGAGGTATACCTATGGTGAAAATTACAGGCCTCTCTCATCTTTTTAAGGGGGAGAACTTGCACAATTGGTGGCTGACTCTTGCCCCACTGTACAGCTCGATTTACTACTGTGCTTTTTTAGGCCAGCCACAAAGTTTGTACAGTCTGTAGTAATTAATTGTTACAAACCTCTTACCTTCACTTGCAGTAGTGTTTGTTGTTGTTACCTTTTTTGTCTACTCTAAGATGCCTATAGAAGAAACAGGAATGTTATAGGCCATTCTACTATGTGCAGGAATAGATGAAGAGTAAGTTTGCAGTTTGAAATATGAAATTACCCCCTGTCAAAAAGTGATTAAAATAAATTAAACAACCATTCAAATCACTATTTAAATACATAACATACATGTAGTACCTAACAAGTACTATATAATAAATTGCCTATTGGAGCAGAGTGCACAGTGTTGAGAATGACATTTTGAAGCTTATATTGATTTGTCTGCTTACTTATGGTCCCCTGAAATGTCTATAAATAAAAACAGTTGTTATTTTTATATGCTACACCCAGTGTAGCATATAAAAAAATATAAAAGCCACACACAAACAAACTGTCTGGGGCAAAGTAGCAAATTTAAGGAGGGATATATCTTTAAAATACTAGCCATTTTCAAATTAAATAGTATCTGAAACAAGCCACGGTGAAATTTTAGCATTGTCTCTCATGCGTAGTACAAACGAATAATTATAAAGTTGTAATACATCTATATTTAATTGCAAAAGTTACATATGAGTCATTTCAGGCTGTGAATTTGCTATTACAAAATTCAGACAGAGAATGAAAAACATGCACAAGACTGGACACCATGGAAAGCAGCAAGGGGGTTTGTTGATGATTTGTTTCTGTTTCTTATTTGAACTTCCCAGTTCTCAGAACTCTTATTTCAGCTCTGGTCTTTGGTGACTGGGTTCAAAGTTTTCACTAACGAAAAAAGTACTAAAATTGCCTACTTGAGTTCAAGCACACATACAGTGATGCTTCTACAGATTAAGAGTGCCACTCTCACTGAAGCTGAATAGCTTCTACAGAAATTGGAGTGCTAGTGAAATTATATAGGCTTCGTTTGAGGAATCCAAACAGTAAACAAACAAATAAATGTTTATCATCTTACTCATCAGCTGTGAAGTATAAGAAGCTGTAGCCCTCTACTCACCACATGTATGGGCTTCCATTCCTCATTCTGGCAACTAAAGAATAACCCAGTCGGTTAGCAATACATTTAGCAAGTACTAAATTCTAAGCCTTAAAATGTAATATGCCTGGAATTTTAACAGGTTAAAGTGTAATGGCACTGCTGTGACACTGCAGAAATCTTCTCAAGCACAAAAATGAAGAAGTAACTATTAAATGTTTTTTTAAAAAGATGTCAATCCAGAATCTAACATACAATTCACTGTTTTCTTACATGAACAGAATGTATGTTTGTATGTGTGTGAGAGAGAGAGGTGGGTAGTGAGAGGAGTATGGGTTGTCTGTCATGGAGCACATGTAGAGGTCATAAGAGGGCAGCAGTGCTACATGTCCCCGCAGGCCTCGGCTCTCCTCTTTCTCTTTTTCTCCTGCAATCAGCCTTTTCAGCACACACAGTGGCATTAGCACACCCTAATCTCTTTGATTCCTGCCTGCTTTTCAGCCACCCACTCCCATTAGGCTCCTCTGCCCTATTTCCCTGGTGCATCCACTAGCCGTGCTAAGTAAACAAGGTGGTTTTATGAGCCTGGCTAAGCAGGTGTTAACTCTTGTTCTGCTCTGACTCTGTGTTGGCATGTGAACAATACTGGGCCAGCGAGCCCGTGCGCAGACACCAAAGGCCTTTCAGCCCGCAGCTCTCCCTCCTCTCCACCCCTCGTCATGCCGCCAGGCCAGAGAGAGGCGGTGCTCTTTGGGGGCCATTGTTTAGGCCTTAAGCATTCCTCCCATTCTGGAGTGGCCGGCAGCATCACAAAGAGGGGCGGGATTAGGCGCGGCTGGCCCTTGCCCCATGGCCTCATGGGATTAGGCTTCTATGGAAGGGGGCAGCAACGGATCAGCACTGAAAAAGAGGCTGGAATCCCAGAGCTCACTCCACAGGCTTTGAGGGGAAAGGCAGAGTGGGAGAGAAAATCCCCATGGCCCCACGACACAGTCTCTCCCTGCCTGTGTGTGGGGGCACTGACGAGTGCTGCTTTCAGAGGGCTCACTCCCTGCCCCTAAACCGCTCCCCTGATGGACATATTTGCCTCATAACTATGAATGTGTCTGTCTCTAAGGATCAGGGTCGCAGTTTTCCAATTATGGCTGCTTTAAGACTAACGTCTGTATCAGTAAAGCACTACCTGCCCCACTTTCTTTTCCATTATTGTAATGAAGTCTGTCTCAAGATTCATTGTTATCATTATATTTTTCCTCTGGTATTCAGAGGTGATGTAGTGAAAACACAATTTTAAATTTTAATTTATTAAATTTTATTTAACACAGTACAAACATCACGTTCTTCTTTAACTGGTTAGTTTGTTTGGCATATTCAGAGTTTAAATAGTTTTAGATACACAATTACGTGTTTGTATCAAACATTAAGAGCTATTTAGATATCTGTTTAGATGAGATTTCTGAGCATTGGAATACGTTTCTATCATTTTATCTCCATTTCCATAGCTGCCCCGTGGTGATGGAGAGGTATATGAGGAGGCCAGTCAGTGTTTGTCACTGCTGGCTCAGCTATATGGAGGGGATGGAGCTGACCATCTGCACCCTGAGGATCTGCTCAGCCTTGCACACACACTGCAGATACACCCTGAGCCAAGGCAGCAGAGATTACTACTCCGCGTCCTCAAACGACTGGTAAGAACTAAGACATAAATAAAAAATCAACCAGGGGATAGTCTAAATGGTATGCACATCAAAGTTAAAGGTGAAATCTTACCCTTTAACCCCATTGTTATTAGGAATGCACAATAATATTGAACTCAGGTTGATATAGAAATAAGATATATGTATGTCCTTTATTCAGCTTAATTAATGTTTATACAATTCATAAATGCATCAGCATCGACAGATACAGTTTGGCCAAGAAGTCTTTTACTTGTAAGTAAACAACTGACCGTTTAATCATTATATTAAGACTATTTCTACATTACTATCCAAACTTAAAAGCATTTATGACCTTGAGCATGTTGAGGCCTTGATACATAAAGGTCAGATTTTTAAAATCTTATTCATTTTATTGAAGCACATGTTTAGGTGACTCATTAGAAGATTTGAGATTCTCATCAGGGGCTTTTGCACAAACTTTTGTGACCCATGCCTGCTTGAGTGGATGCTGTCTTGAATGGAAGCTGAATGGAGATATGCCAGATACTCGTGTAAATATGAGAGTTTGTGTAAATATGTCTAAGATTCTGCTTTTCACATAAATTCTGTTGATAATATAAATAAATGTAGGATATTAGGAAAGAAATTTAATATTTTTCTATGCATGCATGTAAACTATCAGCTATTGGCATCGATTCACAGTTCTCATATCAGTACATCCCTGTTCTTTACTTACAGGGTACACTCTGTTTCTAGGTACAGCATTGTCATTCAGAATAGGGGCAAAAGAGAATTACCCATGTTGTGGAAAGAATTTCCAGCCTACCTCTAGAGCAACTACTGACTCTTCAAAATCCCTCTTATATCAGATGAAGTGTTGGTCCTGTGGATTGCAAATAAAAGCTTTTCAGTATGGGATAAGTTGTGTAGCCAGGGTGAATGAAATGAGCTGTTTGAGTACTGGTTTGGAAGAGAGATACATTGGGCTCTGCCCTCCAGGGCGAGATTATCCAAAACTCAAAATTGCATGTGTTCTGCTCTCTTTTACACATCTATGCAGCACTTCATAGTAAGCTTTCATTTGTAATGTGTGTTTGCATCTAAGGCTATCCGTTGAAACATAAAAAAATATATTGTGACTGTGTAACATGGCACTGCAAATGAAACATTTTATCTTAGTAACAGATAATGTGAGTGTATTCTGAAGCCCCAAGGGTAAACCCAACAGCATGTTCTCTTTAATTTAGTTTGTGTATGAATGTGTGCCCTGGAGAGGAATGTCTGGATTAAGAATTCTGTGAGGAAACTCACAATACCAAAGAGTTTACCTGTGTGCCAAAATATGGTGTGTGGGTGTGTTTGTGAGTGTGCATGCGTGTGAAAGGTGAAACGGTGGCTGCCCTCTTTGCCAAGGGAGAGGACTGAGTCATGGTTTTGATGACTTCATCTTTACTCAGGCACCGCAGGTATTTGGAGATGAGCTGTTGACTCTTATAGAGCTCAGGGAGACTAGACTCTCCTCAGGCTGACACATGGCTCACACATTCTGCCCTGACCACTATGGATGCACTAAGACCTAGACAACAGAGGATACGTAAATCAATAAAGTCATGAAGAGTTTCAAAATAATTCAGTTTTTACTGAAGTGTTTTAAAGTATTCTGCTTGTAAGGAATGGTGTAAAATTGGTCAAAATACCTAAATCTCTGAAGAAAATGTACTTTTATTTAAAATCATGCAAGTCTTTAACTAATCAAAACTTGTATTTATATTAACTAATGATTTAATTCATGAATTGAATTGTAAACTGTGTAAGTGAACTTCAGGAGCCTCAAGTATGGTATTCATAAGCTGCTTGCTTTATACCTACATTATATACCTACATTATTTACATATTTATCAGTCAGTTTTATCACTATGGTATCTGAAAATACGCTTTAATATATTGATAGTGACAGTAGCAAGAACTGAATGCTCCAGTTTTTATACTCTGATCCATGTTATAGTGTGGGCATGTACACAATGTTGTTTCTCTAGTGGCAGCTTTAAACAAGTTAAAGAGGCCATTGCCAAAATTTCTCAATGTATTGCTGGCAAGACATTTAGTTTGAGTTAAGGACAGCATCAGTAAGGAGAGGGATGTTTATAAATTGTTCTTTCAAGCATTGACTTTTCAGCATCTACCTGTGTAATAATTAATTATTTCAGTACACAGCAGATCTTTTCCTCACTGAAATCCACAGTTTTTCACATTACAGTAATCCCCCACTTTTCATGGGGGTTACATTCCAAGAGCACCCATGTATCCCCCAAATATGCTCCCAGAAGACTTTAATGTCATTATAAACTCAGTTTAATGCAGTACCCTTAAAGAAAATGAAACCTGTGATCGCCTTTAAATTTAAATTGCTGTTTGGAAGGTTGCAGGACAAAAGTATTGGTGAGCGGTTTTCGGAGAATAAACCCTGATCTACTCGGGCTAAAGATACAAGTGAGGGCTTGTTCGGTTGATCTCCTGGAGACCGAACTGTTGAGTTTGAAGTGTCTGAGTGCTTTCCCCGCCGAGATATGCAACTCGGAAGGTCGCAGGACAAAAGTATTGGGACACTGCGTCACGGTGAACTGGTCCCTTTTTGTGAATACATCCAGAAAAAATATATTTATAGCCACAGAAAAGCAAAAAAGGCTGAGGATATTCGCAGTTTCCAGAGTATTGTTGGGGATTTCCAAGGAAAACTATGAGTTTGGTTCTGAATCCATGACTCCTGATGCGCGCAAAACTGGGGGATTACTGTATATTCTTTGAAGACCAGGATGCTTATAATTGAATGGCTCTTGCACACGCAGAAAACAGTCTACAGTTTACGCAGATATGGAGTCCCGGATTTAGTCACACACAATTTTTTTTTGAGAACCATTAATTAATGTTCTTTCTGCATGTTTTCACACAAGTGGACTCGGGGCATGCTGTAGCCAACCTGGAAGCATTTTTTTTCCCCGAATTCCACATCAGTTGAGTTGAGCACCGCACTCCAAGCGCGATTACTCTGTGGTGCAAGCACTCAGACACTCCTTTCCAACGAGGCCTCATTTGGATTTTCAGCCCGAGTAGATTTTCCGAAAACCCAATACTTTTGTCTCACGACCTTCTGAGTTGCACATCTCGGCAGGGAATTTAAATTAAGAGGCGAATACCGGTTTACCTTCACATTTTCTTTAAAATGAAATGAGTGTGTTCTGGGATCATATTTGGGCACATATTTAAGGTTTACACTATAAAAATGGGGCATTTTGTAGGCATTTTCATAAAAAAAAACACAAAACACAACATGGTTTTTCACTATACACGGGTGCTCTTGAAATGTAACTGCATATCATTACAGAGGTAAAATCTAACAGACCAGCACATTAAATACAATGCTACTCAAACATGCATTACAACTACCTAAAATGCATTGCGTCATTAAGCATTATAGTGTTGTTGGCTGCCGAGTACTCCAGTCAAACTAAAGATATAAGGAAAACATTTCTGAATTGAAACGTTATGTGAAAAAGAAGAATCACATCAAAAATCGTGTAGTATAAGGCCTTAGAATCTCAGCTGGTTTATTCATTTGATCAAATATGTATGGTACATTTTCACTGGATTTAAATTTTCTTGCCTCTATACGTGAGTCCATGCCTTTAACCAGCCTGCTGTCAAATATAGCAACCTATTCTAAATTTGAGACGCAAGGTGTGGCCATTGTTTCCAAGTATTACAGTTCACACTTCCTCTCTGAGCATATATGCCGTTGAAGACCTTGTAGCATGGCACTGACTTTAATATTTGAGCAGGAGCCCTGGGCTAATATCTCATTATACTGGGTCTTTCCTCCTGTGTTCTCCTCATGTTCAATCAAATGATGTTAACAATTTAAAGGCCAACGTCTCCCAATGCTCTTCCTGAGAAGACTGATCTGAGGTCTTCTCCTGCCATCTCCTCTTGTGCATGCCTCTAATGACTGTGTGTGTGTGTGTGTGTGTGTGTGTTTGTGTGTGTGTGTGTGTGTGTGTGTGTGTGTGTGCGCATATTCATGCTCTGAGAGGAATTCTGAATTCAATATGCCTGTCTGATGGATCTTATTTGTGCAAGCATCGTTCTCTGATTCCTGTTCTCTGAGTCCATGTGAAGTTATTTTAGCTACCCTGGAATGTTAATATGCTCTTGCTGTGACTCTTTACAGCATTCTTTTATTAAAATACAGTGGTACATTTTAGGGAAAAAACAAATACAGGCTCAACTCTGCTGTACCCAAACAGAGAATTTAGTAGCATTATGATAGAGAGAACTGTTTAACTGTCTTGTCTGTTTTGCAACTTCTTTAACATAAATAGGTTTTGGCATTTCCCTTTCCATTGCCTGCCATTGCCTGTGGTGTTTGGCAAAGTTGTAAATTGATGCTTGAAAATTTGTGAACCCTTTAGGAACCCTCTAAAACCCAATGAGCAGAGCTGATCAACAGTTACCAGAAACATTTCGTTGCAGTTATTTCTTCGCAAGGGCAATCACACCAGACACCAAAAGGAAAGACTTGCATGCTTTTGCCACTCACAGATATGTAAAATCATTTCCTCAAAACAATAAATGAACAAGAATAATGTTTTATTTCTGATTTATTTCAATTCACTACTCTGTTTCAGGCTTTGTGTATAGGAAATTCTTAAAGGTTCACATACTTTCAAGCACCATTGTATGTGCCTTTCAATCTTCAGACAACTAACAGAAAAAAGACAGAATTTACTGATCATACAGCACTGCCTCTGCCTCCTTATACCTCCACCACAGCTCTTCTCTCCAGTGAGGGCTCTAATTGGCCTCATTAGACTTTCCTGAGCGGTATCACAACATTCCTGTCATTTAGCAGTATTACCTTTTATTTCTTATCATTTAGCTGTAGTTAAGGCATAGCTATCAAGGTTTGCACAGGCGTAATTAATTTGTTAGCCCTGAACATTGTTCAAGGAGTGTGTGTGTGTGTGTGTGTGTGTGTGCGTGCGTGCGTGCGTGCGTGCGTGCGTGCGTGCGTGCGTGTGCGTGTGCGTGCGCGCGCGCGCAAAACACACTAAATCCATTAGCCGAACAGGATAACAATAGCTCTGTCTGTCTGTCAAGCACTGTATTTCGCACAGTATTGATCTGGAATTTGTTACGAATGAGAACTGGTAGTAGTGGGATGTGTCTGTCAGTAGGTGTGTAGATCATGGTCATGTGTGAGAGGATACACGTTAGATGATGCACATGTAAAACTAGGCAAGACATTTACTGGCACTGCTCTATTGATCTAGTGTGCTTGGTGGCAGAAAGTATCGTTTTCACAGGTTCACATGTATAACTAGCGAACTCCTTTATAAGCTATGGAGTAAGTATTAAGGATCATTTCAAATGGATGAGGAGTTTTGAATCCATGTGTGCTTGACTGTCCTGCTGTATTTTCAACTGTCACTGATTCATGCCTTACTGTCCCTGTCCTGGTTTAACTAAGACTTGCCCACTCTCCCAATAATGGAATGAAATGAGACCAGGTCTCAGCTCCTACCTTCTGTCCCAGACTACTGCAGATAAATCAGACTGTCAAGAAACACGCACACACACACACACACATGCACACACTAAACAGGGTTGCTATAAGGCCAGCTGACTGGCAGAGATTTTTTCCTGTCATTCCTGTTTTTACACTTCTAAAAAAGTTTTTTTCCACCTCAATTTAATCTTGTCCATTTCCACCCACTAGTTAGGTCACCCCCATGACACAATGCTGCCAAGCTGGGAGGGTGAAGTGCTTCCTCCGAGTCACATGAAGTGCCACCACATCTTTTTGAACTACAGCTTACATAATGTGATTGGACAGCTTTAAGGAGAACACTAACTGCCAATTCTGTCAGCTGACACATACCTACACTGGAGTGATGAGGGGAGAGGAAGGGCCATCCTACTCACACAGAGAGATTGAGGCCTATTATGATTCCTGGCCACAATATCGTTTTAATGCTGCTCCCATTTTTTCCTCAGTCACTCAGGATCATCATTCTCACCACTCCTAATGCAGTTCTCAAATTAGTCTCATAACACATGCTTACTTGACCTGAAAACCACTAAAACAGTCAAAACTGATTTGTCAAAACAAATCAAAGTCAGTCAATCACTTAAGAACTTTGACCAATGAATAAAAAATCCCCACCAATGCTTTAAGACGGAATTCTACAAAAACTGTAATGCATAATTAACCCAATATAATTGCTAATTCTCACACACATATTTGTAGATACACCATCCACATACAGGTATCCAAACCCTGTCACATTTCCATTAAAACGGAACCTTGTACTGCTGTTTTGTAGAAACAGCAGGTCTTTTCCAGATCCTGTTTTTGGTGGAGAAACTCACAGAGGCAGTGTTTTTGAAAAAAAAATGCTATTGTCCTACATGTCTGAATTACAGATGCCACTTAAGACTGCTTCATTTGTAGCTGCACCCACTGACCAGCTTCAGCCAAGCTTAGGGCTCATAACATGATCCAGTTGGTGCCCTTACTTCATTAGATCTTCTGGTGCCTATTCCCTGTTCTCTCTCTACCTTTGCCCATACCTTTTATTCGTTTTCTCTGTGCTCCTCTCCTTCTGCCCTGCCACACGTTCAGACACCACATGCTCTAACAAAGCCTGATTCTTGTACCTGCATGACATTTTCTTCCTGCTCCATCTTCAGCACCACACACGGGGTGAAACCTGGGCTTCACATGTACACTGTGCAAAATATGTGAGTAATTACTGCAGTTCCATGACATGCACCTGTGATGCTAGATTTCAAAAAAACAAAAACTAAATTTGTTTTCAATTGAAGTGCAATTTACAGCTAACACTGGCTGACTGTGTGACTGCCTTATGTTTTCTGAAAAGAAGTTTAAAGTTGTTTGACTGAAAGCACTTGCAATGCAGGACAGTATGAAGGTGAATGAGAGGTCTGTAATTCTGATGGACAACAGTACAAACTGTTATGATTTGTCAGGCAAAACAACTTAAGTAGAAAAATAATGGAAGTTTGTATAATACTATGAGAGAATTGCATCAGAGCGACCAAGAAACTTGATCACTTGAAGATCACTTGAAATGATCACCTGAAAAATCAAATGTACTTACCTCAAATGTAGTCAGCAAATCGTGTTGGGTGACTTTTGACTTCTAATGTTTGTTAGCAATATTAACCTTCAGCACTAAACTAAAAGTTCAAAAATTGTACACCAATCACCCATCTGGGGTAAATGTAAAGCGATGTACATTTTTCATTATATTCACTATTCATATAATTTCCAGTCGTTAGTCCAACACCAGTTATTTAACATTTCACTGAAGATAGTCCCCTTATGTGCTGGAGCTGTCTCACCCAATTAATGAGGTTGCCGTTTTTGCTGTACAATCTCAATCAACTCTGTTACTGTCATGTAGGTGCTAACAAGAGAGGAGATGGAGAGGCAGTCACAGAAAGGGTGAAAAGAGTAAAAAAAAAAAAAAGGTGATTGAAGGAGAGAGGGACATACACACTATATGTGTGTGATACGAATGCACACACATATAGTGCTCCCAGGACAGGGGCGAGTGGCTGCCTGTATTGAGTGTATGAATAATGCAGAGGTAGGAGCAGGACAGCGGTTCTCGCAGACACACGCACACTCTATGTGCTCGCACTCCTGGGATTGAGAGCTGTGCTCATTAGCTCAGCTCTGGCCACCCCTACAGATTGCACCCCCTCACAGCACGACAGCAGCAACAGTGGCCCTCCTCCCGGCTGCTGCTTGAAAGAGTATTGACCCAGGTATGATGCCCTGGGCCAGCAGACGGGGCTCACAACCACAGATTTGCACACAGTTCCACTGGCAGGAGATACAAGCTTGTTTTTGAAAGATAAGTCTACATAGATGAGTACTATGCTGCTGGCCATGGATGGAGACTGAGAAGCTGTGGGGTGAATTTCTGATTGAGTTTGTGCGAGGATCTGTTGAGTTGCTCGATTGTCCTAAGTGGCGTGCCATTAAAGCCACTTTCTCTGCTCTTCAGAAATGTTTTTTGTACATATTTCTGGGCTTCTGAAAATCATGTGTTGGTCAAGTGTGGCCATTTGCAGTCATTGTAGGTGGAAAACAACCCATCTTTTTTTGCTTGTTAGTTGTTGGTATTAATTGTTGATGAAACGAACAAGTTTTAAGGAATAAAATCGTTTGAGGTGTCAATATTAGTTATACTGTTGTATAGAAAAGTTTCCACAATCCAAATTACAGTGGCTTGAAAAAGTATTCGGCCCCCTTGAACTTTTCCACATTTTGTCACATTACAGCCACAAACATGAATCTATTTTATTGGAAT
>JBBPDC010000007.1:10508377-10542064 GCA_037974485.1 Hemigrammopetersius urotaenia | reverse complement strand
TGAGCCATTTTAATTTAGATTAATCTAGATTAATTCCAAGATTACAATGAGATTAATCTAGATTAAAAAAAATAATCGATGCCCACCTCTAATATATATATATATATATATATATATATACACACACACACACACACACACACACACACACAGTTATGTGCAAAAAATAGCAGTGTCTACATTCTTCTTTACAAACTCAAACATTCCCCGTACAAACTGAAAAATGTTTTAAGATTTTGCTTTCACTGAACTAATATTTAGTTGTATAACCACTGTTTCTGCTGTACATCTGTATTTTGTGGAGTCGATCAACTTCTGGCCCATGTGAACGGGTATTCCTGCCCAGGATGATTGGACTACACTCCACAATTCTCAATCTTGTTGGTATGGAACCAAGATGTTGCTGGTTTACTGGTGTTTTTGGGACCGTTGTGTTGTTGGAACACCCATTTCAAGGGATTTTCCTCTTCGGCCTGAGGCAACATGACCTCTACAAGAATTTTGCGGTATTCAAACTGATCCATGATCCCAGATATGCAATAAATAGGCTCGCCAGCATAGTATGAGAAACATGCCCATATCAAGATGCTTATGCCACTATGCTTCACAATGTACTGTGGCTTGAATTCAGTGTTTGGGGGTCATCTGACAAACTGTCTGTGGCCACTAGACCCAAAAAGAACTTGCTTTCTTCAGTCCACAAAAAGTTGCACCTTTTCTCTTTAGGCCAGTCAGTGTGTTCTTTGGCAAAATGTGACCTCTTCAGGACATGTCTTTTTTTTTTCAGCAGTGGGACTTTGTGGGGGCTCCATGCCAATAGCTTGACTTCAAATAGGTGTCTTCTGATTGTAAAAGTACTCTTAGGTAACTTTAGACCTTCTTTGATGTTCCTGGTGCTGATCATTGGCAGAGTCTTTGCCATTTAGGCCATTCCCCAATCCATTCGAATGGTAGTTTTTCATTTTCTTCCATGTCTTTCAGGTTTTGTTTGCCATTTTAAAGCATTTCCGATCATTTTAACTGAGCAGCCTATCATCGCTTTTTTTTGTTTTCCTCTCTCCAATAAACTTTTTAGTCAAGGGACGCTGTTCTTCTGAACAATGTCTGGCACATCCCATTTTCCTCAGAATTTCAGAGAGAAATGCACTATTACCACCATTTACAATATTTGCTGCCTTCCTTCCTTAAATAAGGGAAATAATTGGCCCCAGTATTTTCAAAGAACGAATGACCTCACTAATTGAACTCCACACTGCTATTATTTTGAACAAGCCCCTTTCAATTAATGTTGCAGTTACAAAGAATCAGCAGCATGCATTTCATGACTGTTGAGTCTGTTGGTTTTCTGTTACACCTACTAATAATTATTTGAAATATAATTTCTACCAAAAACATTTGATCAGGCTAGTGATGTCTGACTGCTATTATTTTGCACATAACTGTATATGTGTGACAAGTCTCAGTTGAGCTTTTCCAAAATGCATCTTGAAGATTCTGAGGCCAAGTGAACAAAAGCTGCTATATTCAGATGAGACCAAGCTCAGACTTTTTGACCTCAACACCAAATAACATTTGGCAGAACGTATAATCTAGCTCACTATCTTGTTAGTATCATCTTGTTGTAAGGGTGTTTCTCTGCAGCAGGGACTAGGGCACTTATCAGGATAGAAGGAAAATGGAAGGGACAACTTTTTGGCAGAGGGCAGGAGCTTCTCCTCAATATTTTGATGGTAGTTTGTCACTGAGAAGGTTCACCTTACTGCAGGACACTGACCCAAAGCAAACAGTAAAAATGACCACTCAGTGTCTGAAGGAGAAAAAGGTGAATGTATGGCCTAGTCAGAGCCCAGACTTAAACTTTATTGACAGTCTGGGCAATGACTTGCAGTCCACCAACAGTCATCCTCTAGTTTCCAATCATAGCTTTGTTATAAGTTGCAGTAAGAAAATACAACTGGACAAATAACTTCAGCCTGCAATACAACTAAATGTGAATCTTTTAAAGAGGGTGATTTTTTTATACACCCACTGTGTGTGTATATGTATACATAAGCACATACCCTCCCACCTGGGGAGAAACTGAGCTTCGACTTCTTCCTGTCCTCAGTACCACTCCTGAAATCCCTTCCTTTCTAATTTCTAATATATAATATAAAATAACGATTTAGAAAGGAAGGGATTTCAGGAGTGGTACTGAGGACAGGAAGAAGTCGAAGCTCAGTGTCTCCCCAGGTACATAACTCTGTTGCCTAGTAACAGGCACTTCGTGAGGCAGACAGGCACACGATGGAGTGGCAGGCTGGAGGATGACATCAGAGATTGCCATAAAGTGCCTCTGCACTCTCATGCGCCTCTGATTAATATTAAAGCTATCATCCCTGTTTATCAGTTCTCAGTATAATCAAAAATTGTGTACTGTGCAAAAGTCTTAAGCACTTTAGATTATTTTTAACAACTACGTATCTCACCAGTTTTTATTGCGCAGTTTGTGTTCACTTGACCAATTCTTTCATGGTAAGTCAAGAATAATTTTCTTTTCTCTACTCAGGACACCTCAGTGTCTTTAGAATTCAGAATTTAAAGCTGTTGACAGAGGGAACACATTTTACGTTGACATTAGGTATTAACTGAGGTGTACATTTTTGCCTCCACAGTGAGTTGACTCTTGATTATGACTAAGTATATCACAAAATCTTCATTGATTTCATTAGAATTTTGAATTGGTTTCAAAGCTACATGGAATACACAATAAAAGTAACTATTTACACAGACAAATACTTAGTCAACATCATATTCTACCAGTGCAGTTGGATCACGTTCATACTGCTGCAAGTTGATAACTATTATAAAAACCCAAACCGGTTGTGTCCGATGGCATAGCAGATTTGCAAGACGTGTAAATCAGCATCCTATAAAAGGGGTGAGACTGGGATTAGTAGACATTTATTCATGTGAATTCTTAAAACATTTTTAAACATAGTGGTTGAAATTAACATTCTTGTTTCATCCCACATAGATTGGTGCAGTGGACACATCTTGCTGGAGTTCAGCAGAAGGTCAGAACTTGGTGCATGTGCTCCAGAAACTGGCTCAAGACACAAGGCGAGTAATACCAGAAAGGGGAGCTTTTTCCGTCTCCAGTGCAGCCCTCAGCCCCCTCTAAGGCCCCAGCTTTAGTTTTTCCACCGCCACCCTGTGCTTTGATCCATTTTGTCAGAGGCCAAGGGACGGTCATATGATGATATCTTGCTTGAGTTGTTGCCTCTCCTAGAGATTGATGCAGTCCTATTGTTGAGCCGCTCATGGCCCTTTCAGCCCCCCTTCCTTTCCTCTACTAAAATGAGAAGACATGCCTTTGAAGTTGCCCAACCATGCTTTGGAAGAAGAGCTTCAACAATGCATTTTTTGGCAAAAGCATAGTAACCTGTGCTGCAACCAATGCATTGTTGATAAGCTTTGTCACCACAAGTCATTGTCCCCGTAATGCAGTTTTTGCACTCCAGGGAACAAATAAATCTGTGGTTTCTTAAGTGTTAAACTAATTCAACATGCAGTGTTGCAAGTTGTATTGAAGAAAATGTCAACATGCACATTGGTACCAATTTGGATTAAATCTTGCTAGGCTTTGCCCATATGATCATCTTTGCTGTGGTGTTAAGAAAATATGCCCACTCCAGTGAATGCAGTCCTGAAATTAAATTAGCTAAATTAGTATTTTCCAGAACTTTCAAAAAACATTTTAATTAGTAATTAAAGTGCACACACTGCAGAGACGGTCAGTAATACATATGGACAAGGCGGTTATCTTTTTCAAGCAGGTCTGTACTTGGCATGGATTTCTAATTAGCATATTCATGAGTAAAAATAGTAAATTTCAACATTCAATTTTTATCAGTAAATTCTTTACTCTGAGTGAGAAGAGATATATTTTAAATGAAATATAAAACTAACAAATCTACATTTGTAGATTGCCCTCCTTTAACTAAGCTGCATAATTATTTATTTTATTTTTTTTTACAGTGCCTTTTAATGCCTGTTTGGTGGATTAGCTTTACAAATGTCTCGTCTTTTCCCAGGTCTCACCCAGGCACTGCAGCAGGGGCACTAGCTGCCGAGATTCTGAAGGGGGTTGGATTCTAGGAAGTGAAAGCCATAGTCGTGGCCCTCCACGCTCCATGTTCTGTACATCACTTTTACAAGTCTTTAGGCACTAGGTTGCATTTCTACTGTTTAATACTTAAATTACATACTTGCAATAATCAAATACTGTTCTGCTTACATAGAAAAAATATGAAGGACCCACTTTGGCCCCCCTCTGACTCGAGTGTTTAAGTCCAATAACATCCTTTAGTCAATATGTGAGCTCATCTGAGCAAAAGTGATTAAACCATATGGCTAAAAAGTGCTACATGGAACTGTTAATAAAACTATGCATTACAAGTAAATTATTTTCTATATTTTTGTTTCAGTATACTATGGACCACTTATATTGATCAGTCTTGGTAGTAAATTGTACTTTCATTTACAGTATCAACACAACACCCAATATTAACCTTATAAACCTTCAGGGCACAAATGCAAGTGTTTCCATAAGCTTACCATTTAACTGATACTGATTTATGTTAAGGGAATACCATAATTTCCATTCATAGCAGATACAGTTTACTACCATAATGTCTGTCTTTCAAGTAAAATGATGACTGCACCAAGCTATAAACCTAAACCCTTGCTACTCCTATTAGCCCTGTTACTAACCCATATGATACGGGTGACATTCTGAATTAACCAAATTAAAACCCTGCCCTAAGTAATGAGACTGCACAGATTCCCTGAAACAGAGAGTGAATTTTGTCCATTATTTTCATTTTATTGTTTAGCCATGTCATAACCATGTCTCCAATAAACACAGCAGGCTACAATAATTAGGGGTTCTTTTCAAAACCTTCTATAGCTACCATCAAAAAAAAGGAGGGGAAAAAAATGAAATGACCCCCTCTGATTGCAGACCCTTTGGAACATTTGAGACACTGGAAACAGTGATCTTATTAAAGCAAGAAAGCCATATTTGGACCATTTCTCCCATTCTTCATTTTATACAAAAGCTACACAATGTTACACTTGATCAGAATACAATTTAACTGATTAATTAGTGTTCTACACCATAAAGTTGATAAAATTTTAATTGATGGAGCATTACCACTATAATTTAACACAGATCTGAAAAGAATACAAATTACTGCAAAATAAAAGACAAGTATCAAAGCAAGCTAGATAAGTACCATTAGACTGTAGAATCCTTTTTTTAAAAAAAAGAAAATAAAAAAATGTAAAAAGAAAAATTACAGGCAAGGCTAAGGTTGAAAATTCCATCTTATGATCCACTTCTTGAGCTTTCTTTGAGTCACCCACCCAACCGAAACCTCTTTTGCGGTTAAGGACCAGAACAAAAAGTTTTACTTGCTCGTGTTCCCATAGGAAACTCAGCTTGTATTAGTGTGTCAGGCACTTCCAGAGAAACTAGCCCACTCTCTTGAGACCGCTCAGCAACTCTACAGGCCAAATCACAATGCGGGTTCATTCAGATCAGACGATACAGCTGTGGAGGGACAAAGGAAAGTGTTAGTCCGGAACCACACAGACACATACAGGACCATCATAACTTCAGGATCATAACCACAGTGAAAATGAACAGGTTAGTTATTCTACCAGCATGCATCACACCAGCCTTTCAGCTCAATAACTACACACAGTTTTTAAGCACTGATTAAAATCCCAAGTCTGCCATTCATTTTGAGAGCAGGTCCTTAGTGCCTCACCTAAAAAGTAGTTTATTTACAGATCAGTATCAAACCAAGCCAGCTGATTACTGTCGCCTGGGGGGAGCCCATCAATCAGGTCTTGGGTGTGACCAAGGTCAGGCAGGCCATCCACAGGGTACTCCGGTCCAGGGTGGTGTCCACCCATATCATGCTCCATCATGGGGTCCATGCCCATGGCATCTTGCCCATACCCTCCAGAGTGATAGGAGCGGTAGCTGGGGTCTGTGGACAAGGAGGGTTGTGGAAAAGGAGTGGAGGAAGGGGGAGCGCACACGTATGTTAGAGAAAGCATATTAAACAAGCAAGTCACAACAGCAGACCTTCAGTTTTTCCTTTTTTGCCACACACAGCTTGTGAAGGGATGCTTTTCTGTACTAATCCAACACAAGGCCATGGACAAAAGGATGCAAGCTGCCACACTCAAGGCAGTAAGTTAGAATGTGCTGAGCACTTGTTATCTTTAAGAAAATGGCTATAAACTCACCATCCTGCCTATAGCCAAGAGGTTCTCCCTGAGCACCAATATCCAGACCCAAATCTCCAGTCTAGAAGAGAGGATGCAAAATTAGCTCATCTTCAATTATGTGCCAAAACACACCCATATACAGATTAAAAATCAGTTTTTCATTAAAGGGACTAAATTGCTTGAATTGTTCTGAGTATTTTGGAATTTCTAAAAAGTTACCACAATTCTACTGCGCCAGGTTCAATGTCCCATTCAGAGCCTATGGCAATCTAGTGTTGGGCTTTGACCCAGGATTCATTTTATGGTAATAATCTTGCATGGGGATTTGGGCAGGGTTTAGCTGGGATGAGCCGCTCTACCTCGTTCCAGGTCATGGGCTCAGTTCTGAACAGAGAGCTGGTAAGCTCCACAGACAGTCTCTTCTTGTAGTCCTGGGGTTTATCCTCCGACATGCGGAATAGCACTGCTGCAGCATATGTGGCTGTGGAGGAAAGATAGCACAGTCAGTACAGCCAGACAAAAACACAGCTCAGCCCAACCTATGTTAATATCTGCTCTGAGGACCTAGCAAGACATACAGGAACAAATTAACTCACTAATTACATCATGTGTCCTCTACAAACCAGTCCTCACCCCAAACAGTTCCCATTTTGGTCGATCACAATTTATAACACACTGGGACACAGCAAATCTGAGCGGGTCCCTGAGGACCAGTTTCGGAATTACTGTATTATTGGACACCAAGTTTTGCACCTTTAACAAACAGTGACAGTGTCATTTGCGGCTATAATGTACATTTTATGTATATTTCAACGTATATTTCAAGCAGCAGTTGCTGCCTTACTTTAAAACAAAGACAAAGTAGAGTACTTAAAGATCATAACAATGCTGTCCCAGCTTTAACACACTTTATAGAAGCCAACAGCTGAAAAAAACCCCAATGTGAACTGAATGTTACAAAACCATGCTGATGTACATCTGACATATCAGCTGAGGTTTAACCCAACAACTGAAATCTAACAACTTCAGTCATTTGGTAACTAGTCCCAGATAGTTAACAGCCATTTAATAGTGATGTAATAGTTAACTGCAACTTGAAACTTAAAATACATGCTTGATAGAAGCATTGGAACTCTCCGTATTTAAACAATTTTAAGCATTAGCAACTTACCAACACCCTCATTTCTGGAGTGAAGCAGTTCTGTAAGGGGAGCAGTGGCTCCCTCTGCCTCAATGGCCTCAGCTGCCTCCTTATCTTGGGCTAACTCACAAAGGACACCTGCAGCTACACGCTGAATGTTCTCAATTGGAGAGTACAGCAGCTATCGAGAGAAGAGTAGATAACAGGAGAGGTCAAGATCACTGCTGAAGATGCAAGCCTGCAATTGATAAGCTAAGCAAAACCTGAAATGCAGTATGGATTTAGGATTAGGCTTTGTTTCAGTATTAGAAAATCTCAAGTCACTAGACGTATGCTAGGCAAAAAGGCTTGCCAAATATAAAACCACATCACTTGGTTTAAACAGATTAAACAAACGTAGTATTGCTAAGAATTTAAGGCTTGACTAACCTGGACAAAGAGTGGAATGGTGTTAAGTCCTCTAATGACAATCCTGTTGTGAATATCTCTAGCAAGAATGTGCAGTGCTCCCGTGCAGCCCTCCACAATCTCCTCCATGCGAACTCCCTCCTACAAGACAAACCAAATTAGCAAATGGTACGTTACACCAGCAGGACTTAACAGCCTTCAAGTCAAATTACTTCTACTGAGTAGTTAAACAAGACTCACCACAAACTGTTGCTGTGTACCTCCCATGGAGGTGCGTCTTTGGGTGTCTTGGTGGGCTCTGACAAGCAGCTGGACCAATCTAGGGATGGCACCCTGTTCCCTAAGAGGTGCATGGTTGGCAGGGCACAGAGCCAGATTTCGAATCAATCCAACAGTAGCCTGAGAGAGACAGTGGTTTCAAAACAGCCATTTTAATAGAAATTCCAACATTCAAAGAGCAGCTACAAACAAAACTTCAACCCTAAAGACCTAGACACGCACCAAGGCTAGTTTTAAGGCCTAACAGCAAAACTCTATTGATGGCCATACTAAGCATGAACTATGTTACTGTTTAACAACCTAAGAAAGATTTAAATCCTACAAAAAACAACAGTGAGACTAACGGTGCTATTTATGACATGGATCCAATCAGCACATCCATTTAAACTATTCAAGACTAGGCTCAGCAAAAGTACAGTAGAAAGAAATAAGGTGCCATGGATCTATGCATACCTTTATAAGAGGCCAATGTGAAGGTGGATGGAGTAGTTTGACCACTACTGGTAGACCATAGTGCAGTCGCACTGCATTCTGGGCCATCTCTGCATCCTGATGCCTGGAGGTGAGGTGGCGAAGAGCACAGATAGCTGGCTCAGTAATATCCTCTCTGTCTCCGGCACGCAGGACTGTACGTACCAGTGCCTCAATGCCGCCCACCTGGCATACCATCATCTTGTTCTTGTAGTTGTTGCAGGTGAGGTTGGACAGGATGCCAGCAGCACAGGTTACTACATTGATGTCATCAGAGCCAAGGAGCTGAACCAGTGTGCCAAGCAAGCCCTCCATGCCCTCCTATAGGAGAAAATGAACAGAATATAAAGGTTATCCTGGAAAATAATTCAAGCAAATCTTATAAAATGTTATGGACGGTTCAAACCACAATCAAAATACCAATAAGCTATTGGTAAGGTTTTAGAAACGCTGCATGAGGTTTATTCCTACCACAACAACCACAAGATAAAGACAATTACTCCACAACATTCTACCACCATGCCAATGGGTGAGTAATACGCTGTGGCATTACAATCATATGTAGGCTTTGTTCATGCTTCATTTTATGGCTTCTCTTCAATGGAAAACGTCCTAACTGTTAATTGGGCAGGTGCTGGCGACAGCCCCCTGCCCCCTTCACAGATAAATGCAGGAATGACTGTTACCTGCAGAACATCTACTTCAGCTAAGGACGTCTTCTCCATGGAAAAAGTGGGGAGACAGAAAGAGAGCGCTCATGTAGGAAGAACAGAGTAAAGTGTAAAAGAGGAGGAAGAAAGGGAAGAAATTTGTGTATTTACCTGTTTGGTGGCAGCATCTGATAGATTCCTGAGAGTCCACAGGCAGTTCTGAACCAGTCGCTGACTGGGATCTGTGAGGTGGAGACCAAGTGCCTGCATACCACCTATACACATGCAAACCTGGTCAGTTACTTGCACTTTATTCATTTCAAAAGAAGCCCAAGTTTGAGCAGGGCAATTACCCATTTACTAGAGATAAGACACACACAAGTATGTATAGGTCTGAAGTAAAAATCAATGAAGAATCTCTGCACTCCAGATGAGACACATCAGAAAGACTCACCAGCTTCGACAATAGCAGGCTTGTTACTGGAACATACAGACAGCACTTTAAGTACACGACTAGTGGTCCACAGCAGTTTCTCATATGTGTACGTCCTCATGATGTTGACCAGAGCCTGGGGTCCTCCACTAGCAAGGATGATTAGCTGGTGGGACAAATACAGTTAGACAAACAGTTGACGGACCTAAATAATATTTTACATGGCTTTTGAAATGACATGCTTTATAGTATATTGCACATCTTACTTTGCTTTCTTGATTGCCATAGGCTAGGATCTGAAGGCAGTCTGTTGTGATGGCAAGGAATTTGACATTTGTTTTGTTCAACAAGGCCACCATCTTCTGCAAGCCTCCAGCGAGACGCACAGCCATCTTGGCTCCTTCCTGATGCAACAGCAGGTTGTGGAGAGTCGTGATGGCGTAGAACAGTACTGAGTCCACTGGAGAGCTGCAAAACAGCACCCATAATCAGACAAAATGCAGTACTGGGGTAAAATGGGCAAGACTGTAAACATCTGGACCAGTGTCAATACTTGTGTGTAGGTAATTTACATACTGAGAACAGTCTAAATGCAGCTCTCCAGAAAAATAAGCAAGTAACCCCATGAAGAGACTACAAGACAAGTAACTGCTATTACATTAATTTTTCAAAGCAATCTCTTCATTCGACCCTTGCAATCTGAATATTTGCCAGTATGAACGTGTACATTTGTTTCACTTGCATAAAGCAAGACAATACAGACTTTTCCAAATACAGGAGCTATGCAACAACAATCAAGATTTATTAGATTTGACTCCTCAGTCATAAAAATGTTCCAAAATGTAGGACCGTTAAGATGAAGTACATCTAATGTCAATATACACTGTAATCATGCTAGATCTAAATAGTACATGACTAACCCCAGCATTTTGACAAGAGCAGGAATGCCTCCTGATTTGAAGATAGCAAGTAGCCCCTCTCTGTGGTGAGACAGGTTGTGAAGGGTGCCGGCTGTGCATCTGGCTGTCTCCACATCATTGGTGTTCTGCATGGTCCTCACAATGGCTGATACCATCTGAGGAGAGCGCATTATGGCATGGCGCGAAGCCTCTTTCTTAGAGAGCTGATGCACCATGACTGCTGCCTTATTTACCACAACCTTAAACGAAACAAAGAAATAACATTCAGAGCTTGCACATCAAGTTAGACTGGTCCTTACAGATATTTCCATATGCTTACTCTAACATGTGGTAGGTATTATTTACAAACAGAGGGTTTCAAAACAAAAAATTCTTAAAAAACAAAAACTGCCTATGATGACCCCATATGTTATGCATTTTATATATATATATATAATTTTTTAAAAAACCTCTACCTGATCCTCATCGTTGAGAAGCTTTGTAAGCTCCGGAATAGCACGCGTGGCCAGTTCTGCATCATCCTGATAGTTGATGAGATTAACCACTGCATGTTTGAGCATCTGTGAGGGTTCGGCTAAGCGCTGCACATTAGTAGGATGAGCTCCATCAAACTGTGTGGATGGAATTTGCATGCCCTCGTCCAGTGTTTCTGGGAACATGGCTGCCCTAACTCTCTGGGCTCTGGTCATGGCATATTGACCATCAATGTCTAAGAAAACAAAATAAATCCCAGTCAGTCACTACTTTTGGGAGGCATTTCAAAACTCACAGGCTAACCATTGACCAGCGATGCAGAGGTGAGACATACCTTACTGTCAACACTTGAACAAAACAGTATACATTTAAACCACTGTTCTTAAGTAATATCAATACATTCAAAGGGCTGATGGTTAAATTATAAGCAACAATCATTTAGAGTGCGTACCTGCCACTTGGTCCTGGCTAAAGTTCTGGTTGAATCCCTGCTCCCACTCATACAGCACCTGGTTGTCCACATCCTCATCCTCAGGATTTCCCTTGCCACTGAGAGAGGGTGCAGTGGTGGTGGCCCCAGAATGGATACCTGAATCCAGGTAAGACTGCTGTTGCCAGTTACTGACTGCAGCCTTGCGGTCTGGCTCCATTGCCATGTCGAGCTCCATCAGATCAGCTGTGCAGATAAAGAGAAAAGAAATTTTATTTATAGCATGCAGTAAAACCAAAACTATTTCTGCTCATGTGGAATTACTAAAATAAAATAAATAAATAATATTTACAAGAATATATAACAAGCATAACACCTTGGAAATTAAAATTGGACACTTCAGAAACAGAAGTTTTAGAACACCGTGGCAACTTTTTACTTTCAATCAGCATTTCCTAATACAAAAAAATATTCTACAAGTCCATTTTAGTAAAAGAAAAAAGATTTCATGTAAGCTGCATTGATCATAACCATTTAGAGAATGTTTTTTGTTGAATTCAGAAGGGTCAAGGACTAGTACTACCAAGGAATGTTATATAAAGGAATCAGAACACACAAGTTACATAAAGTTTGTGTGACTTGGACAATTCTGCCATAAAGGTTGGCGCACAGGATGACTAAAAATTAGCTGAAAAGGGTCAGAATACACAAAAACAAAACTTACATTGAGTGGCCATGCTCTTCACTCAGCCTGCTGCCAGCACAGCTTCCTTCTCTGAAAAACACAGAGGCACGGTTCATTTCACACTTATTGCCAGTTCAGTTCAGAGTAAACATCAGCATGTCTGCATGTTCTTTCCAAAAGGTTTCAGAAGATCAGTAATGACACATCTGAAATGCATTTCAGTATCCTATGCACAGTTTAAAAAAAAGTGTATGGTATTCCTTGTAAATATTGTAAAAGACCACGTAAAAGCCTTCATTACACATTTATGCAGCAGTCACTGTTTGTTATATCCCAAACCATTCTCAAAAAGTGTAAATGTGTTCTAGCCATTCACAAGCCTATTGCCCATAAACAGCAGTTAAAACGTGCCAAGGCACAATGGCATTCAGTTACTTACTCCATGGGGGCCCAATTTGTCCCCTCCTCCAACACTACACAATTGCAATTACCATAACATAAGCTCGAAGTCTACCTTCTCTATGCAAATGTGAAACACCCCTTTCCAAATCAATGAGCAAGCCTAAATACACTCACATTCCCAAGAAGACTAACTGTGTGCTGTTAGATAACTTGAGAAATGCTGAAGACTCATATCTATGGTAGAAGAAATCTGATATGCAGCAAAAATCAGGCAAAAGGCAATTCCACAGAGACAATACTTAGCATCCAATTTCTAGGAAATAATTTGATCAAGTTAATAAGGTTTGCTGCAGGACACACAAAACACAATTGTGCCAGTGTCTATGCACATTTTCCATGCACCTTCGCAAAGTCTATATTCAAAGCATAAAAAGTATAAGGCTACAAAAGGTTTAATACTTGACTCTTTCAGAGCATAAAGTACCTATTAATATCTCAGAGGCACAGAAGATGTACATAAATAGCACGGCCCAAATTAGAAATATGCTGTACAGTTGCATGAAAGCTTTGTAACCTGTTGTGCTAGAATGTTTACGGTTTGACCCATTTGAAAAAGTCCAGACAGCCCATCCGTTTATATACAAGAAACTAAACTCCAGATAAAAAGAGGCCTCAAACCTGAAGAGCTACTAACCAACACACTAAGACAAACACAGCTTAATTTCCAGAACGCTGCAACAGGAACACAGAGGCTACTCCTCAGAATCAAAGCACTACACTAATCATGACTTTATTTTCTTCATGGAACTCTATTTTTAGACTGCAGAGCATGTGTACTTTGTTCGTTGAGTATAACTGCACTGCTGTGTGTCTCTGAGGCTGCCAAGAGGCCATGGCAGTCGTTAAGTGGCTCGGCCTGCGGGTCCCAGCATCTGGAATAAATTGTGGAGAAAAAGCCAGCAGCACAGAGGCTTTTTCCATTATGTGGCATAACTGCTCTCACTCACACGCAATCTGTTACAGCCTGCAAATCTTACAACTACTAACCAGTGCTCGGACTCCAAAACAAGTAAAACACAGAATAGTAATTTCTTAATTGGTAGAAAATTATTTTGGGCCAGCAAAAATATTCTTAAAGGCAGATTTTCCATTTCCTTTTTCATAACTTGGATTGGGTTTCACCAAAAACATTTCAGCACAAAGATCATTAATAAATGACACACTGAGCATCTCACTGAACACACACGATCATTTAATATAATATTACAACACAGCTTTTGGGAAACTGGGCCCTGACTAGTGTAAGCAGCTAATGAAAATGAAAAAAATGTACCAGGTCTGTTCTCTTGCAGCTATCTACCGACCAAGATTTTCCCCCCCAATCTTCTCATATCCGAATAATTCGATCAGCCTGCATCCACTCTTGCTTTTGGCGGACTACAGAGGTGGTCACTAACGTGAAACCCGGAAATAAAAACAAAGGCAAATGCCCAAGTTGAAGCCTGTAAATGCATTCAACAATGAGGACTCACTGCCCCCACTAAAACCCCAAACTAGAGCAAGGCATCCACAATACCAGCCGAAGGCTGGAGCCCTGGAAAGCATTCCAAGACAAACTTCTGCTCAGCAGGATGTCTGAAAACAAAAGGCCTGAAATCCTCACTGCAGTGGTGGGTAGTTCCTCAGCAGATGCCAAACTGCAGAACAATTTACATATGTCAGTGATAACCAGATTTCAGCAAGTGGGCTAACACCAAAAAAGCAACTATGTAGTCAAAAAGGGTGGGGAAGGGGAAAATATCAGATTCTAAATAAAAACCCCACACTTCAAACTTTAAGCATTTAAATTATCTGAGTTCCCCCACTCAGGAACAGAAACTGATGAGGTGCATGATGCCCAACAGTACATCAACAACATGCACCCGCACAAACACCAGCCTTAAAGAACCACAAAACTGTCACTATTTAAGCATAGTTTTGTACTCTCTCTTGCATGTTCTTCCACCTCACTGGTTAAACTGCAACACAGGAAAACATATCTGTGCAAAACCTTAGCTCTCCATGGTCAAAAGAAGGACTGCAGGCCTTACCCATACTTTGTTAAAAACTGCATGATGGTCAGTATTAGGTGAAGTACAAAATAATGACTGACATTCTCAGGTGAAAAATGCAGTCAGCCTCAAGAGAGGCCTTTAAATGAAGCAGCATCTAGGCTTCTGCGCCTGAGCTACACCAACTGCCTTTGCAAGAAAGGAATGTGATCAAATAGCATAACCGTCTATGGAGTTTTCTGTTGATTAACGCTTTAAAATGTAGTAAAAAAAAAGTTGATCTAACTAAGGACGCAGTAGCCTGGTGAGTAAAACATGAGTAAAGTCAAAGAGAATGCAACAGAATTAATAGCAAGATAAAATAACTCACTTAGTCCCAAGTTGACAGTACAAAAGAAAGTTGAAGCAGTATAACAAATAAAAATTAAGCAACAGCATATTAAAAGAACACTACACACACACATATACATACATGTACACACACATTAAAGGCATAATCAGAGGGGTGTTCTACTAAAGCGACCAAAAAATAGGCAGTTTAATTTATTTAGAATTTAAAGCCCGTTGTTGGGACTTAATGTGTTGCACTACAGACGAAAACGGAAATTACTGATGAAAACAAAGACGAAGAAGCAAGAGACTTACTCAAGTGCTCCGCTAACACTACCACTAGCAGGCTGACATTTTTCTAACTACTCCGTGAGTGAAAAAGTCAGAAAAACCCGTAGAGATGATGCAGGGGATAGGTATTTCCCAGCAAAAGGTCGGCTCACTGCTGGCTGAAACAACTGCAAATCAACCCAGAGTGCAGGTTTCAACAGAGACCCCACCAACCCCCACCAGTCAGACCTCCATCAAAACATCGGCTCCCTGTGCAGCCAGAGTCAGGTTTCACTCAGGCTCCTCCTCGACTTCCTCTCAACCCACGACGGCCAAACTACACTTTAAAAAGCCTTTGTCTTCTGACCGCGACCGTGCAACAAAACGTGGTTATATCCACACGATAACGTTACATTTCCCCCACACAACACACCTACATTTCAGGCCAGCCTCGACACAACTGCTATAGGCTTAAAGTTAAGAGTCGCATCAGTTAATTGAAATACAGCACGCGGGACGCGAAACTGGCGTGTTTAACACCACAAACCGTTCAAACAGAGAGACTCCACGCCAGCTGTTGTTTCCAATCACCCAGTCAAGTTATAGATGTGCAACTATACAGCTGGGAAAAAACAACTGGATATCCAGTTCCTTCTAAAATGCACACTGGCTCAGAAAAGTCCACGAAAATAGCAAGAAACTGACCAGATAATCTAACTAAACATGAATACAACATAACTTTTGTGTCCCCTAAGCCACCCTGAGCACCAATAAAGCCATGATTTTTCGACAAAAAATGTGAAATGAGTGCGTGGAGCTACAAAGCCACTCTGCATTGGTGTACGTAGCGTAGCTCTCTGCTAGCGGCAGCTCATGTTGACTTTACAACAAAAAACAAGCTTGAATGAGCTACGCTAGGTGTTTGACCAAAGCAACGAAGTATCCAGACTTGGACTTAATATGTCTTGTATGTCAATTAGAGATATGCAAGGTGTTCAGCAAAAGCTTAAGTTTCGATCCAACCACCGTGTATTCAAACTGGTGCAGCAATACACACAGGACACGGACAGGCTTCCCTACCTAACTGTGAGAAAAACGACTGGAAAATCACACACACACAATCCGCATCAGGACACGACACCTACCTTTGAGAGGCACCTGGATACTCCTTTATCGAACAGCACTGTAAAGGCAACAATTTGGTAGACAATCCGTACACAAAATGTGTAAAATTCACCCGCAGTACACTCCACCTCCTCGGTAGATCGGTGGGGGCGAAGAGGTGCTCTCCTCCCGTTCTCCTCCAGGAGCAAAGTAAGATGGCGTCAAACCATTAGAGCAAAGCCATTATAAAAACTCCTGCGGCCACTGTATCCTGGCGCCTTGCTCGAAGTAGATCCCAGCCGCGTGAGGTTTAGACGAGGGGAAAACCCCCAAAAAGGTGACATATTCACATATAACCAAAAAGTAACGATGTTTTCTGTGTGATGTAATTTCTTACACATTCGCCGAGCTGTGAAAATAGTCCTCAACTGACCTAGTTTCTCTTTTACGGCTGCGTAAGAATACACGGGGCGCCGTATGGCTCACGGACGCACCTATTCGTTAAGTTCCACGACCGTTAGAGAGTCCGTGAGAGGAACAGAGTTCCTGCAGCCTGACGCCAGTTAAAACACACTTTCATACTCATATTATTATTATTATTATTATTATTTTATTATTATTATTATTATTATTATTATTAACAGGTAAATCATGACAGTGTTGGGAGAGCTGTTTGCTGTTGAGAGTGGTAAGGGACTTTTTTGCATTCTATCTTTTTCCACATCAACAAATGCCTCACACTGCTAAAACAGGACACTGGAGTTAAACAGGAACATTTAACACTGGAGATAACCAGAAACATTTATTACTGGAGTTAACCAGAAACTGGCATTTAAACAGAAACATTTAACTTTGGAGTTATACAGAAACTGGAATTTTATCCATAATCATTTATCATTGGAGTTAACCACATAACATCTCACACTGTGCATTAACTCAAATGTGTATGGGGCTTAAACTCTGTCATGGATGGTTTGCTGTAAATGCTAAACATTAGTTTAAATTCCATTTCCCTGATAGCTAATACCGTTAGCCGAATCTCAGCTGGGTGGCCATGTCTCCTGTTGGCCTCTAAACTTAGCTAGGTTGGTGGAGTTATCTGGTTTGCATAAAACATTTTCTATAAATAGTTTAGAAAGTCATTTTTGGATAGCACCTATAGACCTTTTCATTTACACCAGTATAGATAACGGGAATGACATCCATGATACAATGACAATAATAGTTCAGCATCCCTGTTGCCAAACTTGCTGTTGTCAAGTTTGTTTTTACTTTCATAACTGTAGTTTGTGCATTTACTGTACATATCCAGAAGCCATAAGTTAATGGGAATTAATTTAATATGCTCACTGCATCATATAGTTTAAAAAAGGGTTTGTATTTAGATTCTGTGTAATGTTTTACATAGATTCTGCATAGACTGATTTTAAGAGAAGAAAACAGAACAAAACAGCTTGTTATTTAAAAAAAAAGTTATTTTGAAATGTCATGCAAAAAAATTATTGCCTTAAATCGTTCAAGATGCCTTGTTTTAATCTCAAGTCACACAAACTTAAAATAGCATCTATTTTATTGAGCACATTTACTTGATTTATTTAAGATAATGAGTTTTCATGATTTTTTTGTTGGTTTGTAAGACATCCCTATAATCATGAATCATGGCTCCATCAGCATTATTAAATATTACATAATAAATAACCATATGAAGTTAAACAGAATCCAACAGCAAGATACTAGAGGTGAGCGATATGGAAAAAATGTATCACAATACCTTAAGAAGTGTGGTAAGTTGGAACAGACAAAAAAGTAGAGCCAGTAGAGCCACATTTAAACAATACTGTCACAATGTTGAGTACTAATTATATTTATTGAGTTTCAAAGTTTAATTAATCATATTAAATAGACCTACTTATGCTCTGTTTGTAATGAACTTTAAGTACTGAGCATCTAATGGTAAGCTCAGAAAACTGTTGTGATAAAATTTATCACAATTAAAATAAATATTTATTTTAAGCGCCACATTCTAAGTCTCCGCTTTTAAAACGTGGGTGGGTTGAAACAAATTATTTTGAAAAGTGGGGTTCTGGTGCCCATGGTCTAACCATACCATAAGTGTCTACCTTATGGTAGACGCTTATAAAACATTCTTGGGTTTTTTGTTAAGTTAGTTATTTCTGACTCCACTGTGCTGTGGAATTTAGAAACATCACAACCTCCCTCTCAAAGCAAAAAACAGAAATATATAAAACATAAACCGAATCACATATGTAACTCACCCGAAGGCATAACTGAGGCTGAGTAAATGACAACAATTTTATGGTCTTACTCATATATTTTTTTGCGTTAGTTTTTATTCAGCACAGCTTCTGACCTCTGAACTCATCAGCACACTTTTTTAACAGATTTTGCTTTACATATAGCGCTGCCTTGTTTTTATGTGAGCAACTATTTACAGTACTTCATATAGTACAGGGGTATTTCCTTTAGGTGAGTGTTTCCCAGACAGTTAACTGTTATGACTCATCTGACTTCTTAAAAATAAAGAAAAACTACTCTAGATCCATTCAAAGTGCTGCTATTTATAATTGGAGACACACTTTCACTTTGGATAATGTGGCGTTCTATTCCATATAAGATATAATTCTCATAATCAACAATGAAGACTTCGCTCGCACGAAAGCTTCACAGTTAATGTTCTTTGCTTTGGAATATTTACTGTTAAACATAAGCAATGCCTAATATTGTCACTATGCTTTCTCTGTGCTTTATATGATAGTTCCCCTTCTTTGTAGTTGAGTATGACAACAGAAATGCATTAAGCATTAATAATAAAGTGACAAGCAATTTTTATCCCTCAGTGTACTGTAATAGCAAAATAAACAAGTGCAAATTATGCAGTGACAGCCACCATACAATCAACACCACTGATGACACGCATTGCTAATTTGTTTTCTTTTTGTTTTATTGTGAAAATAGTCATGCAGTTACAATTGAAGGGCACTTACTCATTAAATGCTTCATAATCATCAATGAATCATTAACTGTGTTTGGTTATTAACATCGGAATGATGTATGGCCTGCACATATCCATATTATTAAGACTGATGAAGTGTCTGGGTGCATAGACAGGGAAAAAAAGCACATAATTTCAGAATTAGAAAAAAATGCTTATTTAAAATCCCATTCATGAGTTCTCTATCCTGTTTACCAGGCCGTAATTTTGTTCTGATACTGTTTTGAAACTGTTCAAAAACCTATTTATAATGCCTATACAGTATCTTGTGCATAACCGTCACCTGCAGATCAGACAATATTTTATTGGTTAGTGTAAGACAATTTTGAGTGGTCAAAAAGTAATTTAAATATCTGTGAAAGCTCCGTTCCCATTATAGCATAGGAAATATCAGGACATGAATTAAGAAAAAAAGTGCAAATGAACACACACACACATACACACACACATGCACAAACCAGGATTACATATGCATCGCCCACTTTCTCCCAATAGGCTTAGGATGAGTTTAGAAGGCACAGGTCTTGCGCATAGCCAGGAGTGCTAGTTTACCTAAAGGAAAACCAAGGTCACATCCCACTAGGCTGCAATGGGATGCATCAAGCTCCTTGCTTGTGTTTGAGCAAGAGAGATGGAGAGTGATGTGGTAGTGGTGTTTTTTTTGTGGGAAAAGCAGACTTTTCCCTCGGGAAGTCAGTGGAATTGATGCAGTGTACAGAGAGGAGGGGCACCTTTCTCAGCGCGTGAAAGGAGGGGGCGAGCTAAAACCCACTTGTGTGCTCACATGATTGTGTACCCTGACCCCAACTTAGCAAAAGGTCCTGAACCCACATCCTACCTTCCACAATAATGTTGGGCCAGACCCAGACTCTTCAGGGATCCACTGTGCCAACACATGGCATAGACTGGCACTTAGATCTGTCCACCCTGCACTAGGCATGGATGGGAGGAAAGGATTGGTTATGTTAGTGCGTTAATACATTACATGACACTGATGATAAATAGTCACTAATAGTCTCTTTCATGTTTCAGCAAACTATAGACAAGCCACTGATCTTTCTCACAGCAGTGCAATGTTTCCCACATCATGCAGAAGCAACCTATTGAGGTAGGAAAAACAATAAAAATACTGCAGTTGTTGGTGTTGTTTCATGCGTCTCCTGTTGTAGCATGAAATAACATTGCAGTTCAAGTGAACAAGTCAAAATGAAGAATTGTTATAATACACATTAACATAAAAACCAGCAAAACTGTAAAATAACAATTTTCATGGATGGAGGAATTTGACATGTTTATGTGCAAATTGTGTAAAATAATTGATGAGCATTGAGTTGGCTGAGTGAGTGAAGTAATTAAGGGAAATCACAGTATGTATACATATAGAATAACTTAGTTTGGGCTGTTTTTTGCACTATTCATTATGGCCTAACTATACAAGCACATGATACTTACAACATGTTACACATATTACACAAACTTCATAACAAAAACACAGTTTATTTCATGTTTAAAATGCATATGCAGTCATATATACACACAATCACACACACAAAAATAATTCAGTCAAATTTTTCTGTGTGAGCATATTTCATTGTGACACAAACACAAAAAAGTTACATGTTTCTGTTCTGCGAATTCCTTATCAATGACTGTGGTTTGTCTTGATGTATTCAAATGAGGGTGAATACAATTTTATGAAAAACAAAACAATAATAAGTAAATCATAGCTGCACTCAGCTATTGCTTATAAAGAAAAAACATTTTTTATAAGAAACAATAGAAATAGACAGATATATTAATGCTAACAAATACAATAATTTTAAAATGTAGTCAGGCAATTTAATTATTTTGAATAATAAATAAAGATCTAATTTTGAAAAATAATAAAACAGAAAATAGAAACAGGTTTCTTCAGAATTGATTCTATTGCCACGTTCTGCAACTTTTTCAGCATACAAAAGGCTTTGCTATTTAACTCTTACATCATAGTACTCCAAATGCCCAGCCATTCTCAGACACTGAAGCGTAATCTCACTCACATAAACAAATACAAAACCCTCTTTTGAGCACCTCTGCTCAAAATTCTCTTCAAAGTTTCTCTGCTTTGTAAGGCTGCACAGGCAACAATATCCGACCGCAGGTCAGCCCCTTTTGTGTTCCATTTCATTGTAGGGTTCAAAAACACAGATTAAAGAGGTGGTCAGCCACCCCCTCCACATTCATCGGCTCTGCTGTTATCCCAATTGATGCCATAGAAATCCCTAATACCGAATAAAAGTTTGGGCTTCCCATCTCAATGCAGCGCTGTGCATTGTTACTCTAAAAGAGAAAACACCTCTTAAAGGCAACATTAAAACACTTACAAAAAGGCCAGTTAATCTGATATTTCTATATTTGGAAAAATACAAATAATGGTTGTATTTTTTCTTTTAGTTTGCAAAAGAAATGAATCCATGAAAAGCATGAGATATGATAGTTATGCAAATAATATAAAAAAAAATAACAAAAATAATATTTTGAAAAATACAGCTTGTCCACAGTGTAAAAAGAAATATTTTATATATATTTTATACAAAAATCAACATTAAACTTGTTATTATCATTATATTATTATTATTGTTGGTGGTGGTGATGGGGTGGTATTATAATTGTTGTTATTCTTTTTATTATTGTTATTGTTATTATTACAACATGTTAAAATGTTAAAAATGTTAAATAAGGGAAGATGGGAGATTTGCAATTACACATCTGGCAATGTAAGGACTGATACAAAACTAATGTAAGATAAATATAGACTTTTATGGTTTATGGTATATGTAAGACACATCAGCTATATTAAATGTGAAGTTCAGCGAGCCATAGGTTATTTAAAAACAAATAAGCTTCACTTAACACCTTTCAACATTTAAATTCACACTGATTTAATACAAAATTTCAGTTGCACTCTAACAGGCTTCATTAGCCTAATCAAAATTGAATACATGTAATTAATTGTATTTTTGACATAAGATAATGTATTACAATAGTTTCAAACAGTTGCACAGTATGAATTGTAAATACATAGTTACGAAGAAGCGGCTCAAATTATTCATTTGTATCTGTTATAAACCATTTTATCTGTTATCTGTTATAAACCACTGTATGTACGCCCTATTTCTTGTTTAAAGACACTGGAGGATTGTTAGATGGAGGCTTGCTGTGACAAGACCTGTTCTGCTGTCCAATCAATTATGTGAATAGAAATACTGTTAGAATGACCCTTTATGGAAATATGCATTAAGAGACAAAAATATGGGGTATTAAAATTATTGTCTCAGAGTTGTAGTCTGTCACTGTGCTGCTTGTATTGTTAAATGATAAGCTGGTAGTTATTGTTAATTGAATAAAAACTATTGACTCTAAGTTTTAAGTTGGTGCTGTGTTGCGTTGCATGTATTATACTATGATAAGCTGGTAGTCAAACACTGACTGGCAGGCACTTATATTGTCTAAAAACAATAAGTATCCTTCATCAGCGCTGTAACATCCAACACACATTACACATCTATTCAATCCAGGAAAACACTTGCCATGCACTGGAACTGAAAAAAGGCGAATCAAAGCTAGAAAAAAGACTATTATGGTGGTGAAAAAATGTGCTTTTTTGAGGGAGGGTGTGAGAAAGAGCGAGAAAGGGAAAAAGAGAGAAAGAGCAGGGACGGGAGGAATATAATCTCATCACACAGCGTCCACGGTCCCTATTTACATCGAATGCAAAGAGGGCACGTCCTCCTGAACATCCCTGCTGTGCGGAGTGAAAAGCATGAACAAATCAAAGACACAGCTCATCTGTGTTTATATTTTCACACAATGAAAAACCTTCTCTTTGTATGGCAATAACCCCCCACCCACCCCTTTCTTTTATGATTGTATAAAATATGTGAAACCCCCATTTCTCCTCCTCCCTTTTGCTCAATATTTAGGATAATTACCATCTTTCAGCAGCATTTCCAGATTCATTTTTAGAGTTAATTATTTGTTTATACAAGATATAGCATTATTCTCGGTGCTCTGCTGCTTCAGCTTAAATCTCTCACCCATTTGACTTCTCGTGTATAGCTGCACAGAACTGTGCCTCTTTATTTTTGCGAATTAAATATTTTTTTAGGTTTGCAAGGGTCAAATAGTCTTCACTATACTTCTGTCACCTGCTCGTCTGTCTGTTCTTCTGTCTGTGTTTCTGTCTTGTCTGTCTGGCAGCAGTCTGTCTTGGGGAAAAAAAGAAGCTCGAGCTGATCGAACAATACATGGTGATCGACCCCCGTTCTTTGCTGGCAGAGACAGAAATGGCTTACACTCGTTCCCCCCTCCCCCTCGATACACATAGCCTTTTCTTCATTCTCTCAGCCAGACTTAGCTGATCTGTTAACTTTGCCGCATCTGCAACATCATTAGCAGACATTTGCTTTCTTGCCCAATAGCATCAAGCCTGGATTTCCTGATGTTTTTAGCTGAGCATCGCATGCATTTTTCAGGGAAACTGACAGAGTGCAGAGAGCATACATTGACTGACGGCTTCTCACTCCTCAGTGTGTTTTCTCATGTTTGTGTGTATGTGTGTGTGAAGATGGAGTGTGAAAGTGTGTGTGTGTGTGTGTTTTGAGTGGAGGCAGCCCTGTCTGAACCATGCGCATTGTTCTCTCCACAGTCCTCACTACAATTTCACCTATATGAGGTGTCACACACGTGCACTCACACTAAGGAACTGACTGCTCAGAAAAATTCTTGCATTTCTGTAATTACAGAATTTGATGCTGTGCTCTGGTTAGAATTGCAAATGTTGGCTGTTTGACACCTCTGCTTCAATGCAGCTAGCAACATATGAGAAGGTACTGAGTGGAGTATGCCAAATTCGAAATGTGTTGACGTACAACAACAATACCTGGGAACAATGCTCTTCTAAATAGTATTACGTCAGTCTCACAAATGTCTAACTAACTGAGAATCCACCCATTTTTACAGAATAACATACAACTGTACATATTAGCTTGCAATAATAAACTAGAGAACATTCCTCAACAGTGTAAATATGCCCTATTTATAGTTCAGTAATGTAATGAATATGGTTGCTCACCTCTTTTAGGCCAACTTACTGTTAGCAGGCTGTCTGTAGACGTATACTGCTCCTTTCCCATCGTATTCCATGTGAGGGTCTTCAAATAATCAACATCTATAAAGAAATAAACAGGAACCCAAAGAAACGTTGTTTTTTACATGAAATACAGCGACTGAAGACTGATGTGAATGCTATCCCTTGTGAGCTCAACTTTCATGTATGCCGGCGACAGATGCAGCTTTTGGGTTTTTGGGGGCCGCTCCCTGATATTTTAAGTCCAATTTTCTATGGTTTGATTTGGGGACGATGGGCTTGATGCCGGGAAGCGGTGGGAGCAAGTCTGCGGACTCAGCGGGGGCCATTAGACATGGTGTGGTGGCCGACTTAAAAAGAGTTCAAGAGCTCCCGCAAGAGAGGGGAGGGGGAAGAGGCCCTAAAACTTTCGCTCCTTTAGCCTGCTGTAAAGCGCTATTGATGCTGCTACTGATACTTTTGTAGCAACTCTAGTTACTGATCTTATGTAATAGCCCTTTTTATTTTTAAAAAATGTTTTGCTGTAATATGTGCATGAATAAGATTACTTGCAAAGTATGAAAGTACATTTCATATGTAGCATATGCAACACTATCAATTTATCTTCAAAACAATGCCATGTGGCTGTTAGAGTTTTTACACTGACAAGCCAGACATGAGGGAATTTGCTGAGGTCTTTACAGATACTATTATGCCACTTTTCATCAAAACTAAGAGCCTCATATCTATGGGCAGTTCAAAACTTAACTTGATTGAACGTTTGAATAAATGTGCTTTTGTACTTGGATCATCAGTACAAACAGATTCATTGTTTTAGCTGCGTCTGTGATAGTTGTTGCTGGAAATCAGTCATTTATTAACCCTGGGATTCACTGGGGTTTTCTCAGTTTAGTCATATCTCCAATACTTAAACCACAAATGTGAATTTATGGAACAACTATTCAAGTCCTAAAAATGCAATTGTGTACCTTCTTTGCCTACAAACAAAGTTTAGTCATTTCAAGTTCCACAGCCATTTGGGGATAAAATATTAGATGTATTAATCTAATTGTTTAGGCACTATTAGTTCATTTAACCATTCAAAGCCTTTGTACATTATAAAACCCGTCAGTAAATGTAATGCATTAGCTTGAGCACGGTACAAAATGCATTTTTGAAAACATGTCCAGAAAATCTATCTAAAGTTATGACCACCACTAGAAACCCTTTTAATCTTACTTTTGAGCTGTGGGTATTCAGTATGGCTTCAATGTAGAAAATATTGGGAATGATCATTTTAGTATCTTCTTTATCCTTTAAATTAGCACCCGTTAGGTTCTAGAGACAGTCTAGAATCAACAAAATTTAAAGGACATGTCCATTCTTTCAGTAACAGTAACGTAATTAAGAAAATTCCTGGGCTGTCATGGAAATCTTTTGAAGTCCATGACTGTTTAATTTGCGAATGCACTAAAGTGAGAATAATGGGCTGATGCTGATATTTAATATTTTTTCATGCATCTACAGTAATTTTTAAGCAAATATCTATGATTATGATTTTATGATTAGAATGTGCACTTTGTCAAGTCAAACATATGAGCATCCCTACTGGAACATCATGCAATAATAATTAAGCATTTGTGCTTAAATATACATGAAAGGTACCCACAGAGAAGGACAACCTAATCGATATGACAGCTGAAAAGAGGCTTATTTGTTAATAGCCGTATTTGATTTATTGCTGAAGATATTATTATTATGCAATAGACATGAATAAAACTCAACCAATAATGTAATAGTAACATAATATATACATTTAAAAGTAAAACCAATATGCTCTGCCAAAGACAAAATGACAATAAATTAAACAAAAGCAAAGATCAGAATTGCAGGTTTTGAGTGAAGTACCTAAATACTATGACAGATCATTTCAAACAAGGGAAAGTCGGTTCAAGAAGGAGTAACAACATGCAGTCTCCCACAGACACACTCGTATATAGTGGCTTAAAATGCTCACAGGTTTACAGTTAAACCTCCCTGACCCATTCTCATCCAAAACTGTCCATCATTGAATCACAAAATTAATGGCAATCATAAGGATGCCGTTTGGAATTGTACCACTACAGTTAAAGAAATACCCCTAAAAATATCCAGCCCTTCCCCATGCAGCTCATTACTTAGCCCTTACACATTTTAATGATGCCAAGTTTTCTGACTCTCACTGTTGGTTTAGCCAAGCAGTGAGTTAATTGTTTATAAAGTTCTGGATTTTTTTCCTTTTTTTTTTTTGGGACATCAGGGGTTTGAAGCTCAATATGGCTGTATATGTGTTGGTTTGGACCTTGCGCTGTCCCTAGCCGCAGTCTCAGCAGGGGGCTCCCAATTATGCTACTGATTAAGATACTCTCACGCGGAAAAACCTAATTGGCTTCTTGCTGAAGAGAGCTGCTCATTTTTTTCCCACTGCTGACATAAAAAGAGTTACAGAGAGTGAAAAACAAGACCATCACTATCCCTCAATCCATTTTTTCCCAGTGGCGGTGGTTATTTTGAAGAATCTCACACTGAGAACAGCTTTGCCAGACAGCCCTCTCTACCTGTTGCCACCATCTTGTTTTGAGATAACAAGAAGTCTATAGGAGAGAGAGTGGAGCACATTTCTAGATAAACACAGCAACTGCATCATCTCTTATCACCTTCAAATTATTTTTTAATCTCACACTTATCTACTTGACAGCTGCTAAGAAATACACATGCTCTCCTCGATCTCATTTGTTTTTCCTGCTGGCTGTGCTACCTCTGTTACTGTCTGGTCCCCAGCCCCTGATAAGACTCTTTGTGAAGGCCAGTTGTGAGTGTGTGTGAGGAAAACATAAAGAGAGAGAGGGAGCAGGGGAGGATGGGTAGGCTGGTGGTTGTGGTGGTGGTGATGGGGGGGATGGGGGGGGGGGGTGTCTGGTGACATTTGTTCCTAGGTTTTTGTAGAGGACTCCCTGCTGTTTTCTGCTGGGCTAAGCGAGAGCCTCAAAGTGAGCTAGCCAGCCAGCCCTCCAGGAGCTCTAACTATCTACCCTTCCCCCATCCTCTCCAATACATACACTCAAACACAGAGAATGTGGCATGAATATGTGATGACACATACACACATTTTCGAAGTTGAAAATGTTTTAAATGGCTTGACTGTAAACAAATGGGCACACTTGTAGCTTTAACTTCATTCACAAACATAGAATGATTATACCATTTCAAAAACTGCTTTGCCTTGCATGAAATTCAGTTTATACAGTGCAGAACGTACCACAGATTTTACAAACTGCTTAACACAACCCGTGTATAAAGAATACTAGCTGGCAGTGATGTATGTTTATGCTGATATGCTACATTTATTGCACTTTAATGTTTTTTTTTTGCCATCTGATAAGTAGTTGAACCAGTGGACTGGACTGTTGATCTCAGGTTTCACTTCAAGAAAAAAAAACCACAGTATTGGCAACATATATTCAAATCATTTATATGCATTGGTGTTTGGCAGAGAGAGCTTTTGCTGTATATTCATTCAATTGTCCAAAACATCCTCAACCTGAAGCAATCATTCTCCACTTGTACTTGAAGTGATGCACATGTACACCTCAGGTGTTTCATTTTTGCTGGGTTATGTGATGATCCGCGATCACTATCATATTAATCATTTTTATATCTTTGAGCCAGAATTGGTTCATCCATGTGGTCACTTGTGGTGCACTGGTGATTTGAGTGGCACTGAATTATATGAAGGTAGGGTAGTACTACAAGGACCAATTTTCTTCTGTGCACCTAAGATGATATTACTTATGCTAAACAACTCAAGAGATCATCTTTGCCTAAAACGTTGCTCATGCAACGTTTTACTTGATTAAGTATAATCCCAGATCATCTCTCACTCACCCATGTCCACCAGTGTTACCTGAAGTAATTACTAATATGAAAGTGAAGGTGCCCATTTAACAATTAGTTTGAAGCAAACACGATAACACAGACCAAATAACCAAAGGCAATGAGACAGAAAATTAAAATTCAGGGTAAATAAACATTCCAGCATAATTTCTATCAAAGACCTGCAGGCCAATTCTGAAAGGTGTTTTTAAACAGCTCCCGTAAATAGGATTTTGTGTGTCCATGCGTGTGTGTATGTGACTTTATGCTGGGATGGGGAATATCTCAGGCTTTCAGCCCCTGGACCCCCTGCTGTTTTTAATCAATAATATTAGTATGCCTGAAACTGGTCACCCTCACTGTAATTTTCTGTCTGTGTTAACCTCCTTTGTGTTTGTGTTTGTGTGTGTGTGTGTGTGTGTGTGTGTGTGTGTGTGTGTGTGTGTGTGTGTGTGTGTGTTGAAACACTGGCAGTGCCCAGTATTGGAACTGTTCCTAGAAGTGCAGTATCCCAGGAGCACCATAAATCCATGACATTTTTTCAAAGAATGTTTCCGCAGTTTGTCTTGTGTGGAACTTTGTGAGTGTGAGTGTGTGTGTGGGTGTGTGTGTGTGTGTGTGGGTGTGTGTTTCCTCTATAGGTGTTACAAACAAGCCTATTGTGTTCACTCTCTTTGTTTTTATAGCCTCGTCTATCTTTTCTCACTAAAAATAATGCCCCTTTAACTCAGATTGAATGTGTATTAGCAGTTGTGTTATTGCGTTGTTATTTTATCATGATTTTGATGAAAATTACTTGACAGGATTGTCACCGGAAAGAAAAATGGGGCCTGAAATGCGGCCTGTCAAGGCTGTCAATACAGAGTATAAATCAAATATAAATGTAATCCATTATAGTTAATGACAGGGTAATGAAATATGCAACTATATAATTTAATTTAAATTATTAATATTGTAACTAATTTATAGAACAAACTAGCAGTAATAATTCAAGTCTGTCAAGGCTTAATTGACCAACTATGCATTTCATAAGTGGATTGTCATGATCTTATCACTACTTGCATGTTTGCTATGATATGATAACCTTTATGTGGAGCACTCTCACTTGAAAAACTTACTTTTGTATTTCTGTAAAGAAAAATGACTCGATTAAGACCCTGAAAGGGCCAGAACCTGCACATGATGATGACAAAGATGACAAGATGTAAACAAATTATTCTTAAGCATCCTAGATTAAACACACTCATTTGAAGCTTGCAACAGACATTCTACAGGACACTTACCACAAACATTTATCTAAATTAACCTTTATCTTATACTTTTAACATAAGGTTTACACTGACTCTTTCAGTAAATACACTGTTTTACATTTCTAACAGCTGGCAGAAACCCATTGGTTGGACCAGTGGTTTCCGATCTTTTTCCTTGAAGCCACCCTTGCCTGTGTCCAAGACAAACCAGCCCCTGCAAAACCAACTCCTACCCGCATAGACGCACGAAAAGAATAAAGTGATTAATTACAAACTTTTATTTACAAAACATAAACAGCAGTTGTAGGTTTTTGTTCTTATACACTTATATACACACACTTTTAGGTTTCTCAGACATTGGGATTTTATTAATTTAATGTGTACATGTATAACCTCAGTGCAGACAAAATTGTGCGATCTCTAGCGCCCCCCCTAAGGATGGCCCGGGCCCCAGGTTGGGAACCACTGGGTTAAACTACAGTTTATATGACAGCAATGCATTGGAAACTTCCAGAAGTGTTTTGTGTCTCGTAATTTGTCCCATGACTGGTTGATTTCATCAAACAGAACTACTTGATATCACAGTCAGTTCCCCATGTTGGTTGTTAAGGAATTCCTTTTGTCCAGCATTCGAAGTTCTAGCCAATAGAGAAGCTTGCTTGACTGTGTCTATCTAGAGATCTGTTTCATGATTTTAATGAACTACATATAATCAATACAATTATTTAAAAATGAGTCACTAAAAACATAAGAGTTGCTCATGAAGGAAATGATCTAAATGCACACTCGACTCTAAATTCTGCCCATTACTTTTTTTCAGTTTACTGAACGTGTAAAAATTACATTAGGGTCTGTGAACAGAACATGCCAGAAAAACATTTCACCCCAAAAGAAATAGCCTAAAATAAAAAAAAAAAAATCAGAGAAAAATTCTTAGTTTAATGGAATGTAAAAGCATGCAAACTGGCCGAAATCGATGTTCAGAATCAACATCAGTACAATAGTCCTACTGAAAAGAATAGGGATCAGACTGAATTTCAGTATGAAGCATGAGCTCTGAAATGAAAAAAAAAGAACTTGCACGCTTTCCCCCACTTATTTTGTCAAGAGTTATGCCTATGGCAGCTTTGGTCTTCCATCCATTTAAAGAAGCTGGAGTAATATAGCACAGCAACAAAGGCTGTAATCATAGGGGAAATGCATGCTTGAAATTGGTTAGCTTAGACCCTTTTGAAGTGTGTTCCAGACTCTGAACATCATGCACAATCGAACTCTGCATTCAAAAGCAGCATGGATTTGGGAACGAATGCTATTGAGCAGGATGTGTTATTAGATAGCTGGGAGTTTAGCTTCAAAGTTGTTGTGTGATAAGAAAAAAATACTTTAATCTCAAGAGACTTCAAAAATTGATTTAAAAGTGCTATATTGTCTATATTTATATATTTTTATTAAGGAATAATCATAAATCTGTTATGAACCTTGAATCATTGTAACTGAATGATATCCATTATTTCTAATCTCTTGTTTGTGTAGCAGTTGTTCAAAGTTGGTTCTTATTTTTTTTCTCTAACTTGGCACTAACGGATGATAGATTAAAGCAGTGGAACCCTGGTGTATTTCTGCACATTTTTAAATGTTGATGATGATTTTGAGCTCTTGTGAAATGTGCCCCAAATGAGCACAAGGGAGGTAGGATTTTCAGGAAATGTCAATTGGCCTGGAAAGGTTGCCTACTCTCATTTTAGACAGACTAAATTCACACAAGTCATGTGCGTGTGTGCGTTTCTCAGTGTAGAAGCCTCAGACAGACTTTAGTCATTCTTCAGAATGGAGAATACACTATTGATATTGCTGCTGATTTGCTGCTGCTGCACCCTCCCTCTGGAATGCCCCTCCCACCCACATCAGGCAATCAAATACTCTATCTTCCTTTAAGCAGTCACTCAAAACCCACGTTTTCCAACTTGCTTTCTCTTGCTGATGTTCAAGTTACAAATTCCATGCTGACTACCATGCCCAATCTGTCTGAATTCTTGCCCATGTCAAAAAGTTTCTCCCCTTATGTTTTGTTTGTCTACTCAAATTGTACAAGCGTCTTTGAGTACTTTGAAAAGCACTTTTTAAATTGAATGTATTATTATTGTATATAAAAGCATGTTGACTTTCATAAATCAGGTAAAAATAACTATATGCCTAAAAATGCCTTTATCTACAGTTGGAAAGTGTAAAACAACCAGAGCTGTAGTGTAAAAGAACTGTAAAAGAAAGCATGTTTCTTTTGTTATTTTACAGGGTGAGGAAGGTTTTTGGCAACAAACATGGATTCAAATATACAGATAACTTTATATAACACTTTGTTCTCACTGTTAAGTAGAAGGGTCAGGGATGCTTTGGGTTTATTCTTTCTCCAAAGGCACTGAGAACCCTTGACAGGATATGTGGTATGTGTGGTACCAAAAAGATAAAACTGGATCGAGGTCAGATCTTTCGACAGGACAATGGAAATATTTGTTTCAGAAAGGGACGACGATTAAAGGTATCTGTGGGAAATCGCAAATTCCACCCCTGAAAGTGGGATCCAACCCCAACCCTACATACTCATTATAGGTGATGTTTTATGGCTTATAAAACAGTGGGTTATCATTAATGGCTGACAATACTGAACAACTGATATATCAGTAGGACTTTACACAGTACATTGGGGAAAAGCCTACATATTTTATTCCCATGTTCTGAGAAACACCTTTCAGGTGATTTTCAATATTTTAAAGAGTGGTCTGCTGTGTTTGAATGGATTAAGTTCCAACAATGATTTCATTTGATGTGTCAACATTAAGTGTTTCTAATACAAAGAGGACATAGAATGAGCAGAGCTTGCTAAAAATACATAGTTAGCCGTTACTGAAAGAAGCTCCATTTGGCCTTCTCATTTACTAAAACCCCGCTGTAAAAACCCAGGTAAGTGTTCCAGAAAGACTACAGTGAAAGACTTGATCAGAACCAAACAATGCCATTCTGTCCCAGCTGCCTGTCAGCAGACTGTGGCTTTCTGTCTTTGCACCCTCACAGGGTTTAATTTACGTGATTTTCGGGTGTTTTTTTTACCTGTTGGTCACAGAATATCTGTGGCGCCTGAGGTACAGTAACATTAATACCGTGCTGAATTCAAACAGAAATGTTGCCTTTGTTGTGTGTTCTTGTAGCACAGGGTCAGATTGTGCACAGCGGGAGTCACCATGGCAACAGCACATGCCTTTTTCACCCCCCCCCCCCCCAAAAAAAACATTCCTGCTAGCTAAGGAGTTTTTGTCCTTCAATTTGAATATCAGTCTTTTGAAAAACACCAAAGTCCCATCAAAACATCACTCCCCTGCTCAATGGAGACAACGGCACATTCTTTTAGCGCTCCTGATTGCTCACACACACTCTGCTGCCCGCCTGCTTCACCACCTGGCTCCTCTACCCGCCACACACTCCTCACACACTCCTTCTTACTGTATCACTCCAGACCTCCCCTAAGGGCTTTTGTCTTTGGACATGAGGAATCTCTCTCTCTCTCTCTCTCTCTCTCTCTCTCTCCCTTCTTCTTAACTTTCTCTCTGCTTCTCTCTCCATCTCCTTTTCTCTCTCTCTCTCTCTCTCTCTCTCTCTCTCTCTCTCTGTCTTTCTTTTTCTCTCTACCTCTCTCTCTCACACTTTTTCTTTCTCTCTCACATTCTCTCTCTCTCTCACTTTCTCTCTCTCTCTCTCCCTACCTCTCTTCCTCTCTTTCTCTCTCTCTCTCTCTTTCATTCTCTCTCTCTCTTACTCTCTCTCTTGCATTATATCCCACTACCGCTCTCTCTTTCTCTTTCACTATCTCTTTTTTTTCGCTTCCAATCAGCTGAAAGTGCTTTATTGGCATGACAAATTAAATTACATTTGTATCGCCAAAGCCTGTTATAGAATCTCTCTTTTTCTTATTCTGGCTATTTCTCTCTCTCTCTCTCTCTCTCTCTCTCTCTCTCTCTCTCTCTCTCTCTCTCTCTCTCTCTCCCTCTACCTCCCTATATATCTATCTATCTGTCTCTCT
>JBBPDC010000007.1:10484760-10497403 GCA_037974485.1 Hemigrammopetersius urotaenia | reverse complement strand
CACACACACACACACACACACACACACACACACACACACACACACACACACACACACACACACACACACAAACTCTGCAGCTCATCTCTGACAGGTGGAACTTTGACTGTTGGTTCTTTCAGTGTGCCTCTCTAGGGACCATATCTGGTGTCTCCCCCACGCCTCACACACTCAGCCACTGTGCCATTATAAGTAGCTCAAACACTGTGGTTTAGCTTTGGAAAAAATCTGACCTTGGTTAGTTAAGGCTCTGGAATGGAGTTTGTGTGTCATTTTCCAAATCTAAACTGATTTGTTTATGCTTTTGTTCGTACGTAGTGTGGTTGAAACGCAGACAGCCTGTTTACATCCATTTAAGAAAAGATTAGTATAGCAAATGAAATAAGGAGTTGTGTCGTTACTGGGTCAGTGCAGTTCCTCTCATTTTTCACTCTTTGTTTTGCATTGTAAAAAGAAGAAAATAACTGTGTGAATAACACATACTGTATAGTATTGAATCACCTTATGAACAGGTTTAAATTGTCCATCCTGTAGTTGGCTATGGACTGTGACTGTGGAAGAATTATGCTAACTTTAATTGTACGTTAGTGAGTTCAATGTTATATTAAAGATATTAATGTTTTTAAACATCTTATACATCTTATAACATGCTCCTGTTTATTAATGGTTCATTTTTAATATTATGACCTTAACTAGCTTATCTTACTTTCTGCTAAAATTACAATGACCAGCAGATTATGTTCAGTCAGGAACGGTCTTAATAAAAATATTTAAACAGAAATGTTAAATGTACTAGTAGTACACAGAATGAGACTATAAACTCACTGGTTTGGCCTATTATTATTTCATATAATAAAACATGCAAAAATCTACTGAACAATATAACTTTACTGTGGGTTATTTCTTTATTAATGACTGCACATAGCTGGGAAGGTCTAGCAACCTGCCATTTGTTGTTCACCGCAGAGTCATCTCAGGCTTTGTAATTCAGTCCACCGATCCTGAAATAACATGGGGCAGTGATATACAAAAGCCAATGAAGTGTGATAAATAACCCTGTAACAGCATGATCCATTTATTCTCAAACCAGTGAAGTGTGATGATCTGTGATAGTACATCACTCTATTAAATAATTCTATATGGATGTCATGAACAGGTCTGTGTTTAAATTTCTAGGTTCCAATAGGTGCCCAGTGCTTTCTGTGCGTTGCACTGTAGTGAAGTAGCTTGTACAACAATACTGACAAGCTATTTCATCAAAAGTGTGTTTGCAAAGCACATTTTATATCTGTGGTTTACCAGTTTTCTATTGCCATGCGTGTTTAGGATGAAACATTTATTTGGCATTGAGTTTTAATTCATATATAAAGAATTCAAATGGTAGACATTTTGAAGTGTTTACACAGAGATTCTAAATTAGATGTCCAGTATTAAGCCTGTCTAGGTCTATATAACTGGCCATTTGTGTTTTAGTCACTGTTTTATTTAGAGCGTTGTATCCTTACCAGGCCCTTTCCCTCTTGTATGTAAATTATATTTTGCAAATGAGCTGACCTACATAACCTTTCTTTACTGGTGTCCCAATTTTACCCCTCTGGCATACTCCCAAACCTTTTCACTGAATAGTTCCTGACTCTTGGCCACACAATGCTTATTTCTTGGAATAAAATCCACGCCAGTGTTTCACTGTAATTTAATTTCGTGTCAGATGTTTTTCTACTCCTGCATTTGTTCAAACCTTGTGTGGGCTTCAACAGATTGTTCAATACAACAGGTGTAATGTTTTATTATTATTATTATTTTTATTTTTATTTTTATTTTTATTTTTATTATTAGTTTATGTATTTTTTGCAAAGGGCCTTATTATTGTTCAGGTTATATATATACATTATAGATGCACTCTGTCCACATAACATAATTTATAAACACAGATATGCCGAGAATGTGAGAGATTTTCATAGCTTTAGTTGGTACTTTCAATGGCCATTTATACATTCTCTCACTCACTACATGACTTTCAGAAGATCACCAGCCTCTGGTCCTCAGTGTCTACGATGGGGAGGTAGCTTTAATTAGTTTGGGACCAGATTCTAAGTTTATAAGTGCTTTTGTGTGTGTGTTTATGTGTGTATGTGTAGGAGTGTGTGTGTGTGTGTGTGTGTGTGTGTGTGTGTGTGTGTGTGTGTGTGTGTGTGTGTGTGTGTGTGTGTGTGTGGAATTGACCGATAAATCAGGGACATGGGGGACAGAGGCTCTTAATTGAATAGCGGTTCAGAGAACTGGAACAGCACTGGAAAGTTCCACAGAGTGAAAATGGTTGGTGGTTGTGTATGAAGCAGCACAGAGAATAATTGTATAAATCTATACCTCCCTTAGGGGACAGTTTGCAAAATGCTACTCTAGTGAATTTAAGCTATAAAAATGGAAAAACCTCAATGTATAGAAGCCCAAAGAAAGGACCTCACATGTTTTTTTTATCGTATACGTTGTAAATAAATTACATATTTTACAGTAAAATAAAAAAACATGTTGGGAGAAGGTTATCAAGATCATTGACCAGGCTTTGGATTAGGTTGAACATCAAGGTCAAGTTTAAAATTTGTTAAAAGTAATGTGCGTGGTTGGACATCTACAAATCGCTTCATTTGAAAAATCCCATCTGCAAAGATGAGTAACAATTATGCTTCATTATGTTGATTTAACATTGCAGTTTGGTTAGATTTTCATGTTAATATTTCATTGCCATACAGTCTCACACATAATAGGAAATTGTGCATTGGTAATAGTGCCATTTGCTTTTTTATTCTTTTTCAGTAACATGTCAAGAATATATATGAAGCCATTTTTTGAATGTGAAAGAAAGAATTTGCACAAAAACTCAAATCATTATGCAAAAGTAGAAGTTGCACTTCATGGTATTCTCATTATATTAATAATTCAATGTTTCAAACATGAGATCTCCCCAACTGCCAGAGCTCTAAAGGCTGGAACAAAGCAGAAAGAATGGCAGCGCTGCAGCTTTACACAACACCCAATTTACTCGATTTAGAGGACTTAAAGAAAATGCAAGGCATCGACCAAACCAGATGCCCAATTTTCAGTGTATTAGCCCGCCACAAATGCTGCAATTAAATGCTGTGCCCAGGGGCTACAGATACATTTTTCACAACGGTGAAGTACATTTTTATACCTATAGGACAAATACTTTCTGTAATTGTGGTCTCCTGTCACTATGTTCCTTCCCCATATTGACTGAAAAGTCTCTTGCAGTCTTGTGGAAGACTTATTATCCGCAAAAACCTGCAGAAGATGGAACGCCATGACCTGTGTGGGGTTTAAGCATGGGTGGTATCTCATATCATAGACAGCTTGCGTTATATCCTTCTGCTGGTAACAATTCTGAATACTTCAATACTGGTAAATTGCCCAGGTTCTTGACCAGGAAAGCATTAAATTGCATTATCAGATTTGCCTGTTGGCATTGTTAAATCCAGTGTGTTTTGAAGCCTTTGTAAGCTTTTTCATGCTAGCAGGCATCACGTTTTACTGGCTTTTGGTGTTAAATACTTTATCTGATTGTGCTTTGGAGTGTCAAAGGTTTGCTAATGCAGCCAACTCCTTAACACTATGGGCCCACAATCTGTTTCATTACTCACAGTTAGTTTCATAGTCATACTGAATTGTAAGTTTTAACATAATAACTGAATAATAAGTCTAGGTTTAAATTCAATTAAGTTCAATTTTATTTAAATAGTGCTTTTCACAACTGATGTCAATAAGATCATATAGAAGAAATAAGAAATAAGATCATGGAGGTCAGGTCATTTAAGGCCTTACATGTATGTATACATATGTGTGTTTGTATGAATGTATATTTTTCAAACATTTAATCAACTTAAAGGGTCATCTCTGATAAATTTGTTTTTATTACTATACATACAAATTTGGTCCTTCTATACAAACAAAGAGGCAAAAAGCACAACTACTGGGTCATTCCAGGAAATGTTATAAAAAGTAATAATTGAAATATGCCAGCAGTCTGCACTCCAGTAAACATTTCAGAAATGTACTTTAGTCTTCTTTTAATACTTGCTAAAGTGTAGTAACTTTCTCCTGTCCTGCAGTTTCGTTTGGATAACTTGCCAGTTTGCATTGTTTTCCATGGTGTTACTCAGTATTAAGCCTTAGAATCTAATGAGCCTAGAAATAATGTTTAATAACCTTAACCAACAAGATCATTCTGGAAATGATCACTTAAACATTTTAAAGTCTTAAAGGGAAATATAAAACATTTTTACATTTTCAAAGCAGATTTTATTATTCATTGTTAGCACGATGCAAATATTTCACTTATTCCCATATTCCTTATTCTGACTAAATCTCATTATGCCATCTGAAACTCTGACTTAACCTAATTGGGAATCAGTGAAATGTTTGCATCATGTTAACAATGAATAATGGAATTGGCTTTGGAAATGGAAAAAACTATTGAGAATTCTTTTTAAGACTTTCAAATGTTTCAGAGGGCTCGTGTTCAGAACAATCTTGTTAGGGTCATTAAACATTATTTCTAGTCTCATTACATTCTAAGGCTTACTACTGAGCAACAACATAGGAAACATAGGTGTGAATAACAGAAGTCTGAAAATGCTAGAATCTCATTTCACCCCTAATTCAGTTACCCCTAATACTGAATCGGTGCTTCAGAAACAACACTGAAAGCAAAGAATACATAAGAAAGACCTTGCAAATAAACAAATTAATACAAAAAAGTGCCTTGGGTATTATGTCTAATGCATAACAATACAATTTATTAAAATTAATTTTTTTTTACTTATTGGTTACTGAAATGCGTGGATTCATTGCGACATATTAGCATTTCAGGGAGAGAGGGAAAAAGCCCATCAGGATCCTGTAAAGACAAAATGAGCAATCTATAAAGACACTAGAGTTTTACTTTGAATTCTAGTTGATGGAGAGTTGAGTCATTGGTTTTCCTGGTGTTTCCTTTATGGCTTCATCTGTGCAGTGATTTCCCAGAAACCCAGGCTGGGCCCTGGAGCTTTGGCCGAGGTCTGTAATTACGAGAGTTTGGTTAGCCACACACCATCCGTCATTGCCACGACTCTTCACAAACCCATCATTTACTTCAAGTCCTTTATGCCGGCCTAGCAACCACAGCTCAGCAGCCGAGGGGGCACAGATGTCAGGGTAGGTTTGGGCCAGGCCCCTGGTGATGGTGCTTCAATCAGGGTGGAACATACAGTGGCTCTGGAGAAGCTCCTGCTGGCAGCTAGCCTGTTGAAGCACAAGCTTCCCCTGACCCTGTGGAAAAAATAAACAAGCGCCGGACCGCATGATTTCGCTGGAGAGCCTGGTTCAGAATTAGAGGTTGATAAAGAAAAAGTAGCAATGATTTTCCAGGACAGCAAGCGCTTCTGTAAATCAGCAAGAACAGTAAGTGTGGTTAAGAATGAGCTCAGTGGTAAAATTCTGCTGTCCCTGGTTAGAATAGAATTGCAGAAGTGCCAACTTCAGCAAGTTTTGCCACGTAACACTGGGGTAAATACCTTATTAAGGTATAAACAAGTTGTGGAGTTAAGCTGTTAAATCATAGTGAACTGAATTGTCTAAGTTTTCTCTAAAATGTATCTCCCATCTGTTCATTATTTTCAGTGATTCTGCTATGGCGACAGAGCAAATGTGACAGATTGTATTAGCCAGTAAGGAATCTTTTTTTTATTAAAATAAGACATTGCATTCCATGCCAGAGGCCTTGATTCATTTTTGGATCCTGCATGCTATTGTTGCGCTTGTGCCAACAAGGAACTCCTCAGGGAAGAAAATTAAGGCCCTGTTTATCATGATGTGAGATATACTAACTACTCAAATTAGCAAGGGATTTGTAGAAAGGAATAAGTGCAAGATCATTATAATTTAAATCTAAATGTAAATTCAGTAAACTGCAGGACACTTCATGAATACTTACAGAGAACCTGTAATGGAATACTCTCCTAAATTGAATCAAATTCACAAATGGTTCCCTTTTTTGTTGTTCATGCCATATATTATTTTACAGTATCCACTGTGTGTCCAAGATCTTAAAATAAAAGATGGAAGGAACATGCCCCTTGTCTCCCACTCATGGGCAGATCATTTATGTATGTGTATTGAGGACCAGGTGGGGGCAGTCTGTTGGCTCCAGCACCATGTCTGCGTTGAGGGACCTGCCCTGTCATCTCAGCAGATGGGTCACAAGCCGGACACGCTCTGCTAACACATGGCTGCTGACAACACTTCAACCCCAGCCTGTCCCTTCACTGCTGTTTCCAGACTAACTCATGGAAGCTGGCCATATTCACCCAGGCCCTCCCTGGCTACTTACAGATCAGTTGATGGAATCCTGCCATGGTCAGACTTGGGTGTAGCATCTGAGCCAGGGCCAAAGGCACCGTGTCTCAGCCGGGATGAGTCTCTTGTTAGGAGGGGGGGAAATTGTTTAAACTGTGGGCACAGAAGTGGTCGAAAAGGGAAATGGGGGCTCAGGCGTTTGAGGTGGTCAGGTGTGTTAGGGAGAAAAAAGTGACATTTTGATGGAGTCAGGAGAATTGTGAGGATAAGAGGATGCCCTAAATTAAGCTTCTTCTTGAATTTTTACAGTAATTTTTAACGGCATTCGAGTGACATGTATGCACTTGGCATCTCTTTCAAACTCTTCTAAATCTGACTTTATCATAAAAGGTAAAATGGTATTCCCCAAATTAAAATTTGTAAACATAAGGTTTACTATTTTTGGCATTTTACCAAATTAAATCCAGCAATTTCACCATATTATACCATGTATAATATCCATTAGTTTGGAGTAGATGTTGGGGAAGGAAAACTATATGGTGTTGTACCTTTCTGTATTGGAGAACACAGATTGCCTGTGTGTAAGAAATTAGCATTTGCATATTCAATAAATTACCATTTATAACGTCAAGTAATATGTCTTTCATAATTTCCTCATTATTTTTTGCAGTGGCCAGGGTGAGTTCCTCCCTTGCACCTGTTGGCCCCAGGTACCTGCGACCCTATTAAAGATAAAGCGTTTACAGAAAATGAATGAATAAATAAATGATCAATGTTTTGTGGTCAATGTGGACAAAGATCTCTGAAACTTATCCTGAAATACCATCCTGGTATGGTTAAAGCAATACTAAAGGATGCAGGACTTTATCTCTACCAGGAATATAGTGCCTACACACTGACGTCACCGTTACTGATTAGGGAATCTGGAGATGTAAGGCCAGCCTGATTTGATTAACCTGAATTCAAATAAGACCATATGTTGCAAGCAATTTCACTGGTCCATGCCTTACCTCTTCCATCACTATAAATTCTTTATGCCCCTCCATTCAAGGTCTATCTGTCTCGAGTACGAAATTCACATTGAGCCAGTCAAGACAAAATTTAGGCTTGTGTAGACAGCGGTAGACAGTTTCTGCCCAACCTCTTCTGTGGAAAACAGTAGGATAAAGATCATTGTTGCTTTTTCCTCGGCCTCTGTGTGGCTGCCTGGCTTGCACGCAAACTGGCGTCTACAGAGTATCAGATGGAAATGTGTGATAAGAAATAGTAAAGGTCACATGTGCCAGTGATGGCATAACTAGGACCATTGGGCCCCAGTGTAAAACAATTTAAAGGGCCCAACTTTCAAAAATAATGTAGCTAGTACAAACCCTAATTTTCAGTTACAGTTAGGGTTACTATTCACTAGGATGCCACTAGTATCAGACATGGACCAAAAATTTTACATGATCTATTTAAATTGCAAGGATATGTCATATTCAGTTTTCTGATATATCTTTGGCTAAGAGCGCTACATAATATGGTTACATAGGAGTTACAAAGAACATAAATTTACATAGAAGTTACATTATATACGAAAATGCATTATGACTAAGAAGGAGATAAATATGAAGCAGGATGTGCCATGGGTGTAAAATTGAATCTATCAGAATCTATATGTCTGTCCCAATAAAGACTAGGCCTACATAAACCGTGGGCCCAAGTGCAACTGCACCCAGTTTTTCTGCTATCTTTGAGACTGTGTACCAGACTCAAAGATAATGTTGACTTATTGGATGAGTGACTGGTTTACTTTTACCAGGGAAATTATTAGGACACAATTGTTATCTGTATTTATTTTACTACCAAAAGATATTATTGCCCAATTTTTTTTACTGTTTACAAATAATGGAAATGTAAGTGAAGTGCCTAGCCTAAAGCTAAAAAAATTGAAAGACTAATGCTTCTGGCTGTAACTTTGAAAAAGCAGTTCATCCTCAATCAAATCTCTTGTGGTAACTTTATACATGACAATATGCTTTCAAAATCTATTTCAACTGTGCTTGTGTTTTTCTGTCACCTTAGAATTTATCTTAGCTTTCTTAGCAATAATATATGTATGGATAAATTAGAAATAGATTTCTATTAGATTTTTTTTTACGGTTTATCCTTTGTACAGAATAACTATGCTGAGCCTACAGCAGAATATCTCACCTTCTGCAAATCTATTTTTATTTTCTCTCCTTCGAGTTTATTCTCTGGTGTCACATCAAAGTACAGTGTCAAATCTCATCTCAGTCCTTAACTGAATGGCAGCGATGTTGCCCTTTACGTCTGTTACATTCATTAACCAAAACCACAGGAGCTATCTTTTAATGATGTCTCAAGTAAGATATATGTCTCTCAGCTGTCAGGGCCCTGCAAGAAGAGGCATGTTCTGGCAGGTGCAGTCTTAAAAATAAAGTTAATAACTCTTTTAGCTAGTTCTGTAAAAGATAATGCATTTTACAATGCATTTTGAATGAGCATTATTTTTCAAAGTAAATCTAAAGACCCCACTTCCAGTAAATGTGTGCTGTTGTGTCTTTGGCGGTACAGCATTCGCTCAGGCATCTCCAGACTGTGCAGTGGCTTCATACATCAAGCTGTCAGACTTTTCAACACACATGGTTTCTCACAACTCCTCTAATGCACTTATTCATATAAGCTTACTCGTTTTTGTTTACGCATTTCATTCATTCCTTAATGTCTAATATCCACTATCTACTCTTTAGGCAAGTATTGGTATTGTGTGGTATTGTGTGTTGTTACTGCTAAATGTGCTCTGTGATCATGGAGGAATGTACTTAATAAAGAGAACCTTCAAGATCAGAATTGTATGCATCAGATTTCTTGGTGTAAATTGCTGACCTGGTGCAAACACTGATCTGATACACCATTTCAAAGAGAAACTGAATGGAAGTCTTTAAAATAGTGGTCACCAACCATCCTCCTGGAGATCTATCTTTCTGCAGATTCCATCTCCACCCATAATGTAATCACAGACATGTGGGCCTAGAAACAGTCATTAGATGGCCCTTGGTTGTGGATTAGGGTTTAACTTGGCAGGAAGGTCGATCTCCAAGACTGGACCAAGACTGGTGAGGACTATTCTTCATGCAATTACACTTACAAATGCACCAGTTTAATGCTCTCCCCATTAACTTGGTTTTTTTAGATGCCACTGTTGTCAGTTATTGCAGGGCCAGTGTGCTTAAGGATGCTGATCAGTATCTCTGTTGGTGTTTAATGTTCTAATGAATGGAGAATGAAGATCATATGGACAGTGTGGGGCTTTGTAGATCTGTACACGTAAGACGGCTGAGGTACCTTATGTATGAACGTCATTTAACCTTTCTGGTTGATAAAATAGCCACTTGATCCATACGTTGCTGAATGCAGATTGGTATCTGCAGACTTGTGTGTGTTATCGAGTTAATACATTGCTCATGGGCATTTTCACCGCGTTCATCGGATTGTCATTCAGTAAGGTCACCATTAATGCCTTGTGAACCTTCTTGCTTTGCATTGCTCTCTGAATGATAATACGCCACGGTGCATTTGAAAAAAGAAAGACCTTTATAGGCTACACTGGAATTAGGCATGATTCCAGCAGGTCCTGTGAATTATTACAAAGTCTTTTTTGCCCTTCTTGTCTAACAATCACCATGCCTCAGTGGATAACAGCTGACAAACTATTGTAGCCTTTGCTTTTACAAGAAAAATGTTGGAGTTTGTAAACACGTCAAATGTGACTCTGAATCTAATGTCAATCTCACTGCTTTGAACTGTGGAGAAACACCTGATACTTGAGAAAACTGATTGCTCATAGCATCCATTGAAATGTCATCATAAAAGCATCGTTTTCCTGCAGAGCTCTTTTGCATTCTTACAGACCAAAGGCTTTACACAGCTCCATATTCAAAATATTATATATTCAGAAAATACCAAGTAGGACACTTCTTGTTGCTCTTGTTATTGTAGAATGCACAGACCCGGCGCCAGACACAGATTTGAAATGAACACATTTTAGACTAAGCATTTTTTCTTTGTTATTCTGAAATATTTTATTGGAAAAGAAAAACTATTATTCATAGTAGCCTGCGATTATTAGTATTATTTCAAAAACAATGTTGCAAACATTTGGTGGGATGACAGGCTCGTATTATCAGGGCGGGCCCATGTGAGTCTGAGGGCGGGCACGGCACCCTAAAGTCCGCCCATGATGCCGGGCCTGAGAATGCAGTGGACTGAAACTAAAGCAGTTTTATCGTTTACATGTGGGGGTTTTTTTTGCTTGTCTTTAATAAACAATGTTGGGGTAATGTGGTGCAAAGTAACACATTAAAATTATGTCATTATGTTTTCCTATTTTAAAGTAGAGTACCAAATGTTTGTTCTCACATTGCATTTACTTAATAAAAACAATCTGTTGAGACATCTAATCCTACTAATATGAAATTTAGGGTTTAAAAAAGTGACATGTTGAAGAACAGAAAGGGCCCCAGTAAATTTTTATTTACTAACATGCATTACATTAATTTTGAAGTGGCTATTTTTGAACTGGACAGACTACTTTTCCCAAGTAAGTTTCTACTTGACTGAGTTTCATGTTGTATTTGGCATTCATAATTATAATCAAGTATAACTGGCTATATTGCTTAGATCAGAGGCAGGTATAGTGACATGCCTTTAAACCATTTTTGCTGTGATTGGTTGTTTATGTATAAGTATTCAACGGTCTACCAGATTGTTCTTTTTGCTTGGTACAGATTTCAACGGGTTTTAGATGGTAACATAGTAAAGTAATGACAGAGATGTTTATAAATAAGGTAATCCCAGTTTAAGAGAAGTAATTTGAAATAGACCTCTTTCTGCTACCCCAACACTGTTTATGCCCCAGCCTAATCATGTGTAAACATTCCAGGCCTGTGACCATGCTTATGTGTGATGAGGACTTCCAGCACAGCAAAAAACAATGCTGTTGTTGAGGAAAACATGAGGAGGCTGTGTGAAGGGTTATATGCGGTTGTTTTGAGGGGGTTGTGAGAAGGTTAGTGTTGTTGATGATGATGATGAGTTGGATCAGTGACAGCTCTGGGGTAGATGGGGGACAGTATGGCTGGAGCTTCACTCTCAGTCACAGGTGTGCGCAGGGGCCGGGGAGGCTGGAGGCAGGCGCTTGGGGAAGGAGCACAGGTGGCAGGGAGCAGGCAGTGGAGTACAGGGCAGCAGACTAGCATGTGGCACTGATCCAGACTCTACTACAGCATATGCCAGGGTGTTGGGAGAGCACAGGACAGAAAAATAGAAGAAGTAAGTAGATGGGAAAGGGTGTGTTTCTGGAGGGTCTGACTGTGAGCACGACAGAAGAAAGACATGACAAGGAATGCAAACACCCACAGCAGTATCCATGATCGGTCAGAATGGTAAATTGTACAGTACATGATAATTCGTTCAGTGATTTGGTAGACTCCCAGTGCCCAGTTCTGGTCCTGAAGACGTACTACCCTGCAGAGTTTAGCTCAAACGCTAATGCACTACACCTGGTGCAGCTAATGAAGGCATTCTGGCACATTACAACCAGATGTGTTGTATATGATTCTCCAGGGGTGGATATCCAAGATCAAAACTGAGCACCTCTGGGTTAGAAGCTTAGTTGCACATTGTACACTTTTGCAGTATCAGCTTCAAGAAAATATGCACTGTGTGACCTTTATCAATTGAATTTGTAATTGAAATATAACAATGACTATACAGTTAAAGTTCAGATTGTTTGCTTTAATTATTACATATGTACATTCATGCCAATTGAACCGTGCACAACTTACGACTTTATAAACATTAAAAGCTTTGTTGTTCTTTATCTAGTGAATAGATATTTCTTAACATCCCGTTTTGGCTTGTTGTCTATGCATAGTTCAAAAGAGTATATAATCACATACTGCTTCATCTGTTCCATATTAATGACACCAACCACATAAAGCCAAACAAGCCACTACTGAAGCTGCCACTGCTGTCTGTGGAGGAATGTCAATCTAAGAAAAGAAGGCTTTCTGTCAAACTGTGCTCCAGGCCTTACCTCCCCCCAATCTCTCACCATTCTCTTTCTCTCTCTCTCTCTCTCTCTCTCTCTCTCTCTCTCTCGCTCTCTCTCTCTCGCTCTCTCTCTCTCTCTCTCTATATATATTTATATATATATATACTGTGAGAGACCCCAGTTAATGCCCAGAAGAGGGCAAATACACACACACACACACACTTATACACACCC
>JBBPDC010000007.1:10466150-10484660 GCA_037974485.1 Hemigrammopetersius urotaenia | reverse complement strand
AAGGGAAAGTAATCGAAATAATCGACCTGGAAAAATTTGATCGATTATAGGTTCTGAATGTCGATTTTGATTACTTTTTTCGATTAATCGCCCAGCCCTGTGTGATTTTATTTGCAGCAGACATTGCAGATGTGATTATATAGAAGTTGCAGCTGTATTTGCAGTACGCCACCAAATATATTGTACTTCAGCTCGTGGTGCAGATAGAAACGGGACATGTTTGCCGTGAGCTCTTTCATAATGTTCCCTATGTTCACTGTCTGAATCCACTTTAAATAAAGGTGTCATACTCTGAAAAACCAAAGCAAAGCAAAGGCACTAAACAATTAATATGCCTTTGTAGCATCATACAACTCTACCAGGAGACTTTGAAGTTGGACATCTTAAAGAAAAAGATCAATTTAGAAAACATTCCCTTTTCCACAAAATTAGCGTTTCCACGCTAATCACACAGTTTCCACAAACCATCTGGACTTGAGCAATATCAAACAGACTTTATTAAGACTTCTGACCATGCATTTCTGCAGTTCACATGATGATAACTAAGAAGATATAGGCTTCTATTATTTGTTTACTACACTGACCTCCACAGAGAAGAGAGGACTGGGTAAATTCATGATCACAGTGTTAGGCAGAAAGAAATGAGACATCCCCAATCCAATCTCATCAGTGTAGTGCAGTGCTCTCTCTCTCTCTCTCTCTCTCTCTCTCTCGCTCTCTCTCTCTCTATCTTTCTCTCTCTCTCTCCCCCTTCTCCCTCTCCCTCTCTCTGCCAAAACTGTAAAGTTCGTCTGGGCCCAGCTCCCAGGGTGCTGCTTCAACCCACCAAGCCAACGCCAGCTTGCATTATTATCATATTTCATCAATTATGTAAACGATGTCCTGCTGAGCATCCCTGCAACAGAGCACCATCAGGTCCCGCCCCTAAACGCATGCAAATGAGCGTGCCTGCAGGCACGAGCTGACCTCCGCCTCGCCTTGTCTCTGCCTCTTGCCGTGATTCGCTCCTGCGTATGTCAGACAGCCCTGAACCCCGGCCCCACACAGTCCAACAGCGTGTGGTCCTCGGGGGGAGACCCTGGCAACGTCTGTATACACACACAAGTGTTTCTGGGCAAGGATGTTGATCCTTGCAACATTTTGAAACATTTAAATTCCCTGACACATACTTGATCTAGAAGTCAGTAAGCCAGTAATCAAACAGCCTTATGAATTTCATGCGGCTGGAGTTTGAGGAGGGCTAATGTTTTTAGCAGGCATTATTATTGTAGGAGGGAGATGTTGACAATGCAAACAGTAACATTCGGTAATAACTGCAGTCCACCGTAACAGCGCAAACACTTGTATACTCTGCTAAATGTATGCATGTTAAATTCATATAAGTGTGAAGTATTTACATTTCACCTGAAAATTCCTGTCTTAATCTTGAATGCTGATCCTGTGCTGATATTTCTGCTTTACTTGCCTTTTTATTACATTTCGTCTTTTGTCTGTGCAGCCAACATTCTTGTCTTTATATGAGCTAATATTCTTTTCTACCAGTAGACACAGTTCACAGTATTCAGGGTCAAAGGAAAGGACACAGACCGCCCCTCAGGTCAGTTTGGCCAATGAGCTCATGCTAAGTTCCATTAAGACTATAGAGCAGCAAGTGCTCTGAAAGGAACAGAGAAGTCAGTTCTTTCATTCAATGCACTCTTAGATCTGCCGCAGCTCTTTCCCCTATGTCAGCTTCTTGATGCATATCAAGACCAGATAAAGATCACTGAGGCTGCTGAGAAGCTTTCGAGTTTTTTTTTTAACTCGGTGCTCATTTGGATAATGATGTTTGGCAAAATTTCAAAACCGTCTAATTTTACGGCTAGTGTTTAGGATAGGAGCTATGCTGATAGGGGTTTGATCAGCTCTGCGTAGAGACCATCATCGGACTAAACTCAGAATGTCAATTATCAGCTGCTTTTGTTAGCTCTAATTTTTTACATTCAGAAACTGAGCTGCCACCTCTCTCTATAGGTTTGAAAAATGCAGCGCACAGAAAGTGACTGCAGAAGATCCTGCATTTCAGTGAAACCAAAGCATAATGGTTCAGCACTGAAAGATGACCAGTGCGATGCGGGATATTTTCAGTCCAGTCAAATGGAGCTGTCAGACAGTGACAGGTTCATCAGTAGACTCTCTCATCTATGCAAAAGCTAGACAGCTCTTTGCTTCCTGTCCCTGTTATACATGTGTGTGTGTGTGTGTGTGTGTGTGTGTGTGTGTGTGTGTGTGTGAGATGCTGTTATCTGTGCAGGAGAGAACAGACACTGTGAGGTCCTGGCTCACAGCACTGGCTCTCAGCAGGGTGCTCCTGCCACTGTCTGATTGCCTGAGATAGCTGCAAATTACTGTTAACTCCTGTAAACAACACCTGGCAATTCCAAACACTTCTATAAGGAGACACACAGTGCTAACTTTTAACCACGAAACACTTAACATATCCACAGGACAGCATTTTAACCACACTGTTTCCTGTATTATCTGATTTTCAGTTCATCAATACCATAAAAACTCCCATAGATGCATTAAGAGCATCAAAATCACTGTGTAATTTATATCAGATATTGTGTAACATTAAAAATAAAAACACACTGATAAAAGTGTTTCAATGGTATGTTGAATGGTATGTTGAAATATGTTGATCCAAAAGTGGGGGCCAGGCCCTTAGTCCATGATTGAAATATGAGAATGAAAGGGGAAGGGAAAACTCTGATGACATGGCTTTGAGTTGAGGGTGGCATCAGCATGACAGCTGGACTCTGCTTTTTCAGTCAATAGAGAAAGAACGGTTGAATATTCTGAATGTTCAACAACAACACCCAAAACTGTCAAACAGAAAGGGTAAAGTTTTCCCAGGAAATGTGCATCCAATAGCAATGAAATCACAGAAAACATCTTCTTAGCTTGTACACGCTTTGAATAGGGCATAAGGATAACATGCTATGCATTATTTAGCCTTTAACCGTAGTTAATTTTTCAGTTATTTGGACATATATCAATCAGCCCTAACATTAAAAACACCCGAATAGAATTGTGTTTGTCACTCTGGTGCCATATAAACAGCTCTGACAAATCGAGGTAGAGGCATTCACATTCCCCAGACCTCTAACGGTGTGCTGTGCTATCTTGGTACCAAGATGTTAGCCTTTAAGCTGCGAGGTAGGGACTGCCATGATTCAGAATAGTTGGTCCAGCACATCCTTCAGATACACAGTCTGACTGATATCTGGGGAATTTAAAGGCCAATATAGCAACTTGATTTCTTTGTCATATACCTCAGATCTCTCCTGAACATTTTTTGCAGTATGGCATAAAGAAAAGGGGTATCCTAAAGAATGATTGGATGCACTTTTAGTTGTGGATAGAGGTCAGCATGGGTACGCTGACCTGTTTTGGAGATGCTCCATTGTATACTCATCACACTGGTCCTTATTAAACTCACTCAGATCCTTATGCTTGCTTTTTCAAGCTTCCAACAAATTAACATCAAGATGTCACTATTCACTTGCTGCCAAATATATCCCACACTTTGACAGGTGCTTGACAGGAGATAATCAGTGTTATTTACTTCACTTGTCAGTGATGTCAATGGTGTGAATGATTGGTGTAAATTCCCCTGAAACGTTTGCAACTTATAATGTACAAAGACAGAGCCTTTTTCATGATGAAAGAAATAGAATTGTACAGTTCAGTTTATGTAGTTTCATAACTATATTTGATTACAGAATTTTACTTCCCTGACTGCATCATTTTGCACTCCACATTCTAATAATACTGTAAATATTACAGTATAAAACATTTTCCGTACTTGTAAATACTAAACACTCTTTAAAAATGTTAATTTCTTAATATTGTACCTATTTTCTAAATGTTACATACAAGATTACATTCTTGTATATATTCAATTCGTAAATTCAATTCTTTTTTTCTATATATTTATGTAAAGTTGAGGGAACATGAGCCTAAGAATTTAATTACGGTAATGATGCTACATTTTTATCTGTATATGACAATAAAACTTGAAACTTGATGTATAATACTAGCAGCAACAAAAAGACAAGACTGGTGTAGCTACGCTTGCAAAGTTCAAAGACTGGATATTAATCATACAAGAGGCAAACTACATTAGATTTCACATGGCACCACGCTACAGTGCATACCATGTCTACACACCAAGTATTGATTGTGACTATAAGGTTGCACCCTGAAACTTTCAATGTTGTGAACTGTTAAATTTGCCTGTGCATCTCCATTGGAAATCAATGCTTACTGGGCCTTGATGGACTCAGAGCTGTTTCTTAGAGTTGTTGTGCAGGGTTAGCAGGGTATTGAAGGTGACTGCCACTGTAACTCTAGCTCAGATCCCCCCATCCCCTCCCTCTCTCCCTCTCTCCCTCTCTCTCTCTCTCTCTCTCTCTCTCTCTCTCTCTGTTGAAAGTGGCTTTTGCTCAGGTCCTACTCAGGAAAGAGACATTGATTTAGCTTTGATGTGATTTTGTAATTGTAGCATTTTCAGTGCTTGTTTTGTGAAACCAACAATAATAGCAGTTGATTCAGTCAGCAGTATTTGGTATGTCAATAATAGAAAGCTGTTGGTCCAAATTGTTAATGTATGATAAAAAGATATGTCTGTGTAGTTCTACTTGTTACATACAGTCAGCCTTTACACCAGTTCCAGGTGGAATAGTAAAGATTTCTAGTATTTGTAACTGACAGCTTTCATCTCCAAAGTTAATTTATTGGTTACCTACTTTATCCAGATTTATCCAAATACAAGTGTTCAACTCGTGATAATTTATACATAATTATCTCTTATCAGTAATTAATTCAAGAAACAGACATTCGTTTTTTTGTTTTAATTTAATATTGTATTTCAGTTTTCTGTTGCATCATAAAACCTGCTGTGCCCTTAATACAATTTGATTTAAATTAAATCTGATTTCTTTTTTTATATATTAAACTTTATCTTATTATATCAAGTTGCAGTATATCACTAATTAAAAGACAGGACAATTACCATTTCTGGCCCATTTGTTTTGGAGGTTTGTGAATTATCTATGATAATATCACAGAAGAACATGATTCTGTCCACAACAGTAGGTTGTTGCTATAGCGCCTGTCATGGAAACCTTTGGTATATTTTCTTAATTGAGGATCGTTTTGGTTTTCATGTCAGTTGGGACACAGTAGTCATTATCTGAGGGGATGACTGCCCTCTTGGCAAAGGTTCCATTGCTTTTTTGTCAAAAATCATTACAGACAGTGACAAAAATGTTCTCAGAGGGCTGCTACGATCAACATCAGACCGATCAAGCAGCTCCCTTGAGTGCAGTGCATCCAGGTTTCGCTTTTTCATTAGTAATTTTGAATGTGATAACTATCAAAGACAAAGAAAATGTTTTACGATCATGTGTGATTCCAGGAAAAATGTTTAATGATATTGGTACTGCTGAGCTATCCAAAACAATGACATGGACTGAACACAGCAACAAACTGCCTGGAGAGGCTGATGAATACTTCTCTAAACATTTTAAGAAAGTCCTTTAAATATTTAAAAGAGGTGACAGCAGTGCAATCAGAAAGTGCAGGGAGACTGATAGAATCTTGCCATGGTGGGTGTTGTTGTTTTGGGTTTTTTTCAAGAAGGTGAGGAACGCAATCGATGTGCTGCGAGGTGGTGCACAGCTCAAGAGTGCAATGTAAATACAAACAAGGCCCAGTGGGTCAATATGGCATGATGAGATTCCTCCCTACCATGTCTTCCCCACTCCACACACACAGACACACACCTACACACACACACACACACACACAGGAGCACAGCCAGCAGGCACTCATCATCTCCTAGACAATCTTGGGTGCCACTTGACATTTTTTAGCAGTGAAAAGGCCAGTCTAGTTTCAGTCCTGGATTAGTGTGACATTCAGGCAGAAGGTGTTTCTCAGGACAAAATCTCAGGAATAGACAAACCATTGGTGCCTTACTGGCTGGTTTACTAATGGTAATGTAACTTGTTTTAATAAGTAATGCCATAAGTTGAGTGAGGTATGGTTGTGTGTTGAGGTATGAGGTTACATTCGGGAGGGCAAGCTGAAATTTGAGAGCATTGAGAGCACTGGAATGTAGTAAAACATAATCAATGCCTTGATATTTTGTAGCATGTTTTCTTTTTTTCTGTGTATGGAGAAAAAGAATTCCTGAGGCTCCAGCAGAAAATGTCTGATGTGTGTTATCACTACCAAGCAGGTTCAGCAATCCTAGTGAGCTATCTGATTGAGTGCAAGAGATTTCGGTTCAGTCATTAGACCCATAAAACACTGGAACCAGTCATTAAACTCCACAGGGCTCGTGAATGTAATGAAACCAGTGAAGTAGTCAGACCATATTGTAACAGTGGATCTCCCTAGACCCACCATATACTCCTACAGGCCAAAGTTTCACGCTAGTGAGATTCTAAACATATCTTAATGACATTTTCACTGACTGTGTGTATGGCTTCCTTAGAAGGTAATTACAGCAGATATAGGTGGTTATGGAGACAGTTTGGATGATTTATATCTTAAGTGGCTCACTTTCCCCTTTTACATCTCTCTATCTTGGTTACAGAGACCACTGTCACGTATTGCCAAACACTATCTGTAACCATGCCTGAGGCTACGCTCGCTATGCCTGGCTGAAATTGGCATAAAGTCTATGAGCATTTACACATGGCAGTCTGGGCATTTGAGATGTATTAAATCTTTAATACCCGCAAGGCTGTATATGGTAAAAGAAGAGCACAGGTAAGGTGTACCACTGAGATTCATGTTTAAATCCTTGTTACGCGGAGATATACAGTATAACTCTTCTGGTCTACACATGCACTATGTGTGTGACCCCATGATTTAGTTCACATTAGTTCAAATTATTTTGTTCTAAATACTGCTGCTAAAAAATTAGCCACTTACAGCACACTTCAAGTAAACTTTTGCAAAATCTCATTGCATCATGTGCTAACCAAATGAGGTGGTAGCTTATGCAAGCCCTGCATTAATTACGATATCCTAATTAAATGATGTGTCTGTACCTCATTAACCCTCTGAAATTCAAGGAGAGGAGGCCTAAGTCTTTATTTTAGGCATCAACTTTTCCTCCATCTGTGCTGGCAGTGATCACAATATATTCCAAGCTGCTAATGAACCCACTCTGCTGAATCTAGGCCACTTATATGCTCAATTCCTCTCAAATTTCTCATACATTACTTTTCCATCTCTGTCTTACTTTGCCTATCTTGGATTCGGGGGATGGACAATGAAACAATAAGAGAACCAAAAGCGAGTCAATATGATCATTATAGTTGGCTATTATTTATGCTAAATCTTGTAAAGGAAATTATACTTTCAGCTGTATTATAATAGCTATTAACTGCAGTACACAAAACATTGTACAAATGTATATACATACCTAATTGGCCCCAAAAACTGCTGAAAAACCCCAGAGAATAAAAATCCAACAAATTATTCTTGATAAGTTGTTTTAATGGTTGGTCCAGCCTAAGATGAATAGACAAGGGTACTCAAAAATCCAGTCCATGTCTGCTGTAAATTACAGCTTAACAGGTGATGGCAGAAGCTTTTTTGGCAGCATTTCTTGCAGACAATGCTTTTATGTGAATAATTTAAGCCAAGCAGATTTAGGTTACCCTGCTGCTGTGTTTGTTGAAAGAGCTTTGAAAGATATTGCTTCATCTGCAGATGTTTGGTTGGTTGAATGAATGAACTAATACTGTAAATAAGTATGTGTATAATATAGTGTCTTCATGTGTATAAAATGAATGTTGTTTAGCCATTACTGTTAATTGATCAAAGTAAGAATTGATAGGCCATAGGCGATGTAAAATTTCATATAATTACTCATTTACTTGCATGACAGAATAAGATCCTTTGTCCTTGGAAAGTAAATGTTCAGAATAAATAATCACCTTCATACTGTATAACTAATTTATTGGATCATACTTTTGACAAAAAAATGTATGAAAAAAATCATTTATATTTTCCCCTCTCTTTTTTTTCGTCCAAGTCAAGGCAGGCTCATGTTTTTCCATGCCTTCCTTTACAAAGAAAGGGTGTTTGTCACTCCTATGATCTTAAAGGTTGTCTTAAATATTTATATGACAACTGCTTTGCTATTCTATACGGATTTTCAGCCCATGAGGTAAAGGATCATGGGTGATGTGTGAGATTAAAGTGAACCCGCCTGCTCCTCCCATTATTTGGATTCATGTACAATTTTTTTTTTACAAAATTATAACAAAGGTAATGTTTAATATTGCTGCTAGTGTTTGTTTTTTATTTTGTTTTACTTAATATATTAATGGCAACAGTTCAACCATTGAACCTCATTTTACTGCCTGATCTTCATGTGTGCTTGTATCCAAATCTCTGTACCTTTAGCATGATCATAGAAAGCCTTATTAAGAAACCTGCCAACAAACCCATCTTACCATACAGCAGTCAAAACATCTTATTAAGGCTGTGTTTATAACTTATACTCTTTTCCCTTGGTAAGCTGGGCCTAATTAATCTGAATGATTGGTAGGGAAAGCAGCTAAGCAGACAACACACTGCACAAAACATACACACTAAGTCTCTCCAGAGGCGGTGCTGAGGAAGAAATGTAAAAGATTTCCAGATACGGAGCATCTGCTGCCAAGGATAATCACTGTGAGGAATTGACAAACGCTCACAAGATTTATTTATCATTTTCTAATTCAGGTGCCAGTTAGTGAAGCTGGTGGAATTGTGGAGATGCATCTCAGCTAGTTCTCATGCAGCCTCAGCCCCTCGTCCAGGCAGCGTATCGACTGAACCGACAGGAAAAGAGAGAAAGGGAGAGAAAGGGAGGGCGATAGCTGCTGAAAAATTCATGCCTCTGCCAGCTCTGTCTATTCGCCGCTCAGCAGGGGCCCGCCTTTGATACTTCACACTCGCAGAAAAAAAATGCAAATGATTTTTTCACTGCATAACATGGAGGGAATATATCCCCAGCAAGTGATAGAAATCTCCTGCCAAAAACAACATGAAATATAGCCACCACTCTCTGGAACTCATGCTATTTATTTATTTATTTGTGTTTTTTTGGGAGGGGGTGCAGCAAGGGGGAGCAGGGCAGTTGTCCACCCTTTTTTTTTGTCGTTGTTGTTTAGATTTGTCCTTAGCATTTTTTCTGTTTTATTTTCATTGACTACACCATAGTGAAACTATAAAGTCCCTCATTTTAGTTTTGAATTTCCTGCTGGACTCTTTTAATGTAAGAATAATGCCAGTACTGATTTGAACATTTGTTTTATTTGAACAGTATGATTTTAAAAAGTATATATGCAATTAGATGTGTCATTTTTTTTAACTTTTTTTTTCTTACACCTATTAGAGAAGAAGCAAATGTGATGATGTTCTGGATGTACTTGAAATTCACATAAGCAAGGGTGGTTGGGGAATGGCGATAAGTAATATATGAGAAGGGAGAAGTGTTGATGTTGTTGTGGGCAGCTGGAGGGGAAATATTAGCTTTGACAGGTAGCACAGCAGGGGGGCCGCCGCAGTAAGGCTGGGATCTATTCTTTCAGCCCGGCTCAGTTTCAGGAATGCTGATTAGATATGCTCTGACATATCGGCTGTGTCAGAGAGTAATCCACTAACGCGGTCACAAACCCAACCTTCAATCTTGCTTCTCAACCACCTTCCACTACAGCCGCTGCCATCTTTGTCTGTTCACTCACGCCTTGTTCGTCAGGCGGTTTTCATCCTTGCATATTTATTTTATGCCTCATCGTTCATTTATGCGTTTCTAACATTTGTGATAGGTTCATGTACACCTCTGAATAATTGGCTATGTGCTTGTGTTGGAGGGTTGGTGTAAGCTGTGGGGGAGGAATGAGGCATGCTGGGATATGGGGTGGGGTGCAGTGGTGTCTTGGTAAGGTTGGTAGGGAGGCGTTTGTGTGTGTGTGTGTGTGTGTGTGTGTGTGTGTGTGTGTGTGTGTGTGTCTGTGTCTGTGTATGAAGAGTGAACAAGAGTGTGTAATAATGTCTTCGCCTTTCTGGGCGCCCACATCAGCCAATTATGAGGCGACATCTGGGTTAGCTGACAACTCACAGTGGATGAGGGTGAAAAGTGAGTGTATGTGTGTGTGTGTGTGTGTGTGTGTGTGTGTGTGTGTGTGTGTGTGTGTGTGTGTATCTGTGTGTTGCATTTTGGAAGCGGGGAGGCGTTTAGGAGAACAGATTTGGGCTCTGAATTCACAGCAGGGCAGGGGCTGGGCGGAGGGCGGTGTCAACACACACATAAACACGCACACACATGCAGCAATCACTGTCTCCAAACATATTACACAGAACAATACTTACACACCGAGATACACGGCAATTGCTGGTGCACATCATTAACAATATAAAAAACGTGTGCATATTTTCTTTTCATTTTCACTTAATGCTCTGTCATCAGAAATGCATAAAATAGAAAAATCAACACACAGCTTGAGCAGGGGGATCTTTAGACATGTCAAATGTAAGGTCAGATACCAGAGACAGACCTAAGCTGACCCTGATTCTTATTTGACATTTTTTGTAAATCATCAACACCAACACTTAAACAACAATTTCAACATATTTCAACACATTTTCTGGGAATATTATTTAACATTATGATTTCGTAGCCCCTGTAGTTTTGTAGATGCTCACCTTATATTGGACTGACATGGATTTTTAACTAAATATCCATTAAATGCAGTTGAACAAGGCAAGGTGAGTGTAACAGATTCTAGTTAATATAATCCTAATCTTGATTTCAATACACAACCCAAACCTTAAGCTAATGTTGTGGATCAACTTAGTATTACCAAATAGTTTAACAATTAAAATATCAGTAGATAAGCTATAGGGACCAGCTGAAATAAAGCATGACCAATTTACCTTCCATACCATGACATATTTCTGAGTGCAACATTTTATCAGAGAGGGCTTTTAAACTGTGTGTTTTTTTGCTCTGTGAGTGGTGGAAATAGGTGGCAAAACATGATATTGTTGGTTAATATTATTTTTCCCTGCCCTTGGGTGCATAGTAATGTAAGAGAAACTCAGAAGATGCTTTAATGGCAGGCAAAAGTCACTATAGTTTGATGCATAATTACAGGAAAACCCAGAATAGCCAGAACTGTGGTATTACCAGAGGCAGGTAGCAAAGTTTAAAAAGGTCATTTTTGATTTCAGGTTGACTTTAAGTTTTCTCTGTCTAGAAAAACTGGAGCCTGCTTTGACAGTCGTGAGCCAATGCTAATAAAAGGTTCATTAACATTCATAACCTAACTCAAACAAACCATTTAACTCCTATAAAAGCTTGTGTTAGTACATCAAAAACCCCCTGTCTAAACCGCCAGAAAAAAAGGCAAACACAATCATTGCGGTAAGTAACATTAATGCTAGTCTAAACCTTTAATCGAGCTACTGCATATAATGAGAACTGTAGCGTATGGCAGTAGTGTTTGTTGTGCAAAGGACTTTGTTTCCATTAAACCTATGATGTTACACAGTATGGTGGTCTTATGGCAGCTTGATTGGTTCTCAGTATCAGTGGGGTTATGTGGGAGATGAATGGCATGGATTCCCTGAGGCACTGTGGCTCATACTGAGGTTTGAGACATACATTAGCACTGTGAAATGGCCTCTCATAGTGGGCCTTCACACTCACACAGGATCATCACACATGCTTCACAGTACATGCCTGTTTGTATGACTCATACTCTTACATTTACCTTCTGGAGAAGCCTGAACCACCTACAGTGCTTTCTATAAAAAAAATGATTGTTCCTATATTTTAGCTTCTATTTATTTTGTATATTATTTGAAAACACCAGATCCAGTGACATGGGGTGGGAGTGGCACTGTTGCCCACATTGCTGGGGGCCCACATTGACTCAACCACAAAAACATCAGATTTCGACATTCAGCAGTTACCTTCATCATTACACAGACAGTTGTGACCCCCGTGTCCTGATTCATAACACATTCCATTAATGGAAATGCTTCATTCACAACCTTGTACATGATAAATATTGAGTATTTTCATCATCAAAATCTGAAGCAGGTTGTGCAGCATATATATTTAGCTTAGTGGTAGTGGGAGGAGTTGCATATTTGAGTGCATAAACTTTTTTAAGACGACAATAGCAAATAAACAAGCAAATAACAATGTCCTTTTTTTTAATAAATAAAGATAGAATGCTTATTGAGCAACCCATTCATTTTTATTTGGGACTCAAGTAGGGATCCAAGTAGCCAACCCACTAGCCACACTGTCCTTTACACTGTATAAACATCAACAGAAATGGTGCAAAATGTAGGAAATAAAATCTTGTTAGCCCATTATACATTTAATTAAAGATGTTTTCTAGTCTATTCTACTCTGATCTGCATGGCATGTGCAATTTTACACATTTTTCATTGAAATAATAAGAAAATGAATTGAAGCAATGGAACAATACTGCTGCAGTGTTTTCCATCATACAACAGCAGAATCCAAAGAAGTTCATCCAGAGTCTTCAGCTTCTCAATTAATAGGTTATTCCATAATATTTGACTGGATAATCAGTCTGCATACTGTTCAAAATATTTTGATTGGATTTTGGTGTGTATTCTGGTGCTGTGTGTCCTCTGTGCGGTCAGTTTTGGGTGGAAATGGATGTCTCTGCTCTTTGTTCCTCACATAAACACTGGCACTGATTGACTATTCCTGTATCAACAGTTAATATAGACTGACTGAGCCACTGTTTACCAATTCAGTTTTTTCTCCTGTTATCCTCTGCTGAAGCTGATTGAAATGTTTGCATGTATGTTTCTCTCATAGAAAGGTGAGAGGATTTGCCTGTGTCTCAGATTGGCTCGGAAAATCCAGCTCGGTCCTAGACACCGAAATAATTAATCCCCTCGATGTTGGCTTTTCTTTCACCCTTTCAACGATTCTCATAGCGGCTTACCAGCCCACCGGAGCCTGGAAGAAGAGCAAAAGAAATAAAAGACTGCGAGAGATTCATCAGAGATGGGGACGCCTTAATGTGGACCACCACCCCCCCCCCCCTTCAAATCCAACCCCACTTGCTCTGGAGACCATGAAAGACCCCTCATCTCTCATTCATGATAAAGAAAAGATAATTTAGTTGGTTTCTTTTCCTCTTTTTCAATTATGCTCTTAGGACTTGTTGTGCTTATGATTCAGCGTTGAAAAGTGCAATAAGACCATTCCTCTGACCAGTTACCAGAATAGTCCCTCCCCTTAAAAAAAAGAAAATGAAAACAGAAAAACAAAGTAACTTGTTTGATTGTGACTCAATTTAAAATACTAAATTGACAAACCTTTAATTGGTATAAACCTCTTAATTTTGTGGAGGTTTTTCAAGCTTAAAATGGTACTTTAAAGAACCATCCCTTTAAAGGTTCTATTTTGGAACCTTAAGGGCTTCTTTAGAATGTAAAGCAGTACAGTAAATGCAAGATTGTTGTTGGTAAGGCTTAATTAAACCATGGAATCTTTTTATATTTCCAAGGCATCCTGTTACTTGTGCATAAATTGTTCTTAAGACTCCACACATTACTTTATTAAATAAATAATTCTCCATCAGTGGAAAGTCTAGAGCATATGGGGAAATTCCAACCAGGTGTGTCTCTGTCGGGCTTAAGATCATTCGGGAAGAATAGAGCCTTTAAATACAAAGAGGCTAGTCTGTGATTACAGAGAAAAGAGGGCATGGTTTCCACAGCAGGGTTTCGTATTGACTACTGTAAATATGGGGAATATAAAGTAATCCTACTAGTAAAGGCTGCAGGCGCTCCTGAAACTCATGCAAATCCATTGACTGTCTCCTCTATAATCTTAGTATTAATCTCAGCTTTAGCCAGATTGTTTATTAGCGTGCCTCCCTTGAGCATGCCATAATATCAGCTCTATCATCTGCCTTCTGCAGAGTGAGGAAACTGTTCTGTTGAGTTTCAGAAAAACAAATTGTAACCTATGTACTGCTGATTTATGAATAGTGATCAAACAGCAAATAAGAATATAGATAATTATGTATAATATGCCATATTTTTTTGTCATAATGTTTTAATATTTCATTTACTCTTATATTTGACCAATTTTGCAAATATTAACTACTGTAAGATGTAAAACAATTCATAATTTAAACTGAAGTTATTCAGTTTCAGCAAGGTCAACTCCATAATGACTATATATTCTCGCTGTGCCATGAGCTACAATTAAACTACAAAAAGGAAGAGGTATATATGACATTGACTATAGGACCTTATGACTCGTTGAGTGGGATTACTATAGTAGACGATTTCTTTGTTTTATAACTAGCAGAATCTTCTAACGTTTTAAAAACAGAGAAATGTGTTTTTTGTTTCCCTGACTGGATAGCCATAAAAACCAGTAGCTAATAACACAGTTATGATTAATGTGTTAAGGGTTATTTGCTGTTTTTTGGTGTACCTGCTGAAGGGAGTTTAGTTCTCTCAGTTAAACAGAATTTAGAAGGTCTGTTATTGGGTTCGTTTACAAGATTAATTCTGTGCATTATTGTAAAGAGTGAGAGTAAATTGCTGGGTCTCTCGCCCGCATCCCCACACTGCTGTCGCAGCATGTGTCCGTACCAGATGACTTAATTACAGTCTCTGCAACGATGCATTCATTAGAAGCCTTTACAAATGAATACATGGCAACCGCTGTGACCTGCTATTAATAAGCAGTGGGCACCAGGACCAGCGGGGCCCATGAAGGGCAGCGTGATACAAACGTCTTATTCTAGAGTGCTCACATTTTTCCACTGGCTATATTTGGCACCCAGAATCAGAGCCAGAATGAGGTGAGGAGGAAGTTTAGTGATAAATAAGGTTGAAGTAGAATATGGAATGTGCCACATAGATAACAGTGTAACCTTGCTGTATTGTGCTTTGATTAGGCTCTGGGAGATTTTGTGAATGTATGCAAGCATATATGAACCATTTCCTAACAGTTTTCCTAATTGCTATTATTATTGCTATAATTAATGACTATTATTAAAATACTGAAAATGATTTTTAAACATTGATTGCTTTTACTAGTTCTGAGCTAATATTGAATGTCTGTCTCCTGTCCATGTAACTGGTCTAAGGGTCAACTCAAGCCATTCCTTTCTGCTTCTCTCTGTGTGTGATAATGTAAATGGCTGTGTAGAGCTAGTCAACCGAGCAAAATACATTCATACCATTTTTCTGGTTTGTTTACCCATAAATAAATAATAAGAACCACAAAGCGAAACGAAGTGTTTGAAGAATAGAATTGGAAAGGTGGTGCACTGCTGCCAAGTCAGCCTGCAGCTGAAAACTGTGCAAAGAGAAAAAAGGGTGCATGCACTAACAGGTGATGTTATTCGGACTGGGCACTGTTAGAATGGTTTATTTGGATCTTTAAATACATTTGTGCCAATAACATATTTAATAAGAAACTAGTGCATGGAAATACAACGTAGATTTGAGTGAAAGAGGCATATTTTTGTTAACAAAAGAAAAATGAAATTTAAAATAATTTAATAAAATCATGTAGTTCATTGTTATATGACAGTATATAAAGAAAATACCAGTACATTTCATACCACTTACTATATAATATGTTTTCATCTCTGTACTCACTACCTTGTGCAGGGCTGATGGTTATTATATACTGTGAATATCATAGGGAGATAGTATAATTTGAATAATGCTGAAACACGCCTCTGTGTGACTTAATTGTGTCACTGTTGTGTCTGTATTATTTGATGACATGCAGCTTGCCATTGTTCTTGATTAGGTTTGATTTTTTGACAATCAAGTCAAATAAAAATGTGTCTTCTCCTGTCGTGCTTGCTACTGTGAGAGACAGTGACTTGACTGCATTAAGGACAAAAGAGAAATGACAAGTTTAAAAATAATGCTGAACCAAAAATGTGTTATAATTTTGATAACCTTAATTAACTGTAATACAAATTATTTGTTCTTGTCCTTCGGAATGATTAAATGTGAGAAATATGTCCACATGTCCATGTATGACTGATGTTGAAGTGCAGTGTTAGTAATCTAGTTTACTGTGGTCATCTTCACCTGGCCAGCTGTAAGAGCACAGAGCAGAGGGGTTTGCTGCCCCCGTGTGGTGAAATTGTATAATCGCAGACAAGAAAACAATGGTGTTTCACAATAGACATGCAAGTAGCACGGCGACTCAGTCTCTCTTATATTTATCATTTCCCACAAGCTATGGTGGATGTACAAGATTTAATCTAATATATGCCGAGAGAGTCCAGACAGATCTACTGTGAACCATTTCCAGAAGAACAGAGACTGTTAGTAAGGAGGACAAGATCCTTAACAATACATTTCATCACAATTACGTATGCCACGGCTTATGCAGTTGTCTTATCATGTGCAATATCTCTACTTATGTCACTTTTACATTCAGTAGCGAACTCCAAAATAGAGAACTCCAAACCACCGTTTGTGTTAACTAGTGAACTACTGCAGCAGTAATTGTATTAGATTATCTATAGTATTTACCTGCACCCTCTTACTAACTACAGCATTTTGTGTATATAGTATATATAATGTATAGGGTTTTTATAAGCGGAGTTTAATTATGACTTTATAATATATATCGTTCTTTTTTGTGTGTCTGTGTATGTCTGTTCAGTCAGTTTTCTGATTTTGACTCTGATGCCGTGCAGCTGACGATAGGGGGGGCTCCTCCTTTAGTTTGTAAAAGGCCAACTTCTACCCAGAGCCATCATCTCTATCTTAACCTTTGTGCCTCACAGAGGACCAGAGTGTCTTGGTCAGAATGGAGGAAGACCCGGAGGCAAGTACAGTGGACAGAACGACCAGGACAGAACGACCAAGTGCAAGGTCGAGTTTGGAGAATGGATACCTGCCTCACTCCACTCTGGCTTATGACAAGAACTTTGTTTGCTCTCCACCAGGAGTGCTCATGTTTGGAGAAACAGTAAGTAAACCTGCATTTTTTTATTGAAGTGCTCTGCATTTTAATGGCCTGAGTTGTAAATGAGGCCCATGTGGTTTACTTTGATGAACAAAGGACTGAAGTAAGCTGAATTATTGATCAGGCTGGGAATGTAGATCTGTGAACCACTAAACTTGTCATGTGACTGATATGCTTGCCATTGTGTTTATGTCACTGTAGGAGCTGTACTGATAACTGTAGCATCAAATCTTAAGAAATATGCTTTTATAGTAGCATTAAAATTCTACAATTAGAAGTAGCAGAGCTGACTGGTCTTTTTTTTAATCAAGTCTTTTTTTCAGGCACAAAACTAAAAGTGATACCATACAGTCATTGTGGTGTTATCTCTATTTTTGTGCTATAGTAGCAAATGTTGAATTGGGTCTAGACCCTCATATTGCCAGGAATCATTTTACTGCCATAGTGTTTAATGTTGTCCAACAGATTTAGCTCATCCAATCCTATGTACGGAATTTCAAACTTGGATTTAATGAAAAGGAGGGGCAGCCAGATTCCACAGAGCAGGGGAAGTGGACAAACCAAAACAGCTTGGCAAACAGACTCTTCCTCTCAGCCTTATTGTTCGTTTTCCTTCCACAATCCATTCTGAACCCCATCCAAGCATTCATTTAGTGTTTAATCTCCAGCTAGTCATATCTGCCAACTCCAAAACAACAACTTTTCCTGTGATACCAAGCTTTCAGTGAGGAATTCTTTGTTTCTTATAACAGGATGGGAGGCTGGGTGTGTAGGGGTGAATACAGGAACCTATTACTCAGAATTGAGCATTTATACACTAGCCTAGTTTTTATTACAGTAATAAATGCTGCATAAGCGAACACTGGCAATAAATCCTATTATCCTGTCCTTCAGTAGTCGGTGGCATGTCTCTGTTTAAAATATATATTGTGTGTGTGATCAAGATTTCTGTATATTTAATGCCAGTTTCACACTTGTGGAATTAGTCTAGTGTAAACAGCAGTGCCAAGGATGAATCCTTTTAATGTTGGGACTTAAGTGATTTGTTTCAATCAGTTTTGTTCTTTACTTACCAGATGATATTTATGATTCATATTTGTGTTCATATACTCTGTCTCTGTTGTGTCGTCAGGTGTGTGGGCTGCTGGTGTGGACTCTTCTGGGTGGGACAGAATATTTGCATGTGCCTGCACTAGGCTGGGTGATGTTTGTATCTGTGGTCTGCTGGGTGATGACTGTCTGCCTCCTTCTACTGTATCTGACCACAGCGCACACCAAGATACCGCAGGTCCCCTGGACAGCACTTGTGAGTGGATCCAACTGAACTCTAAGAGCTCTAAGAGACACATATTGTCACGGAGGTAGACACCAGACTGGTCAGGGCCCGCTTTGTAGCGTAGGGGAAGGACTCAGACGTGACTACACACGAGAGAGAAGGT
>JBBPDC010000007.1:10424361-10437088 GCA_037974485.1 Hemigrammopetersius urotaenia | reverse complement strand
TCTTGGTTTCCTGCCCGTTCCTGCTCGTTCCAAGATAGCACACGGTTGAGGAGGACTAGCCCCCTCAAACGTGACAGCTACACATTAATTTCTACATCATCATAATAACAATAATAATAATAATAAAGCGAAACTAGTTTTTATAGTTAGTACAGGTAGTTTCATTGTAGCTACACTAGAGTGATACAAAAAAAGTTTTGGCCTCAACTGGACTTTTTTTGGACTTTTTTTAAAAAATCATTTACTATTAACATTTAGGTTAATTTACTAAAGTGTGGCATGCTATCCATGTCAGTAAACTATGCCCCTCATGATTCTACCATTTCATTTTGCAACGTCTTCAGAGGTTTGAATCCACAGGTGTGAACATTGTTACTGTGGGGACTTGTTTCTTCTGCATCATACACTGGTGGGAGGTGCATTACTGGAACATCAATGGTAGAATATTATTAACGTTTGATTACGCTTTTTACACCCATCACATAAGTTATCCACACCACTGTTTTTGTTTATATTTGTACGTATTTCCCACCTAACCACTGTGTGGGATAAGACGTTTCTGGTCTGTCAGAAAGCAAAGAACACACTGAAGTCCAAAAATATTTTGGTGAACGTAAGTAAATAAGCAGCAGACAGCCCATTTCCTAATATATTGACACTGCATGTTTGCAGGAATCTGTAATTATGGAAAAAGCCATCATAAATATGCCTGTGGACAGACACACACAGAACACCCTCTCATTCTCCCTCCAGCACACACACGCGTACACACACACACAAACACATTTTCTGTCTCTCCATCTCTCTTGCTTTTTTTTTTAACACATCCCTATCTCTTCTTACTACTCACTCTGCTGCCTTTAAGCCACTATTATGTTTTAGGTGACAAATGTCTGCTAAACATTTGTTTGTGCTAAGAATGTAACAAATGTCTCCGGAAAAAGCACTTTCAGAAACATACACTCATTAGCCACAGCATTAAAACACTGCCTAATACTGTGTAGTCCCCTCTCATGCCACCAAAACAACCCCGAACCGTCAAGGCATGGACTCCACAAGACCTCTGAAGGTGTGCTGTGGTATCTGGCACTAAGGCTTTAGCAGCAGACCCTTAAGATCTATAAATTATGAGGTGGGGCCTCTATGAATCTGAATAATCTGACCAGCACAAATGCTTGACTGGATTAAGATACAGAGAATTTGGAGGCCAAGCCAACCAAAAGTTATGTTCCTCAAACCATTCCTGAACAATTATTGCGGTGGGGCAAGACGCATTATCCTGCTATCGCCGTTACTCTTGGCTTGCTCATCAGAGGCACTTCATTCACACACATTCACACACACACATTTATTTCACATTTATTTCATTTTGTAAAGCTGCTTTGTGACAGTGACCATTGTTAAAAGCGCTATATAAATAAAATTGAATTGAATTGAATTGAATTTCTGATTTGTTGGCAATTAACAGCTCAGAGACCAACAGGTCACAAATGTGAGCAGTATGTGCTGTTGATTGAAGGTGTAATGTGGAAGTTACATTAACTAAGAATACTTTCAACATCACAGAAGCACATATGCTGGATCTTCAATCTTCTTGAAATATGAATGTAAATCTTGAAATCTGAAATAGTATAACATTATACATACAGAATGGAAGTTTTTAACCTATGAGGTCTGAGGCCTTTCTGGTACTTTGAGTCACCGCTATATAATGAAAACCCTTTTTTTACTTTAATACCAACCACAACAGGAACAGAGGTCATCTGGGTCCTGTTTTCGTTCCTTTAAAAGTCTTTTAATAGAAGGGAATAAAAGGAAAGCCCCTTGAAAAGAGGGCTGGGAGGATTTGAGGTCCTCCACCAACAGGTTTCATTTCCCGTGGCCTTCTTAGATTTCTGCATTATACATCAGATGACTGTAGCTGTTTTGTCTTTGAGCTTTTAATGTCTCAGATATTATTCCTGACTTGCCTATTTTACCAGCGCTATAGAAACAACATTTCTTGAGTTAATGTATTCAAGACTATCAGCTAATTACTTCTAAACACTATGTTATCCCTATGTCAGGAGAAGACCATAAATACAAGCTAAAACCCCTTATTTTGGACATTTTATTATAAATTTTTTTTACGAATCAAGTATGATTAAATATGACATAAGATGCCGTTTGAACCTTAAGTGGGCGTCATAAAAAAATTCTCCAAACTGGAAGCCATTCAAGCATTTAGTTTGAGCTCTAAAAGCTGTCTAACTGCCTGAAAGAGGTACTGGCCATCACAGGCCTGTCAAAGCACCCACGATGAGTAATACTCTCCAAAGAGCTGTGCTAAGACTTCCCACAGAGCTCCATCAGTAAAAGCTATCACCATTACCAGGCATGGCATGGTGTTATTGTGACGCTTAGCAAAGTCTCAAAGTTCTGTTTGTTCGTAAAATAAATTTCCCAGCTTGTATAAGTACTGTCCCATTAACTAGGGCAAAGTGTCATTCATAAATATTGACACACTGGTGGTTCACAAATATGTTATGAGCGAATTTTGAACAGGCAAACAGATTCTATCAGGTCTTTCAGCTGGTGACTACAAAGATCTCATGCCATTGCCAAAATTGGACAGATTCTCACAAAAGTTCTGTTAAAAGACAAACGTCTTCCTAAAAACTCTGAGAACCTTGAAAGGTTAGTATTCTATGTCTCGCCGTCTCATGGAAACTAATGAACTGAAGGAAAGTATTTAAACTCTGGGTTTCCTTTAACGGATGCCCTGCATGTATCACAGGCCAGAAGCAACAAACAGTCAGCCCTGAGGTGGTTAAAACCACTCTGCCACCATCAAAAGATATAAACATTTCAACCTCATCCTGCAAGGACAACATTTTCAAATGTTCCCAGAATAAAAACAGTGTGGAAATGTAAGGGAAGGAGTGGATAAGTAGACAAAAACAACAAGATTTCCAGTGACTGATAATAGTAGGTCATCATTGTCCATCAACAGAATGCATTTTGATACTTAGATTCTTGAAACATGTATAGGCGGAGTTGTCTACTGTGGCTTCAACTCTTGTAGGCAGGTCTCTTAGTGGCCTTCCGTCAGAGGAAATGAAAAAACTATATAATCACATATTTTAAAGTTACACATAAAATTGTTGTTGTTTCAAAAATTATTTTAATAAGAAAGGCAAAGCCTGAACTATGGAACCAACAATAACAAGCCAACATTTTATGGCTATTGGGAAAAGACGTTGGTGAAAACAAATATGCCACAATACTGCTCTTTAGAAACACATTTTAAGACTTAAAGCATTCACTAGGAGCTTTTCAAGTATGAAATGCTTGTTTAAAGCCCTGCCAGACAATCTCAAGGCGGATGAGTCAGCTCACTTTAAAACCGTAATCTTTTTTCTTTTGAGGCATTCAGACTATCTCTTGTAATTCATGTTGTTGTCCTGCTACATCGTAGCACATTGTATAGAACTGAACAACACAGGGATGTGTTAAGCCCAGCAAGCAGATGTTGAATTTTGGCACCTTTGTGTGCACCTTCATTAACAACAACAAAAAAGATATATGGTAATATGTACATGTGTAGTACCCTGTTGTAAACTAAAGGAACTGTATTTAAATCTTATTTAATGTCATTCAGAAAAAATATTAAAAATACAGAACTAGAATATGTGATTTATTGACTGACAATGTTTACGTAATTACCTAATGAAGAATCCAATACAAGGCTATTAAAAATAATTACGCTGATAAAAGCTGCACACTAATACAGAGTATTCTTTCTCAGACCATCCAGCCACCAGTCTGTCCTCCATGGTAAGGAGGAAAAAAGTAAAAAAAAGAGACTTTCACATATGCATATGCCACATATGTACAGATTTAAAATCTCACATAATTCAGATAAGCATGGTTGAAAAAGACTTCCAAGGATGCTCTTGAATCTACCTCTCTTCTCCCTGGTGGTCGTGGAGCAGCTATTCTGGGTGTCACAAGGCTTTATCATGGCTCTATGCATTATTTATAAGGCAGAGGCCTGCCTCTAGAGCTGAAGAAATAAATGGTTATGACAGGGCAACCCCCACAAGACAGCAATGACAGCACAGCTCAGGCTAGCAGCCCAGTTCTCCAAACTCGCTTATGACCAGCTCTGCTGTTTCATAGAACCCACGAACAACTGAAAGAAAAGAAGTGCTGGGATTGTGCACTAAATACAATGTGCTTTGACTGTTATCGACTTAATATTTCATTTAGCTTTTTATTTATTAATGGCTCTGCATTCCCAACGACATTTCAGGTATTTCTTTTACAGAACAAAATAATTCACAAAATGTGACCTCAGGATAGGAGCAAGTCAGTTATGATGCACCTACAGTATAAGTTTCCTCCGCTTTGGTGCACACATATAGAAGATCCATAAACAGCTATAATAAAGAACAGGTTTGCAGTATGAAATTCATCTCCCAGTTTATTTGGATTTAAGTGTTCTGCTGAACTCAACCTCAAAAGAATGTGTGTCTTTTTAAACAGAGTTCTTATCAAAACTTCAGCTTCAATTTAAAACAGACTAGGATACTTTCCTTTTAAATGTATGTCCAGTAATTTGAGGATGTAAACAATCTTTTACGAGGCTCACTTTGGGCCTTATATACTGTCCGTAGAAATTTGAACTTACTTTAACCCAACAAATGAAAAGCAGTTAATATAGATGTAAAAAAAAATAACTTGATAAACAAGCAAATAAAAAAAACTGACTAGGCAAGACTTATAAATCTGTTTTTTAACTGCACAATGTTGAAACTAATACCATCAGATCTTAAATGTAAGCTTCAGCTATAAACAGAATGATGTAGTTTCTCAAGAGAAATAGATCTCTTTAGTGATTTCTGTTTCAGTGGTATTCAGTGTAGTACACCCTGTCAGTGAACCTGAGCTTTCAAAATGACTCACAGGGTACTGAGAAAAAAATTTAAGAAACAAATGAAAAAATACAGACAGAACAATCATTTTATTTTCCTGTAAGCTAGGGCTGCAACATTTTTCTCCAGAATATTTAACATTATAACAACACTGTTTAACTTCATTTAGATAATACACTGGTCAGTCAACATGAGAACCACTGAAAGATGAAGTGAGTTACACTATCTCATAACAACAGCAGTCTCACCCCTATACACAGCACAGCAGCGACTCCATACCCTTCACAAAAAAACTAAGGAAAGTTTTCCCACCACACATAGAAAGTGTTTTAACACCAAGTTTTACTGCCTGGTTTGGAAGTTGCAGTGCTAAGGATGTTAAGCAGCTGAGTAGAATAGTTAAGACAGCCAGCAAAATCCTAGGAGCCCCACTTCCTTCTTTGATGGAGTTATATGAACAGTGCTGTATCCGCCGAGCTACTTCCATCATCAAGGACACCACCCCTCCTATCATATCTTCTGCCTATTGCCATCTGGGAGAGGATACAGGTGTATCAGCTGTAAAACCAGCAGGAAGCTGAACAGCTTTTTCTCTCAGGCTGTTGGATTTATTAATAAACTAAATTAAAGCAAGTGGATTGGAGTAGTGGACAGAGATATTATATTCTCCTATATTCGATCATTATATTCTTATTCTATTTAATTATGTATGTGCGTATGTTGTGGCTATCTTTTTATATTGCACTGCGCTGTGAGTTGAGAAACATAATTTTGTTTTTTGTGCCTGCTTACACAGGCAGCTGGGAGCCTAGTGGTTAGAGCATTCGCCCTGCGATCAGAAAGTCAGGGTTCGATTCCCAAGACCGCTAGGAACCTCTGAGGTACCCTGAGCAAGGTACCGTCCCCACACACTGCTCCCTGGGCGCTGTGTTCGTAGCTGCCCCCTGCTTCACTTGCTGATTGGGTTAAATGCAGAGGAAGTATTTCGTGCTGTTCACACTGTGTGCTGTGATGTGTCCATGTATGACCAGATTGTCACTTTCACTTCACAATGTTAATGACAATAAAGCTCTTATCTTATGGCACCAAAGATTATTATCCCACCTGATATTAACCACAAAGATCTTCAGTCGAGTTTTGAAGCTCTGTACAGCCAATCCACACCAATTACACACATGAAACAGGCACTTTTAAAAGGGTTTATAAAATGGTTTTGGATGCATTTGGACATGAATGATCTTGAAACATAACTCATCCATTCAGCCAATATTATTTATTTATCTATTTACTAAATAAAGTTAGCTGATAAGCTGTTTTTTTGTCTGTAATTACAGTATTTTAGTTACTAAATGAAGCAAAATAAACAACCCATGAGAGGTGACTGAACCAGGAGAGCTCAGTTTAATGGTTAACTGGAAACAATTTTTGGATGACGTCAAAGTGTAGTGTTTCCATATTTCTGAATGACCCTGCAATCTAGTCTTCTTGGTATGGATTTTCTTTTTTTTAAATCATGTAACATTAGAATGGAAGGGTAAGTGTTCTCAAGGTAAGTAACTGTTTAAAAGATTTGCTGAGAAATAATTTGAATGATTATTGTTTATTATTTTAATACTGATGGCCTTTTGTGAATACAGTATTCTAAAATAGCATAAGGGAAAAAGAGCAGTGTAAAGAATCAGAGACACACTCAAAACAAATAGCTAGCAAGGTGTAGAGGCAGGCTGCCAGCATGATTACCATGGAGATCTATATATAGGGAGGCACTATGTACCAGTCAAAACCAAGATTAAACCCAAGCTTGGAGAAGTTTAGTTCCAAACTAGGCTTAATCCATATTCAGGAAACAGGCCAAAAGAGGATTAACGCCAAAGAATTGCATTTGGCATTTTAAAAATGTCATTGCTTTTTGTTATACAGCAAAACAAACATATTGGTTTGACAATCCAGTATTTCTTTTTCAAAATAATAGAAAAATCTGTCTTCATCTGACTCCGCTGACAAGACTTTTGCTTGGCTGAGGAACTAGTCATGTTCTCAAACACTCCCAATTCCTGATGATTCAGACTTTGTGTGTGTGTGTGTGTGTGTGTGTGTGTGTGTGTGTGTGTGTACTTTACAGGCCATGGTGAGGTTTAATCAGCTAGCTGTGTCCTCTGCAGCAGGACTCAAGCTCTGTCACTGTGGGGGAGGATCTGACAGTGAATCTGTAATTACTGCAGACACAACCAGCATGTCTGTCACACATCTCCAACTACAACCCAGCCGGCAAACAGCACAAGATAGCACACCACAGTAAAGCACAGAGGTCACTACATGTCAAATAACCCAAAGACCAAAGGGTTTCTCACACTAACCACTTCACATCCTGGAACCACTTCACAAGCACACATAAAGTGACTTCCAGTTAGGGGCAGGCAAAGGCAGAAATACATTATGCATGTACAAATATTATTAAAAAGTAAGAGTACAATTGTTTTATTCATACACTGCACTGACTAGACTAATTATGCTCTTTGTAATAAAACATGCAGTTTGTCTGTGTTCTCTGAGGAATGCTGAGATCCACCATATGCTCAGAACAGTGTATAGTGGTACATAATATTTTTACTCACTGAGACTTATCTGATATCCATCCCAATTTACATGAAGATTGGCTCACTGAATATGGGGAGTATATCACTACACTATGTTGTATCGAGACCAATATTATATTACTATGCAACTAGTGAAATAGAAAACGCCCTAGCTCACTTTGCTTGATTATATGTTTCTCATATATAACAATATATTTCTCATACTAAGTGCTGCTCTGCTAAGAACGTTATTCATTTACAGATTATGTTTATCATTTCTTCATTTTTGCAATAGTTATGCATGACTGGGTTTAAAGTTCACTTCATTTTCTCATTTAATTTTTACTATGCCAGAGCCGCAAATAAATGTATATTGTAATTTTTTTTTCAGGGATGTCATGGACCACAATGACCTGAACATACAAATTCAGTTTCAAAACTGGCTGAAGAACTGGTACTTCTTGCATTTAAATTATATATGTTTTACCTTTAACATTTAAATTAGTTTTGCTTCCACACTACTATCAGAAACTACGATATAAAAGGTAAAACATAGTCAGCTTCATATTAAAGCTTACAGAGCAATAACGCATAGGCAGAGAGTGACTGGAGCAGGTCTGCAGGATGAAATTACAGACGTCCTGAAAAAATAACTTTTATATGATTTAATTACTCATTTTCAGTCACTAATGTAAGCACATTTTATTAAATGTAACCTTAACAAAAGTATCATAAACATGTTATCCAAATTACCAAATTATTCTGTGAAAAGAAAAATGTTCTTTGTGTTTCTAATTCCAGTTTCCATAACATGAGCTGCAGGGTTTAGAGGATTAAACTTGTGTTACCAAACCCAAATTCTTACACAGGGTTTCGCATGCTGTCAAAATGGCCCAATTTCACAGGTAAATAATAAGATTCAAAGATAGTTCTACTGTTCGGAAAACCAAGCATTTTGACCGACCACAAATTTGATTTGAGTACAAATCCCAGATGAGTCAAGAGTTAGTTAATCAACTCTTTAGGAGTCAACTCCCAGTCACTAAAACTTTTTATGACTAAAATTAGAAAAAGGATTGGTGCGACACCAGCTTTCTGTATTCATCTGATATAATCAGAAAATGCTATAACAAGTATAGTCTTGTCAGAGTGTGGGCCGCGAAGTACAGTGTATTATCATGGTGGCGTTCTTTTAGATGCTGATCTTAAACATGTTGATCTTAAAGTGCTTTTAAAACTTCCATATTAGTGTGGGAGGGACTGCGTTGCTAGTAGCATTGACTGCACATACAATAGAGACCACTGAACCCTGATGTCATCGTCCCAACCTGTTTAATGCCACTCTGTCAGGGGTTTGCACAGTTGTTATGCCAGTCTCATGAACATTCCAAATGTCATTTGCAGTTAAGACATGCCTCTTTATCACGTTTCTGAAAAACATTGCCACGTTGTTTTTATTAAAACTGGTGGCCTGTGCGAGGGTCTTAGCACTTCTAATGGACAAAGTTGGGTTTATTTTCATGTTTCACTGTAAGGTAATACACAAGTTCTCTCATCTGTTGTTTCTATCACATTAAAATATTCAGTATTTTCCCATCCTTTATATTTTACATTGCCACCAATATAAATCCACCCTCTTCTTAGTCTTCCTCTTCCATAACCTAGGCATGGTGAAAATCAAAGAAAACTTGCAAGTAAATTGCAAGAAAAATGTATCTGAGGCTATACTGTGACATTTACATGGTTGTTACAACTAACCCAGACTCCTGTTGTTATAACTAACCTAGACTCCTGTAGACAGGAACTAGCTTACCTTACAGCTAATATCTAAAACATTGGCACTAACAACTTGCATGGAATATATCTACCTAGACATACAATAGACATAATTTAAGTTTGATAAGTTTAACTACAAAGCAGGCAATGCTATCACAAAAAAATAAATCAAGTAAAAAAACTTCAAAACTGTGTTTTCTAATTTTAGCTGTGTCTGCCACAGTGTGATACTTCTTCTCATGTGCAATGAGGACTAAACTGACTAACTGTCAAATTCACATGCGGTTTCTTTTTTATGTTTTGCCCTTTCAACACTATTAAAACAAATTACAGATAAAAATCTGAACAGTATGCAGTTTCTGCTTTCAACACCCCATAAATATGAAATTTTGACATTAAAGAATGTTCAAACGGGTCTTCTGGCATCACTTAGTATCTCTTTACATGATGTGGCATGTCTTGGATCTGAAAACAATGGAATAACTTCAGCACATTGTGGACTAGAAACAGCAGACAGGCATGGTAAAGAGCTTCCTTAAGAATTTTCTCTAGACCATGCCTTTAATTTAGCCTTCATGACGCAACAACATGGCTTTGATGATGGAAAATCATCCATCTCTAGAATCATCCATCATCTGTTATCTGTTATAATGTTCATGACAGTAATAAGCACTATAGAGTTTGCATGGTGAAAAAAACACAAGGAATGATGTCAGAGGAAGGAAGCATTGAAGGCTTGTCTCTCAACCTAGATACTCAACCAGTGCATTCATCCACCCATGCACACCCATTCACACATACAACCCTACTTACATGCACAAACTCAGCCGGTACAAAAAACTGTATCTATGCCTTCACTGTCATCATTGTAATTAAATGCTTAGATTCACACGACACAAACATATAAACCACCGATCACTAGGAGTCAGGAATATGGTTTTATCATCTTAATGATAAATGACACCACAATACGCTTTTCTGAATATATCATAGATCTCAACAGCACTTCTGCAACATGCACATCAATCATAAAATCAAGAAAGGCATGTTTATGTAAAAATAAACAGTACTGTGGGTCTAGATTTCACCTGTATTTTAAACTGCCATTCTACAATATAGTGTATAAATATACAGTAACCTCCTGCTTTTCGCAGGGGTTATGTTCCAACAGCACCTACGTATAGTGAAAAACAGCGTTGTTGTGTTATGTTTTTTTTTTAATTTAAAATACAAAAGCTAAATCTTTACAGTCTTTTTATATACAGTACTGCTACTTTGCTGATGCTTTCTGTCTGTTCCAACTTGTTCGCAAAGCTCAGAAACATCTCAGAAAATTTATATTTTTGGTGTTATATTTTTACAAGAACCCCTCCCCTCCATCATGAGGACCCGAACAACGTCATCAGGAGTCTTCCCCAACACAGATGGTAGGATAGAGAACAGACACACCAGAACCCCTTCAAATGGAGCGGACAGCAGGCCAATAACAGACACACAGCTGAAGCTTCCCACGCAATCAAACACACTTCGCCAACAGTCACTGTGGCTATAAAAAGAACAGTGAATACCGCATCAGGACTCCACATTAAGGCATTTCTTTTTATTTCTAATCTGCATCCGGTATAAAATAAAGTGGATATGAGGCACCATCTGTTGTGATTTAAGCATGTCTAATATCAAGCAACTTGTCTAAAATGTTAAATAAAGCTGAATTCTTCTTGTGTTGCTCAATAGTCAATGCACACAGCTTACACTGGTTAAGAGGTATGCACTCAATTGAAGTTGTGAGTGCTGTTAAAGGATGAAAGGTTACACCCCTGATACATATACAATATGTATTCTCGTCCAACATCAGTGCCTGACCTCCTAAATGTTCAACAGAATGAATGGGCACAAAATACCCACAGAAACTCCAAAATCTTGTGAAAAGCCTTCAAAGAAGAGTGGAAGCTGTTATAACTGCAAAGAGGGACCAACTCCACATTCAAGTCTCTGTCTCTAAACACAATGTCATTAAAGTGTCATTAAAGTGACACAGTTGGTGTGATGATCAGGTGTCCCAAAACTTTTCGCCAAACAGTGTATATACATACATACACGCACACACACACATGGTGTGTGATGGGTTTTCACTGTTCAATCAGTTTGGGGATGAAAAACAACTTTAAACTTTCTTTTGTAACATTATCAGTTCAATTCAGCAAACAGCTGATTTTGCACATGAGCCAATTACTTGTAAATTAGTTCATTTTAGTGTCTTGAGAACCAGTTCTTTTCAAGGAGATCAGCTGTCGTAACTACAACCGTGTCTTATCCAGATCATCTCAGCTAAAAAAAACACAGTTATGTGTCATGAGCACATTTTGTCTTGGCTGAAATCCTGTCTCACTAGCACATGCATCAGTAAAAGGAATCTACAATTCAAAATGGATGCACTGCGGTGTACTCATACAGCCAGTGTGCACTGAAGACAAATCAGCATGCTCTCATTGTGAGGCATAAATAATATGCTGTTGCACAATACACAACAATAAGTTTAATCAGAAGATACAAAATATACAAAAATGTTAAAAAATAAATACTTTATAGCTGCTTTTAAATTGCATTACAAATTACTATTTTGTTCACTTCTGAAGCCGCTCACTACTGCAGGTAGGGTTGCAACGATTAAAAATGTTGGTGGTACGATTATAGTCTGAGAAATAATCACGGTTTCATGATTATCACTGGTTATTTTATGTGAATTGATTTAACAACTGTATTAACGTGTATAAATCACACAAATACATTCTATAAAGGTTTTAAACTTCACATGCTATTTATTGCTGCCTTTCAAAGATAGAGGCTAGTATCATTTTCATCTTTAGGGTATCCAAAATATTCCCACGCAGGAGACTTCAAGTGCTTTCTAGATGGAAATAGGATAGCCCAGTAGTTGTCGTCTCTTGTTCTGCTTCTGCCATGATCTGTGTGTGTATTGTTGGGGAGGTCTTAACGGTGGATTAACCGCAATGTTTCACACCGTAGTTAATAGTCAAACCGGTTAATCCCTGCAGCCCTAACTGCATGTCAGGGATATATATCTGTGCATTTGTGATGCCTCTACAAAGTGGTGTAAATAGAGCTTAATCTATACGATACTGTTCCAGGATATTTTAGGATATCCCAATAAATTAGTCCTCTCAGTTTTTTGCCAGCCTGGCCATTATGATTTGTCAACCTTCTGTGTAATCCAATTACATTGTGTTAACACACAGGTCTAAGATGCTAGTACAAAAGTGACAATGCGTTTGAGCAGATTATAAAACAAACATGATCCAAACATGATTATTTATGAAATACAAGAAATACAAGACTATCAAAGGATAAAGGGTTTTCCCTTAAGGGGCTTTCAGACCAAACGCGGCATGCGCTGCGCTGGCCGCGGGGTTTGCGCTTCCTCTCAAAAAACAGCGAGAA
>JBBPDC010000007.1:10387159-10403395 GCA_037974485.1 Hemigrammopetersius urotaenia | reverse complement strand
ATCCGTGACTTAAAACCATGATCCGAACCGTGATTTTTTGTCCGGTTCACGCACGTTTTAAACCTGTCTCGGTCTCTCCCCCGGACAGAGTGGGCTGTGTCAACACTACGCAAGCTATGATGAATTTCACCTTGATATATCAGTGAATTTTCAGGCTCGCGCACGTTTTAAACTTGTCTCGGTCTCTCTGTCAGGGCGGGGCGGGGGGGCGTTTACTACAGAGCACAGGACTTAAATTATTTTTAATTTCATGTAAAACTATATAAAACTTTCTCAAAAATGTACTAACTTCTTCAAAGGAAGACTCCAGATTCATGCCAAAGGCCACACCCATCAGGCCAAATAAGGACAGGGAAAAGGTTCCCATGGTGAGCTGGAGATTCAGTCGCATCATCACATTTCGATGACTAGAACAAATTCAGGAACAGAAAGACAAAAATAGGGCTCATCATCTTTGTGATATCAGAACCAGCAGACTGCAGATGCCTCCGCTTCTAATCACCTCTATGCTAGCAGCAGTGTTTTCACTGGAGAACAGACAGGTAAATAATGTCCATGAACTCTATGCACACACACACACACAAGTTAGCCAGTGGAGAGGCAAACATTATGACTACTTACAGATTAAGTGAACAGTGATTATCGTAACATTACCACTGTGTCGATGTCTGGGATATACTAGATTGTGAGTAAGCTCTTGTTGGCAATGTTTAGGATGTGTTGGAAATGAGCAGAAATAAAGGCTTGAGTGAGTTTCACAAGGGCATAATCATTGTGGCTTGTGGGGCGCTCCTGGTCAGCACTTTTTAATTTTGGTTACAGAAGTAATGTGCCACCCAACACAGAGCATCGCACCTCACTGAGTGTGGGGGCTGCACAGCAGCAGACTGGTCAGAATGCCTATACTACTCCTTGCCCATTTTCCAAACACCTATAGTAAATATTTGAGCAATGAAATCGGATCTTGGAGCAATTAAAAATATCATCTGATCTCATAAGATCTTTTCACATGGATGGCAGGTACATGTATGCCACTTTTGGGGAAGAGATGCATCGAGGGATGAAGACAAGTTTATGGAAGCAGTATGATGCTCTTCACAGCTGGTTAAACTTGAGTTTGGGATAAAAGGTGCTCCCAAATTGCAAACATTAAGAATGGTTTAAGGAACATGGTGAATTGTGTTGCCCTGCCCTCAGAACTCCCCAGATCTCAAATGGATCTAGCATCCATGGAAGGTGTTAGAAAAACAAGTCCAATATCCAGTAGCTCCACCTCACAACTTAAAATGGTCTGCAGCTACCGTCTGGGTGTCAGATGCCGCAGATGCTTCAGCAGGTTACAGCTGTTTTGACAATAGCATGGAGAATCAACAGCATATCATCTGTGCATAAAAACAGCTTTTGGATTAATAATAAAAAAGCTGAAATTCTTGTTAAGGGCAGTCAATTTACTGACCAAATTACTTCCAATACATCAGAGCACTGAAAAATGTTGCCATTCAATATAAAATTTTAATACCGAAGCATTCATAAGTTTTGCAGATTCAAAAATCTGCAAAAAGAAATCGATGCTCAAATCATCTTAACTGAGCTCCAAATTTCCTAAATAGTGTCTGTGCGTTGTGTGTGTGTTATAGTGAATGGCATTTATATATTATAAATACCTGTCCAGGTTGATGAAGATGACACTCTCAGAATCATCTATGAGCCCCTTCAGCTCTCGTGTTTTATTTCCCAGCTCCTCCGCCTGCATGAAATAATTCTCCAGCAGTAATTCCATCTCATGAGCATGATCTATGCCTAAACTGCTCTGCTCACTGCCTCCACACACACAAATATATAGACAGACAGAAACAAGTAAACACACACACACACACACTGAAATCAGCTGAAAGGCGCACTGGCAACATTATAAATAATGAAACTCGGTACTGGCATAGATATTTACATTTATGGCATTTATCAGGCGCTTTTATCCAAAGCGACTTCCATTCCCTAACTACAGGGGGCAGTCTCCCTGGAGCAACTTGGGGTTAAGAGTTTTGCTCAGGAACCCAGTGATGGTGTACTGAAGGTAGGATTCAAACCCGTGACCTCTTGGTTTAGAGGCAAGTACCCTACCCACTACGCCACCACCTAACATGATTATTTCACAATTAGAGCAATCATTTCATTTTATATTGACCATTAATCCAATAATAAAGTCAGTATGCCTCTCCATTTCATCTTTAAAGGCAAAACAAAACAATATCAGTAATGTCATCTTTCATAATGACTGGGAACATTGCTGAGAACTGCATGACAATTGTTTTGTAAATTATACATCTTTACAACTAAATCACTAAAGCCTTGGTGAGACAGCTGTTTTAATGTTCCACATTTTTCTCAATCTGTGTGCTGCAAATTCAGAAAGAGAAACAAACTCATCCTTGTTGACTATATTGTTTTAAATGAAAGAAAACAGCAAAAATGTGGAACACCAACCACTGCCTTAGGTTCCAAAAATACAATAAAAAGCAAATGACAAATATTTCACCTACAACACACGGGGGTCTGTCCACTTGGTGAGGCACAGCTCTTCAATCAACTCATCCTCATCTAGGATCTTCAACAGGCTGTCCTTAAACACTTTAATATCAGTCTCCAGTTCAGAAAGGCTACAGAAAAAGGGAGTCAATAGGTTTTGGGGTTACATTTATGCAGCAAGCTATGCTTAAATCAGAACCCATATGTTACAACAAGTTATTAGCTTTTCTTACAAATGGTAACGAAACGATTCTTTGAGCTCAGACATGCAATTTGACAACTAGACTCCAAATTATGGTCCAATTATAACAAAGACACTGTAAGGCATTTGCTTTTCCTGGCCTACCTCTTACTGTTGAGAAGAAGCATGTGTAGTTTACTGCGATCAGCTGAAAGAAGCTTGGGATCCACTAATGACTCCAGACAGTCCAGGATCTGAGGCTGAACCTCATTTAACCTTGCCTGGAGTGTGTTTATCTGTACCAAAATAAAACACACACGCAGCAGAATTCTCTAATCGGCACATTTAATATTTGAAAATGGAAACAATCAGTATAGCTTGTGTGCATCAGTCTACTCAACTACTTTTCAGCGATTTCAGCACTGAACTGCGATAACAGATATTTATCCATATTTACCCTGTGCTGTAGGATGGCCTCCAAGGCTCTGAACTCAAAGGGCAGTGAGTAGGTGGCCAAGGCTCCATCCCCTGCTAACTGAGGCCCCAGCTCCAAAACCAGCCACTTATCCAGACCCAGTCCACGGAAATCAAGCACCAGCAAGCACTCCGGAGTAACTACTGCCTTTAGAGACTTAGGACAGAAAAAAATAAACTGTTTAGAACCTGATTGGAGACAAGAAACAGAAGGTTCAGCTGACACAGTGGATGGAAATGTTCTACTGATTATCATAACCTTGAGTCATGTGCTACCACAAGTACTGCTCTTCTATAAAATGAACTTGTATTTAACAAAGAACAACAGAATTATTAACCAACAAACCACCCAGAATATATGAATATATGACATACTTCCATGCGAATAATGATTGCATTATTTCGTGATGTGATGCTTGTGAGGTGCTGGAATCTCAGGTCTCTCGCTTGCAAACCAAGTTCCTGATAGAACTCTGCTTTCTTTTTACCTGAGCAGAATTAACAAAATAGACACTCCATACCTGACATGTAATAAAACCATAAGAACATTTCATTTGGAATGAACCAATGGAATGAATCAATGGAATGAATCAATGATGCAACTCACCAAATGAAGTGACATTCCCATCTGGATCAAATTTCATCTGTTGAACAAAACCCTGGCTGTAATCTCTCAGCAGCAGCAGCAGCAGTAGTAGTAGTTTAATTTTAATGCCATATCAATGATGGTTATGTGATGGCAAAAAGGTATACTAAAAAATACAATTATTTGAAAACTAAAGACTTAAAAAAACAAACAGTTTACATAAATTAGTAATCTAAAGAAGTTCTGATTATTAAATCAATATTTGATCAGAATTTCAAACTTTTATAAAGGTAAGTAATCTCTCAGAGTTTATATCTCAGACTATATTTACATATCAATTAATATCATTATTTGGACACAAGACAAACTCCTGCAGTGATATTAACATGTATGATTTTTGTAAAAGGCTCAGGTCTCTGTTCTCTAATGGTGTAGCCGAGGAGCTTAACCTCTGCTGATATATCAACAAAGACTGTTGGGTTTTTGTTATACTTTTACTCATGTGTTTTGTACAACAAAGTGACAAATACCATATGCAGGTATGTTCAAGGGCAGCACAAAGTTATTTTAGTTCTTTGACTAGTAGGCACCACTACCACCCTCCTAACCCACAGTGAGAGCTTACCACAACAAATTCAGGGGCCACACTGGACAGAGCGGCTGCATGGGAAGCATCCGTAACTCCACCACGACAGAAGACGACTGAAGGAGGAAATTTATTTTATTTTGAAATGGCACATCAGTTTGCGGCAGCAGGAACAAAATGAGCCAAAATCACACCATTCACTTATAAAAAAGTAACTGCAAATACTGATATCAACACTGTATGAAACTGTATTTTCCATTGTATATTTTTTTATAACTTTTTTGCCTGATTTGTAATACATTTTCCTATACTACAGTCTGGGAGTAGTGCACAATACAAAAGTGTAAACAAAAGCAGTGTCATATAGTAAGTGTCTGAATTGACTTGTTCTCCTGTAGAAATTCCTGTATTACTATAGCACTTTTTCATGAGGCTTCCACAATTAGCTTTTGTCAGAATTAAGGATGTGTTCGTATTCCAGTCAAGTTCTTCCACACTGAACTCATCCTAGCATGACTTTTTGGACCTTGCTTTGAGCACTGGGGAACAGTCATGCTGGAACAGAAAAGGCTCTTCCCCAAAGCGTGTCCACGGAGTTGGAAGCAAAATGTCTTGGTATGCTGAAGCATTAAGACTGCCCTTCACTGGAAGTAAGGGGCTTAGCCCAAACCCTGAAAAAAGTCTGTCTATATAGTGTGTGTGTGTGTGTGTGTGTGTGTGTGTGTGTGTGTATTGAGTGTGTATATACGACTTCTGCAGGAAAACACATGTATACATTTATACATTATATATAGCATTTTTAATTTTATTTAACACAGGTAAACTTTCCTCTCAATTTATAATAAGAGAAAACACTTACAGCTGTGTTTAAGTGTCTGTGCTGGACTGGTTCTGCCGTGTTTTCCTCTCCACACTACAGGTGTTAGTGGTGAGTGTCGAGCAGACAAAGGACGTGTAAAAGGTGATCCTGACCTCCTGCAAGTTAAAGTTCTTCGATTCCAACATCTCGTGGACACTGTCAGAGGGCTCTCCCGACACAGCAGTCTCACACAAACCTCCATCGTTGAGAAACGAGGTGAAACACGTGAAAAGTTTGGTCTGGTTACATGTTCAGATGAAGCAAGACCCCGGATTAGGAAAAGTTTCCAAATAACTTCAGAACGAGGGTATCAGCATGACCAGCTAGGCTTTCCACAGAGTCTTGCTGCTGTAGTCATAAGAGAAAACGTCGAAAAAGACGAATGAACTGACTAAATTCTATTGTAAAGGAGAAAATGTGGGCAACATGTCTTTAGCTGACTTTCTAGCATGTGTAACAACAACAAGCTAAGACTACTGACTGGCTATACATTGTCCATGCGGTGCATAAATCTAAAGCCTTATAATCATAATAATAAAATTATTTATCCAAAACCGTGGGTCCTTCGATTTCCAGAAAGAAATGTTTTCTTAAGAAGCTGAACTTGACCACAATGCATTGGGGCTCATGTAACTGTTTAACCCCTTGACTCCCAATAACACTATAACTTCCTCTGCCTGCTTTTAAGTGACAAATGTTTCAGTTTTACTTTGTATGAACACATAACAGCATTATTTGATTCTTTTTTAAATTAAAAATATTATTTTGAAACATTACTTTAACTATACTGTCCGTTTTTCATATATTGTTGTCCCACGTGACAAATTACAAGATAACCCTTTATTAGTCCCACAAGTTAGAAATTTGCAGTTGTAATGTTATATAATGTATAATGTTTTCATATTTATAGCATAATGTTTTATGCATTATTATATATTTTATAGTTTAGTAAATTATAATATTAATTTTGATAAACTAAGTGATTTTAAAAAATCACATTTGCCGCTATGTTTGTTCAGAATTTTTCAGATTTATGTTCAGGAAAGAGCAATAATACGACGAAAATGAATGTATGTTTTAAATCCAGGCATGAATGTGTTAACACATGGTGCGCTACAGTGTACTGAACTGGAAAAGCCGTAATGTCTAGAATATAGGCGCCTTCAAAAGGAACTGTCCGCCCACATGAACTAGGCATAGCAAGAAATGTACACTGAACAGCAGAGATTAAAACCCCTCTGTCAATTAGACATTAAAGAAAACAAGTCACTAGTAAGATTAGTCGATTTTCGTCTCCATTTTTAAGTGCGCTTTTTTGCAGTGCTGGTGACGCCCTGCTGCCTCAGTGTGTGACAGAAGCTTAGTGGTACTCCTCCAAAAGGATGCTGAGATCCAAATGGATGCTGCTCACCTCTGCAGAGAGAGCCAGCTGAAGATGAAACAGATCCAGTGATTTCTGCTCTCAGCATATCACTGTGTAAGATCCTGCACGCTTTAAACATTTTTTTCGTTCCTGAAAAAATAAACATGTTTCCTTCATGCTATTCCAAGCCCAAGAATGGGTCTCAGTTTAAGATGTCTTACACGAAAGTGATATTTGGGGTGTTGGTTGTCTATGTGCTTCATACGTGCTGGGCCATCTATGGCTTCGTGCACACAAAACCGTGTGACCCAGCGAAGGGGGATGACTGTGTTACATCTTACCTCAGTGGCAAACCTCGACTCCAGGTAAGGCAAATTCTGTGGTCTCATATGTGCATGTGCACATTTAAACTGTGCTTGTGTTGTAATAGTAGCAGAGTAGGTTGCAGTACTGTTTTATTAAAACACATTTTACAGTATCATTTTTATTGAATTAACGAAACTACTGTATTAATATTTGTACATATGTATGAATACTTATGTAAATATATGCATGTATGTGTTTGTACATATAGAGGTGTATATGTACAGATGTATACGGATGTGTATGTGTATATTTATTTATTGCAATCCCTCCTGCCTTAAAGTATTTTTGAATTTGAAATTAAAAATACACTCGCCTTTTTCTGCATTTTAAAGCTCAGTGTGTACTCAAGCCTGGACCCCAGTGATGAGGCTGCACATAAACTCCTTCTCAAAGTGGACAAATTTGAAATTCATTCAAAGTATGAAAGGCAAGTTTCTCCTGCACAGTTCAGTGTTTCAGTTTGCTCTAAGCTGTGTACTATCATTTATTTATTGGATCAGAATCGGAAAGCTTTATTGATTCCATAGAAACTGTTCATGTTTTGAGTGCAAAGACACACAGAGACAAGAACAGTATAAATTATGTCTAAATAAATCCAGTAAAAAAATGTAGAAAAAATGTCAATATGAAATGTTGATGAATTTGATAAATAAACAAATGCTGGGTATAAATACTAGACATAAGTAACTTACAATTAGGTGAATTTCTAACAACACCAATGATAGTTAGGAGTATGTTATTGCATGTAGTAGATCTGTAGTACACAAGTAATACTGACATAAGTAGTGATATTCACATGGTATGACTATTGCACATAATGTTTTAGAAGAACATTTTTCACATGGAAGACTATTCCACACCATAACAAAATAATGCACACAGTGATACACACAATTATGGTTACTTAAACCTGGTTAAAAAGTGCTTAACAAACTAGATTTCAATGTATACTTGATCAGTTCTTTATGTGAACAATTATTATCACTATCATAATGGAATGTGGCAACCATAAAATCAGAGACGTGAACTTATAGTTTCTAGAGATAGTTAAATGAAGCCCATCCCTGTATACCCCAGATAACCCTCCTGCTTTATTTTACATTACTGTGTACTTTCTGTTGAAAACAGAAAGGTGAGCGTGTCGTTGCCTGAACTGACTCACAAGAATGGGACCCTCCATGCAGTCGTGTTTGTACACAAGAGTGGAGTCTCACCATGGAAGGATACCAAACATGTGCGGCTTGTGGCTCGGCTCACCTCACAAATGCTTCCTCCTCCTCCTGTGGGAAGCCCCGGCTCTGCCAGAGTCTCTCAGAGGGTAATACTGCTGACTCCTTTGTAGTGGACTTTGTGATGATGTCCAAGTCCTCATTGCTGTTTGAGCAAGATTTGATTAAGGAGGTATAACTTCTTGCTCACTGAAGGATGTGTATTATATTGTCTCATTATCACAATACTGGCCTTTCTAATACTGATGCCACTTAAGGCCTTGAAAGTGAAAGTGACAATCTGGTCATACGTGAACACACCACAGCACACAGTGTGAACAGCACGAAATACTTCCCCTGCATTTAACCCATTCACCAAGTGAAGCAGTGGGCAGCTACGAACACAGCGCCTGGGGACGGTACCTTGCTCAGGATACCTCAGGATACCTTGCTCAGGATATCTCAACCTGGACAGGGCGAATGCCTTAACCACTAGGCTACCAACTGCTTGAGTGCTTGAGTAAGCACTCTAGCAAATCACATTAAATTGTTGTAGAGGTGTTGCGTATGTGATGATGATGATGATGATGATGATGATGATGTTGATGCTGCTGCTGTGGCTGTTGATTATTGTTATTATTATTATTAGTAGTAGTAGTAGTAGTAGTAATAGTAGTAGTATTAGCGTTAGTAGTAGTAGTAGACGATACACTCTGTGAGTCAAACACAGATCTATAAACAGCTGTTTATATAAACATGTATTTTAACACCCTAAGTGTCTGCTCCTTGTTTGCACCTTGTCCAACTTCAATCTATATTTTAGAATAAATGTTGCTGTTCTAGTGATCCAACAAATGTTAATTATTTGAGTCAAAATTATGCAGGCCAAAAATAACCATGTTACCATGTACTAATATAATCATAAAATGGCATTTCATAAAGCCTTAACAGAAGTGAAGTGTGAATGACAAAAGAAAAATGCACTGAGAGTGATGCTGATGCCCACATTTAAGACAAATATTATGAGTGTCACTCAGCTCTTTCTCTGTGCTCTCTGTTGGCTCTAGGGGACAGAAGATCAAAGGCTTGTGTCATACTGGAAATCACGCATTACTCTAAACATGATGACAGAAGATTTCACTTTTAATAATGCAGCAGTGCCCAGTGATCTGCGGAGATACATGAAAATGTGAGTTCCACACCCTATATGTCCAAAACATCTAAACATCTAAACACACTGGATTCTTTTAAATTACAACTGTTGCTGTCATAGCCATAGAATTCAGAACTAATCATCGAACATCACTAATGCCCCTGTGTCTGAATGCAATCATATCCTCACAGTAGTGTTCATACATTTAGGAGAGGCTGATATTGTCTCACAGAGGGATAAACTCCCTTTTGAAATGTTTGATTTCAAAAGAATTGTCTGACAAGAAGTTAGGCAAGACTAGGCTTAATTCCTGAACAGATATACATTATATTCTAACCATTGAATTAGAATTGTATTAAAATTCACTGTATTTGAATCATAAGTGTCAGTTATGACAATTTCAGTTTTAAGGGATTTAACACGATACCACTCTTGTGTTTTTCCTTAGCGTTGAAGATGGAAAGAAGGAGAAGAAGAAAATCTATCTGCCTCTTTTACTTGTTGATGAGATGAGAAGCAGACTAAAAGATTTGATCGTATGTAAAAGTTCAATGCTTCTTGAACAGTAAATGGTCACAGATTAGTTATCATACTTTATTTCTAATTTCCTGAATTTTCCATGAAGGAGATAAACAGCACTACTAAAGCAGTCCCACTCACTATATCATACGACACAATAACACTTCGGAAATTTAGAATCTGGATCCACATCCAGGCTGTGATATATTCACTCAAACATTTTGGTAAGTCAGTTTCAGTGTTTCACTTTTCATGTTTTATAGCTGGCATTAATTCAACATCAGATCGTTTATGTTTTCTGCACGCAGTCATTTGTTGTTGATCACATCATCTAACAGAAATATTTAATATATTTCTTATATGTGTTCCATTTCAGGATTTTCTGAGCAGAACCTTGATGAAATCAAAGCCATGTTTGTTGAAACTGGTCTTCACATTTTGGCTCTGTCCATCCTGGTGCCTTCATTCCATGTGAGATTGTTTCTGTTTTAAAAATCTTGCAATTATTTTATAGTTTCACTTGCCCTTCTTACTTAATTTTTTTAGAATGTATATGAAAGTGGCAATTCCTAAAGCTAATTTGATTAACTAGTCTTTGCGATGTTTCACAGCTTTCATTTGAAGTGTTTGCTTTCAAAAACGATGTGAGTTTCTGGAGAGGGAGGAAAAGTTTAGCTGGCCTCTCGAAACGATCAGGTGAGATGAAACTTCATTAAATACAGTAGATGGGCATCAGTAGAGGGTTTTATTTGTTTTTATTTAATAATATAGTTAGTAAGTTATAGATAATGTCATGCTTACACAACTTGCATATTTTTATAGCAAACCAATGAATAAAACATTGCTTGTATTCATCATAAACATTTTTAAAAGATAGAGTGCAATCCTTCGACAAGCACTAAAACTGTCATTTTAAGATGGTTTGTAAATATGTTAAACTCTGTACTTGTGTGTGTGTTTTTAGTGATGTGGAGGTGTTTCAGCACCGTTGTGATATTCCTCCATCTGCTAGAAGAGCAAACCAGCTGGCTCACCCTTATCCCTATGGGAATTGCAGCTTTAATTGAGGTAAAGAAGCAGATTTGGCTTTTAAATGCAAAACAGCTTCATTAAACAGTCTTTTATACTAAAGCATTCTTTCTCATGTACTTTAGCTTTGGAAAGTCAGCAGAGTCTTTGCTGTTCAGCCCAGTTTTAAAGTAAGTTCTTCTAATGTGTGTGTGTGTGTGTTTTTGTAACATTGGCTTTTAAGTTTGTTTCAATTATTAGCATACTTTCACACTAGTGGATACATACAATTTGATATGATACTAGTGAATGGCCAATTACTTGGCTTTACACATTAGGCTGGCAGAGGTGCCTGCCTGCACTGTAGACGTAGCTCACTGTGGCGTGCTCTCTTTAGGAGGAGAGAGTAGATGAAATGGAGCGTGCAACAGAGGAGCATGATTCCAAGGTACTGCAGTTTCCTAACTGAACAGTTGTGGCAAAAATGTGAAAACAAAACCTTCCAAAATAACGTTTCTCTACTCCTCTCTTCCTCAGGCAATGAAATTCTTGTCATATTTATTGTATCCACTGTGCATCAGTGGGGCCATATACTCCTTTTTATATCTCAAGAATAAAAGGTAATTTTTCTACTAACAGATTTTGTTTTTTTAATGGTTTCTCTAGATGTTTTTGTATTAATCGGGTCTTTTCCTCCTCTCATACCAGTAGCTGGTACTTCTGGATCATCAACAGTCTTGTCAGTGGTAAGTTATAAACACTCATGAACCAAGTTTTTCACTTCGTTTTGCAATATCAAATTAATGACTTGTTTTTGTCTTCTTAACTTAGGAGTTTATGCATTTGGATTCCTATCTATGGTCCCTCAGTTATATGTCAATTACAAGGTTTGTTCATAAAACAGTTTATCTGTTTAATAAAACATGTGCCTAAATTTATTGCATATCAGTATCTGTTCATTGTTCTGTCTGTTCACAGCTAAAATCAGTCGGGCACCTTCCGATGTCAGTATTACTTTACAAAGTAAGTAAAAAAACTTTGCCATTTGATGAAAGCCTATATCTCTGCTGTTTTGTAAACTGTATGCCCCCAGAATGATTTGGTTTGTTGTTAAAGACTGTTAATGCTTCTATGTTATGCACATTCCCAGGGGTTGAACACGTTTATAAGTGATGTATTTAGTGGCGTTATAACCACTCCTGGCCCCCATCAGTTGGCTTGTTTCAGAGATGACGTGGTATTCCTCATCTACCTCTACCAGCGCAGGTGTGTATCTTATTTATTATAGAAGAAAACAGACTATGGAAAGAGGACACAACAAAATTTGACATTAAACAGGGACAGGTGGAGTCCTAGTGGTTAGGGTATTCGCTCTACAATCGGAAAGTTGTGGGTTTCAATCCCAAGACTAGTGACACCTCTGAGGTGCAGTCCCCATACACTGCTCCCCGGGACCTGTGTTCCTGGCTGCCTCCTGCTTCACTTGGTGAATGGGTTAAAGCAGGGGTAGAATTTCGTGCTGTTCACACTCTGTGCTGGGTGTGTGTTAACATGACAGAATGGTTCATTGATAGAAAACAACTTAAATTCATTGATATCAATTTCAATTTGGAACATAGTGACATGTTTATGGATGTGCCCACTAATAATCCAATTAGATTTAATATTCACTGTTAATGCATGTAATTTGTGTTAACTGGTACTATGTAAAAAATATAAATGAACCTTAACATAGTATTGAATATTATATACAGATTTATACTATGAAAGCGAATGCATTCGTCATATTCTACCTGGCCTAGATAAATGCACTGATTTCTATTATATTTCATGTGTTCTAGGATTTACCCTGTGAACAAATGTAGAGGCAGAGAGTATGGGGCTTCACACAGGAAGAAGCCTAAAGGAAAACCACACGAGGACTGACCGGCACAGGAGAGCTGAAGCCGCATGCATGCTTTACTAAGAGACTGCTCAGTATGGAAGATATGAAATATGGAAGATAACTGAGAACCGTCTGTCCCAGCTGCTTCTTTGGATTCCAGGACTGTTGGACCAAAATCTTTCAGTCTAATAGACAATGTACCGCATTATAAGCTTGGAAGACCACGGTTGCTCAATCTAAGGGCAGCCCTAACGCATGAAAACCTTCTACTGAACTAAACTGAAGTTCAGCCTTACTTTACCTCCTTCAGCCTGCAGGACAGTTTGCGTGTTAATATCTGCATTTAAACCGAACGAATTGAACTACTGTTCATTTTTAGAGACTATTCAAAGCATAAGTACTGCTGCCCAGTACTGTATGCAAAGACTGAAACGTTATCTGCACTACAATGACCTGTATGTGACCTACAAAATTAACTTGCTACTGTCTATACATCATAAAAGAAATGACTTGATATCATTTAGCCAGCTTGCAAAATAGTGCCAAACTGTGACTTTGACCTCGCAGCCAGAACCAACCTACAGCTCAGTCACTTTATGGTCTAGAGCAGTATAATAAAGCGATTTATTTTGGTCTGTATTGGACTAAACAGCAGGCTTTCAGTTTACAGCTCAATGGACAGATGCTGCCTTTGTCTGCGTTTAACCCCTGTGACTAAAACTCCTCCAGTGTGTGTAACTGGACACAGTTTCATCACTGAGGTAGATGCCAATGTATGTACAGTACAGAAGTGCAGGAGGGTTAAAGATGAATGGAACCATATTGTACTCTTAGGGCAAGCTATGCTTCGTTTACTGTAACCGATGAAGTGTTTAAATACCAATTTCAATGTTGGAATTTTCTCAGTATCTCAAACACTGCAGTCAAAATGTTTAATCATTATGTCTGATCTTAACTTGAATTTTAACTTAACAGAAATGGAATTTATTGACTTTACAGGAATGTGTAACTTTCTCTGCTGTCAGGCAATAAAATGAAACAGAAAAAACAGATGGTTGAGCACAGGTGCTCATTTCAGGTCTTAAAGCAGAATGTAGTTTGGGAAGGGGACAAAAATATCCCACATGAGAGAAGCACAGTGTAACGGCTCTGCTGTCTCGCTCGTGCTCTTTTATCCTCCAGTCAGATCACTTTATGTTTGATGTCTATCAATTAAAATGGCTGTCTGGGAGTAAATACAGATGTTAAAAAAGCCTTGGCAATTCTTCTTAATGAATGGGTTAGTCATAGCATAGGGAGCCCAGAAGTCTGCACTGATGTCTGTACACACAATGCACTGTGTGTGCACCACAGTGGCCAGTGACAGTTGTCCTGTGAGAATGTGATTGTCTTCTTGTGATAACAAAAAGAATGAGGCAATGGCAGCTGGGTAGACTTATGCCATTCAGGAAATGTGAAGGAATGTCTACTGGGTGGTTGTCCAGGGGGAGATACTCCATTTCTGTCTGATAGCCACACACTCATCAGACACGGTGCTAGAGAAGCATGGGGACTCTTGCTGGACTGCTGTTTTTCCTCATAACCATACATTCAGGTACTAACTTTTCATTCTAAAAGTCTCTAATTAGGTCAGTTTGTTTAATGTCTATTGTTTAAACAAATGTGCTTGAGATGAGTTTTCAGATGAGTAGTAAAACCTCACTTTGAGAGTTGAGAATTGTTGACAGAGAGAAGCAAATTCCAAAACGCTGATTGAATGGAAATAGGCCATTTATCTATAACAAATTCAGGGAGCTGTTGGAGGGAAAAAGTATTTTGTTTCATTTAGATTTCTCTTTACTGGTCTGTTAGTAATACATCACTGAAAGTGTATTGAAGCTTTTGATGATTGATACATGCCTTCAACTCTTTAAAAAAGTATCTAATATAGTTAGCTTTTAGAGTCTTAAATGTAGGTAAAGTTAATGTTTGAATAGTCCAAGTCATTTCTGCTTATTGCGATGTTTCATAAGTGCCAGATATTTTGAAAGGAGGTATATAGATAAAAAAGGGATTGGACATTGTGTTCCAATGACACTATGCATTTGTATTTACGAAGGAAAAACATACATTAATGAAAATCTGATTTATGTAATCTTCAAATGATGGAACAAAATATATTCCACTGATATGCAGTCTGTGTATGTATTGCAGTAAATTCTCTTAAGTGTTATGTATGCAGTTCCACTTCCTCCAATGAGCACTGCAACAGTAACTCTGAGGAGTGCCAGGCTCCTCTGGACACCTGCATGACCACAGTCGGCATCTCAGGTAAGGGTTCTAGTTTTTAAAACATTTAGTTCGGCAAAGTTAAAAGCTAGGTTTATGTTTGCAGATACAGTATCACTTTGTACATTTTAAAATTATGAACTACATGCTGTTTGCATCCATAGCTCAAAGATCTAATTATCTAACTAGGACCTCCTCAGAAAATTCTTTTTAGAGAAAAGAAAATGATGGACTGCAGATAGGAAGCAGCATTAGATGCTTGTGATAAAGCTTTGCAGTGCAAGAAATATTGTGAAGGATTAGAAATGTTTGTTACTGAATAATAATCCCCTCTTTTCAGGGGATTCGAAAGCTATTGTGAAGCAATGCACCGCTTCTACAGTGTGCACAGCAGCTGCAAGTAGTGTCGCACTTGACGATAACGGAGACGGCACGGCTGTTACATGCTGTAGCAGCCGCCTCTGCAACTTCAGTGCTGCGACTACCATTCGACTGTATGCCTGGCTCCTGGCTCTACCTGTAGGTCTGCTTGCAATTCTCATGAAACAAGGTGCTTAGAGGTTACACATGGTCAACAGGTGCTACTACACTGGTATTAAGAGCCAAACAATAAATTGGGCCAGGGACATCAGAACTCCTGTTAACTCCAGCCTGGACACACAAAGGATGAAAGTGCTCTGTTGTAAAATTTCAGTTACGGATAATTTATTAAAGCTATACATCCACAGATGGGGGACACAGTAGTGCATGGTTTAGTGTTAAACACACCTGATTACCAGCTAACACATTGATGGAGGACTGTAGTTTCAGAACCCTCCATTAGATGGTTTAAAGACGAAGTATAGCATTTAGTTTTTAGTATAAGGTACTCTCAGATAATAATGTAATCAACTGTTGTTGACCATTTTCTCCCAGTCTGAATGATAAACCAATGTCCTGGAAGTTGGTCACATATTATAACTAGCAATTAAATGTTAAAGCCAGCAAAATACTTGTGGTCCCTTGTATCATGTAACAGCCAGTGATTATTTTCCTAATGTCTATTAACTAAGAATATAAAATCAATAAATAAAAGGCTATTTAAAATAAAATACAACTTAATATCTGCAATGCCTTCATGTGCATACTGTCTTATAAAAAATAAATGCTCCTGAATTCCTCAGAACAAAATGCCTTTTACATTTTACACACACACACACACACACACACACACACACACACACACACACACACACACACACACACACACACACA
>JBBPDC010000007.1:10350538-10386236 GCA_037974485.1 Hemigrammopetersius urotaenia | reverse complement strand
CACACACACACACACACACACACACACACACACACACACACACACACAGAGAGAGGGAGAGAGAGAAAGCAGTAGAAAAAAAATAAATCTAACCCTGAAATCCATATGAATCTTTATTTTATTAAGAACAGTCATTTTAAAATAAATTAATACATCCACATTGTTGTACAAAATATGCAACAGAGCTATGACAAATTTAGCTTTGCATCAGTGATGGTGGTCTGCAAAACCAGTGTCAGTCCTGTTTTGTGTACAGGGTCACTTAAGGTCACTTAAGGATACAGATCATGAAGCACGGACAAATCCAGCTGCCTAATTAATGCTAAATGTTAGAAGAGGTGTTTTTCCTTCAGGTACACAGGGTGGTGTGAGTTAGTGGAATATGAAATCTTATGATAGACTATCAAGAACTTCCAGTACTTTTGCAAAACAAAGTAACAAATGTATTTTGCTTGAAAGTACACTATTTCAATACATTCATTTAGACCACATTCTTCATAATCACTTTAAGCCTAATACTAAGTTCCAAAGAACATGAGCCTGGACTGAGTAATAATCACCCTCAAAGCAAGACGGCTCAGAGTACAGCTTCACCTGCAAGCTCTACGGTGAGTTTAACGTCTGTGTCTGTCTGAACGACTAGCAAACCGGAGAACTGGCCTACAGCAGCTGGCTTGAACTGCACAGGCAGGTTGATGTAATGTTGTGTCCTGGTGAACAGATAGATTCAGGGTCAGGCTCATGTCAAATAATCAGTCAGATACACAATAATGGTTCTTATGCAAATGGATGACAAAGCTACAGAGAAAACAGTAATACGTGTTAAAACACATGTATAGCATTACATTGTAAAAACTAAGCAGTTACTTTAAAAATAAAAAAGTGTGTAGATTAAGTGTTGTACTGGGTTTCCACTAGGCCCAAAAACTGCCAAGATTAGTGTTTTTCCCTCATGAAGATCTTGTTAATTAGCTGAAGATCTGAATCAGGTGCTCAAAGAGGCAAAACACTTAACTTTACAAGATTATGTTTCACAATGAACTCAGTTTGAGATCCTGACTTATATCATATGTGGTCATATGACAGTATATTGATTCTGATAGGATACTCATAAAATGAACTTAAACAGAAAATGACTGAGTGCGAGATAGACGGAGATACAGACCAGAAGAAACACCACAGCAATAAAAATTAATCAAACATGCCAATTTCTGTTTCACGCATGCCTAAAAAATATGTAGGCGTGGGCAATATAGGACTTTACATTTTCTAAATGTGACACCACTGATTCTTTTCTTTTCTGTACCTATCAAACTTAAAAATACTGTGATTGAGAATCATGACAATATCTTGAAGCACTAGGTGGTTATATTTTTCCATATCGCCCACTCCTAGTCTCATGCACTCAAAATACAAACACACACACACAGCCTGCACTATATAACTGCAGCTGACCTGATGTGTTATGAGCCCTCACACCAGGCATTGGCAGCAGGAAGCAATATGACATCAAATAACTGCTCAGATTAAAAACGCTGTACATAGTACGACTAAACTCATCACCTACAAAATGCAAATCGGTAGGAAGCACGGTGCAAGAGTGTATGAGAATGTATAAATTGATAGAAAGAAGCAAATGAGAACAAATGAGAACAAATGAGACTAACTAACTCACCTTAGAGAATATTTGGAATGTTTGATGTAGAAAGGCTCGGTAGGACTTAAGAATCTCAGCTGCAAGTCAATTAGAGAAGCCTTATATCAATTACATGCAACACTTCCAATAACAAAAACAATATCCATGTAAGTCAATAATTTGTCATGCACTGAGGGTACAAATACATTAGTGTGGGAAATACTCCTAAACAGAACAAGACATCTAAGCATGAAATTAATAATGCACCAATGAAAAGGTATATGCATGTCCAATGTTAGAAAAACATCCAAGATGCAAGATTACCCTGTTTTAAAATTCAAATTGCTGCTTGTGTTTGTCATTGCAAAAGCTTTATACACACACACACACACACACCTCATGGGTACTTGAAGAGTTGTTGCGGAAGTTGACCTTTAATGTGCTGACCTCACCCACACGTGTGGCAGAGAATGTGTAGAGGCTCTGAGGAGCATACACTCCTCTCCTGGAGGGCTCCGCACTGTAGCGGGGAGGTTGAGAAAAATGAGAGGGGAGGAGAAAAAAAAACAAAACATTAAACTAGTTAATGTGCAAATTTTTTACGATAAAGTTGCAAATATAAAATGCATGAATAAACAACCACAGCTTTGTGTCATTTTAGGCAGTACTCTCCTTCACATCACATAAATATCTACCATGTTTCCTTTCTTCATCCTCAAAATACCTCTAGATTTTGTCCAGGCCTCACACAGCACAGACCTAAAATAAGTATGTCCTGTTTAGACTACTGCAATGCTGTTTTCATTTTTTTTCAAAAAAAAAAAAAAAAAATACTACTTTATCGCAAACCATTTATCCAAAATGCCACAGCAAGGTTAATTACATTCACCACGTCCACAAAATCTAAACTCCACTGACTCCTTGTGGACTATCGAACACAATATAAAATATTGCTTTTAACATTTAAAGCTCTCCATAAACTCAGCCCTTTCTGTATTAATGACCTTTTTCAGATTCCCACTTATTGCCAACTGCACTTTAACTTTCTGTCCCAAACACCAAGCTCTGCACTATGGGTGATGGATCCCTTTCTCACACTGCCCTATACTCTGGAACCCTCTTCACTCTTACATCCAGCAACCAGATAACATTTTAAAACTGCTCTTACTTACTTCTTTAGGTTGGCATTACTCACATTAAGGACATTTTCATGTTTGTAATTTGACTGTACTGTAGTCAGTGCTTCCATCTACACTATTTTAATTTAAACTTTTCTGCATCTAGATTGAAAGGCCACAAGGCCATTTTCAAGGCTCAGTGAGTTACTTTTGTAATTCTCTATCAGGGCTTGATACTATAATAGGTTTAAGCAAAGGCATGATTATAGTGTTCATGACTAGATATAGCTTCTCAGAGGCACATGGAATAGTATACATTTATATGCAGCACTGGTGAAAACAATATGTGGGGCTTCACAACTTTCTTGTAAATCCCTCAAGGGCACTGTTACACATATCTGTCTTACCCAGTCTTGGAGCTCACAGACTCCACTCTCTTCTTGCTCTTCACATTGGCATCTGTTCGCACTAATGTACAGTCCTCTTTATCGTTAAGCCCTGCACCTGCTCTTATGCCCTGCAAAACCAAACACAATATAAGCATTAAAACAACCACTGCAACATGGTCGCAAATGCACCTTACTCAAAATAAGACCCTACCAAAAGAAATTACAGATGAAGTTGTAATATGTAGTAATACTAGCCAATGGGTACCCATCAATCATCATGAAAAGATACTAAACATTCAAGTAATACACTAAACATTCAAGTAATATGGTGTTGGACCTAGTATTGGTTACACAGTTAAAAAAATGATCTTAAGATATTGACTGTGAAATAAGATTCATCATTAAGGCAAGACTTCGTGTCTCACCGTTCCACAGAGCTGGAAGCGGATGCAGCTCTTATGCTGTGGTTTGGACACAGGGTGACACTCCAGATCCCAGAACTGAGCATAGTCCCCCCCGTCCCGCGGGAGGAATGTGATTGGTACCTTGAAAACAAAAAGAAAAAGAAAAAAATCAAAGTAATCCAATAGTAGCGGACACTGGTATACAAACTATAAGCAATAACATTAAAATGCACTAAAGTGAATAATAAATTCTCATTACAGTGGCAGATGTCTTGCTGTTTGTAGATGCTCTGACTCAGTATTCTAGCCATCACAAACTGGCCCTTTTCAAAGTGCTTCAAGAACTGACTGTTCACTTGTTGCCTAATACACTCCACCTTGACAAGTGCCGATGTAATGAGATAATCAAGGTTATTTACTTCACATCAGAGGTTTTAATGTTAAGTAAGTATATCAGAATGCACCGACATTTCACGTTTCAGTATGCCAAGTAGGACCAATACTACAAAATCACACGTGGAAAGGGATACTCTGATAGAATGAAAAGTTTTCTTCTTGTTTATGCTCACCTGCATCCTCTCTTTGACCCCCAGCACTCCAGACACTCGCTCACATCTAAATGCTGAGTATGTTGCACGATAGACATCTCCACTGCCATCTACACCCTATGGCAAAAACACAGACACCAATACCAAATGAACTGTGGCGATCTCCAAGCAAAGAGCCCAAAGCTTGGACAACTTTGCCCAAACTCGTATAGATTTACATTTCCAGCAGTCAGCAGGATGGGAGACTAAAAAGATTTGCACACTGAAGGAAAAAACAAACAAACAAAATACCTTGACATATGGAGGGGCAAATGATGAAAGGTACCACCTCACTTCTTCTCCACTGTTATCTACCTCTAGACAGCATTCTGTAAATAAAAAAATTTAACATGTAGACCCCCATTACAAGCACTTTGTTAATAGCCTACATGTTTCAGAGAAACTAGCTGCAAGAGAAGTTAAATGTTAGAGTAATTTGAAACAATTTCAACTTGAACAATCTCCACAGACAAATCAGAAAATGCAACAAAAGTTGCATGCATTAAAATACTAATTTCTCTTTTTAGGATATATGGAACGAGCTGAGGCAAGTTTAAAAGCTTTTTTTTCCATTTCTTTCCACTCCTGGCAGAAGCCGAATCAATGGAACCAAATACAATTCAGAGCAAAGACCAGAAAAAGCCTGAAAAAGTTCACTCTAAAGTCTGATCACATTGTGAACACAAAACAAAGAGGACTTGATCATCTATTTGAAACTGATGAAATCAGAGAACTTGCTCACACCACAACTCCTTTAAATCTCTGCTGGTTGTTTGCGGAATTGTGCGCTGTGTTGGCTTATGTACATTTTAACAAAGCAGAACGAACTCCCTTCAACTTCAGTTTTAAATTTTATTTAGCTCTGGATAGAAAAGATTTTAATCTGGCCTTCTTTCAAACAAATTTAGCAGTGCAGTGATTTCTTTAAGAGAACACAATCCCATGGGCAGCCATTCTATCAAGTAGTTTGTGTATGCATGGCATGAATGTACAGCAAGCATTTGAACAAATAAACCCAGATGAGAACGCTCATTAAAAGGTTTAGAATGCTTGTAAAAAAAAAAAAAAATAGGAGTCACTGATTTTAAACAACTTATAACTATTAAAGCAGGTCCTGGCGATCTTGGGTTACCTGAAGAGTCTCCAGAAAGAGTGGAAGGAAAGACGAGAGTGCGGTTCTTTATTGACACCTGGTGCTGAAGGCTGATGTTTTGGGCTTTGAGCCCAGAGCCTGCAGGGGTCTCAGACTGAGGAGGCAGGGGGCACATTGACTGCTCTGTGGAAGGGCCAGGGGTGGAGACATCCATAGCCAGATCCTGACGTATCTGCACTCTGATGAACTGCAAAGCAGCAGTCAAAAGAAGATAATGTAATAGTCCAATGATTTCCTTCCTTATTCATGACAATCTATTTGGTTGTTTTATTTATTATACTACAGGGGCATGAACACCAGTTTCCATTCAAAAGAGACTGTATAGGTTCAGTTGCTATATATAAAATGTACAAAGACGGGAATAAAAAAATTTGTTTGTCTAATATGTGCGTGTACTGATACCTTCTGCTGGTTTTCACACTGGACATAGATCTGACCAGCCCAAGGAAGCAAGGATGATTTGGTAGCCAGTGAAGGACTTGGGCTAATAAGAATCTGGACATGATTCCTAGACAGTAAAGGGTAGAGAGGGGGTAAAAAAAGGGATAACCACTCCATGGGTTATATTATGTTTTGATGATCAGACATTTTGGCAGTAACTGTTTTGCTTGTATTCGTCATTAAAATACATTTAAAAACATCAATGCAGTCAAATGACATCACACTACTATTTGGCCACTTGTCAAATACCATAATGGCCTGAGAGGCTCGCAAATTATTAAACAAACATTTTGTTTATCAACATAAAATAACTAAAGAGCTCACATACTGGGGCTCAATGACTCCATGTTGAGGTGTAATGGTCAGACAGTGGGCAGGCCAGGACAGTTCAAAGCTCAGCTCATGATTTGAACGATTCATAATCTTCACATGCCTGGTATCAGCTGTGCCATCTGTGAGTGGTTAATCACAAATTACAAAAATAAATAATTTTAAAATGCCCAAACACTGTCCTCTAAGCATGAAAAGATATACTAAAAACAATTTAAAATAACACAATCACAAACACTGATCAATTCCTTGAAGTATGTAAGACTCACTGATGGTGGGTGCAGTGAGCACTAGCTGTTCCGGCTGGATGGTCCAGGTGTTGTCTACAGGAGGTTCGGTTCGTTTCAGCACAGGTTCAGAGACAGACAGGGGTGGCCCCTTCACTGGTAGCACATCCAGGGAGACATTACTGAAGTGTCGCTCTGATGTCCCCAAACCACTAGGGGTAAAGTTAATATAAACCATTTCAGTTTAAACTACCCCTGGGAAATGCAACTCTTTAGTTTCAAAATAAAATACAGGGGGTTTCTCAGGCTCTGCCAGTCTCAACATACACAGAGTATACAACGCTCACTCCCATAAAAAAAAAAAAAAAAAAAAGCTAGCGTTGTACTTACTAAGTGGGCAAACTAGTTTACACAGTAACGCAGCATATGAGTGAAGGAGTTGGCTTCCCCCAGTGCAGTACAGTTTATGCCCTTTTCGTCTTTATGAGCTTAGTTGGGTTTTTATGCTCTAGATCAGAGGTCCCCAACCCAGGGCCGCGGACCGGCATCGGTCGAGGAGTCATTTTGTACCGGCCACGCAGAAAGGCAGAATAAAGTCTGAAAAAACGTTTATTTTGAATAAAAAAAGGCTAGGGTGCTGATGATCTCTAACTTGCTGAAAGGCCTTTTGATCTAACAACTGACTTAAAATGTGTTATAGTATTTATCTTAAATGTCATTTACGTATCATATACCATGTATTCCTGTTAACTAATTTTCTTTGAGGATAACAGAGCTGTTACCTGTCCGAGTCTGGGGCTTGGTGCTGGGAAGGCCTGACAAACTCAACATTGTCGCTCTCTCCTGAGTCGGAGACGTCCATCGTGCCCAACAGTGACAGGATAACCTTACTCATGTTGCCATAGAAAATATGACCTTCATTTGGCCTCTGGGTAAGGTCACAGGCTAGATAAGGACCAGTGAAAACACAGCGTCAATATTTACTTTGTTAGGCATTCTTTGTGCATTCCAATCATGAGTCAATCATTAAATTTATAGAAAATATCGGTAATTAGGATGCCTCACATTCCTGAACCAGCTCCTCTCCAAGGAAAGGCTCATCAAAGGAAATGTTCTTCAGTAAGCTGCTTTCAGACAACAACTTTTTCCCTGCCTCGGGTCTGACATGTAATAATCTAAAAGGAAAAAATATTTTGTTTGAGGAAATATTGTAAAGAGGGATTGTATGAAAACAACATCTAGAAAGGGAAAAATAAATAATCATGATCAGGGACATTCTGGTCATTTAGGCCATGTGTTACCAGAGTTGGGTAATTCAGGTCAGAGGACAAAAACCCTCCCCAGGATTTTGTTACAACCACCTGTATCCCAATAATGCTAGTTTGAGGGTACTGGAAGCCAGATGACCGGAACAAAATCCTGGGTAGGATTTTTCTCTGATCCCCAGCTCCTGTGTCACCAGCTATTCTGCACTATAAGACACTTTATATAATTGCTACTGACTTTCGGAATTGTTGACGAGAGACCTCATCTCCACAGAAGAGGCAAACTGTGGCAAGAAGTGCAGTATGTGACTGGCAGAGAGCCTGCTCTCTATTTGAAGCCTTCATCACCACTGTAATGACCTGCAATCACAGCAGAACAAAAAGTATAAAAATCACAATAAATCACAAAGTATCTATTCAAAGACTGTACTGTTTTTTGGAGAAACGGGAACTTTCCTGTCAGTAAACTAACCTCTTGAGTCCTCTCCTTCAGTACGAACTGTGATGGTGACAGGCTGATAACTGTAGATTCCATGACTATACGTTTCTCCAGGTCAGTGTAGGGCACTGCTCTAACATATGCAGCTCGAGAGCCTGTGTTCCGTACGCAAACGCACAGCTTGCTAACTCGACCTGCCTGAACACTACTTAGTATAGCCACATAGCCATCAGACCGTTTCCTCAAATCCTCCAGAATCACATTACTCGTCCCCCCATAGCCAGACAGAGGGATCTGAAAAGAATAGAACATTTTAGTGTAAGGGTGTGAATTTGGTGATTCAGAGATAAAGTCTAATACTAGTAATGACAAAAACATCACCAAAAAAAGAGACACTGGATATCAATTCTTTTAAATATTATTCTAATTGTTTAATTTTTAAAACACCCACCAGACAGATTAGTAATCTATTGTTTAAACAGAAAAGAAGTTCATCCGGTTCATAAACAGTATTTTTACAAGGTGCACCTACACTGAATTTAACTCCAGGTTGTGATGGTCGCACAGCACACTGCTTGATCTCAAGCTTGGCCAACATGGAAGCAACACGAGTGGGAGCAAAGAGGAGATGGACAGTCACATCCTCTTTGGGCTTAATTAGTAGCTCTCTGTTCCGAGTCAACCGTTCATCAGGACCAAAAGAACTCTGCAGCTAAGATATAATGTAATTGAAGATACAAGCTTAGCAATGTCAGGAAAATACAAAAACACAGACAGACATATTTAAAAGAGCAACTAACCTGAAAGCAGTCCTGGTCCTGACCTCTGATGAGGAGGCGTAGTTGCTGTGATGTTTTGGGAGAATTGTTTCTCAATACTAACTTTTGCTGCCTGTAAGACAAAAATGTATCCATATTTCATATAGTGGCTTTTCTGTACATATTAATGTCTGTAGACTTCTCTGTAAGAGTGCATAATGTTTCACATGGAGCTGGTGTACTTACACAGCCCTGCCCAAAGTGACTCCTCCCCAAGCCATAAACTGCTTGTTTGAGAGGATGGGTGGCACGGCCTCATTGGGCATTATATTCAGAGCAGATGACACAGTCCCAGTTTTACCCTGGGCTACCTCTCCCTTCAAGACTACCTCATACTGGGGCCCGCTGGGCAGCACAAGGATCGTCAGAACACTGAAACAACAAGGAAGCCTATTCTGTTAGAGAACTGTAGACTATTATACAGTTATAGCCTGTTTTGTGTCAACAGTGTTAAAACCAATGAAAATCAAATACTCCTATACCTCTCTTTATACTTTTGGTTGCCCTGGAAAGTGACAACAACATTCTTCTCTTCTCCGGTTCGTAAGAAGAGTTCGTCTGGCTTCACTGTGAAGCAGTCCTCCCCATCATTACTCTGCAAAACCAAGCAAATCCACATGACTCTGCAAACACACTAAAGCTTGCCCTTTCATGCAACACCTTGTCTAACAAAACTTTGAGCTTTAACGGAATAAATATAACCATATCTGAATTGAAACATTAGTAAAGAAACAGCACCTTCAGTCTGAGGTGAACATCAATGTTGCCTGCATTCTTAAGGGGCAGAGTCTGCTTAGCAGGTTGACCCAAATGGGACTGAAGATAAACTGTCTGTAAAGACCAAACAAATAGGTGGGGAAAAAACAAAATTACGTTATGGCATAATGAAGACACAAACCCTATCAGACCCAACTTCATAATAATGTGTCTCAAAAAGAACCCATCTACGAGAACAAAGTGAATTATTGGTAGGGACCAGAGGAGATAGCAACATTGAGAATAGCACTGCTATCTATTCCACTGACAGAGCTACCATTAGTCATGGTTCTACTGGACATATCACTAAACAAATCTCCCACACAATTTTAGCACTGTGATACTGATCATGAATGTTAACAGAGTAGCTGAAACTGAGCCGTTTGTCTTTCGTTTAAAATCAGTCTTGGATAAGCATGAATGCCAATGCAACCTGTAGTTTCTCACCTGTAAGTCTTTGGGGGCATGTACTCTGGCAGTTCCTGACCTTGCTTTGAGGGCAACACCTTGGATCACATGACTGGGGCCAGGGCTATCCACCTCAATATCCACACGAGCGCTGTATTCATGAGGTGGACCTAATTCAGCTGCATCACATGATATATAACTAAGAACTTCTGCATCTCCATAGGTTTCATTTAAATTATGTAATGGAAACTATTAGACATTCCATCCAGTTTGGGAAACACATTCTTAGAAGCAAGAAAATGTACATGATTACTGAAATAAAAAAGCAGTACCGGATTTGGTGCCAAATCTCTGAGGCGCATTGAAATGAATCCACACCATAAAGCTGTCTGGATTCTACAAAACAGAAAGATACTCAGTGTAGCATCAGTTAGCTGTTAGCTCTAATTAGCACCAATTTTATGACAGGTTTGTACACAAAAAATAAATATGTTTAAAGGTCCCATGACATGAACATTTCACTTTATAAGATGTTTTGAACATTAATACGAGTTCCTCTAGCCTGCCTATGGCCCTGCAGTGGCTAGAAATTGCGATTGGTGTAAAGAGTGCTTTGATCAGGACGATAGCTCAGACAGCATGATCTGGAATTTGGTCCCATATGTAATCATGTGGGGAAAGGTTACCTCCCCTTTCCCTTGCTTTGCCCAACCAGAGAATTTCACCTTCTCCCCTAAAAAAAATTAACAAAAAAAAAAATAGCTCCACCGACTGTCAACGCAATCACTTTTGCATGGCTTTTGCATGCCTTGCAAACAAGTGAAGCATGGCAGTTGGATGTACAAATGAGCACAAATGTATTTTTAAGTTCCTTCATGCGAGCCTCTGAAGAACCAGTGGGTTAAATCTTTTTCTTTGGAAAACAAAATACACAGCTGTTCTTGCCGAGTGGCTGAAAATGAAGTCTGGACAAGATGGATGTCACTGTGTCCACCAGACCCTGCCTCATGTCTGAACTAGAGAGATGAGACGCGTGTTTATACGCCCAGAGATAAATTGCCAAGATTCGGCGCACTATTTAAGCAACAGTTAGTAAAATTGTAAAAGTTTGTTAGCCCCCTATATAGCAATCACTATGTAGTGATCAAGTGCACTTTTCAGACACCGCTTAAGAGTGAGCACCTCTGCAAACCAGGCTGATCAGATAGAAATTTGAGGAGTCTTACAGCAACAGAGTTATAGGCACTGATCTTGGCTATCAAGGAAATTTTCCGATTCCCACTACAGATGAATACAACTGTCTTTTAACAGCTATGTGACCGCAGTTGCCGTTGCTATACACTGTAAAAAATTGCGCAAAAAAACTGCTCTCTCCTCCTCATTATCATTTTAAAAGTACAGACACAGAGATGACAAGTCCTCTGGAAATCTCATTGTGGGACTGGCTCTAAGTGGCTGTTATTCTGCACCGAGGCTGAATTTCAGAGAGAGAGACTTCAGATACAGTATTAGGGGACCACCAAGACCTATATAAACGCAGAAAAAAGCATGTCATGAGACCTTTAATAATACCCACTCTGATGCGCAGCATTTGTACACTTTAGACTGAGAGTCATAAATATACATACTTACATCTCCACAGCTAGAATGCAACACATGGTTCATTACAGACTGGGCAGGGGTTAATCGCCCATCAGAATGGAGAGAACCTTCTGCAGTCATATCAACAGGACTCTTGGAGAAGCTGAAGCAATGCCAGGCAGAGGCATTCTGAAATACAATTCAGAATTTACATCATAGATACATAACATTTCTATGAAAGAACCAAAGCTTGACTCTAAATACACACCAATTCTACAGTTTATAGTAACAGGTAAATAAAGTTTTTTTAACAGATGAACAACAAAAAAAAAAAAACTCTCTCACTAACCGCACTGATAACTAGACGAATGGGCACGGTAGCACGAGTTCTGTTCACCAGTTTAAGTGGCAGGGCCTTGACACTACCTCCTGCCAGATCACCAAAGTCCAGACAACCGGTCTTGCCAACATCCACCTGTCAACAAAGCATCACAGATTGAGCTTTCCAGCAGGTCTCAGTCTAGCCTAACTATCGTTGCTCTGCACAAGACTCACAGCTCAGGGTATAAACCTTTAGAAGGATTTTCACCTCTACTGCAGGGTTCTTTGCTACAGCAATAAGCACCACTTTCTTTGCAAACATTTCAGCTTGAGCCACAGTCTCAGTCTCTGCAGAGGCAGGCCAGGATGACACACTAAGAGTGCACTGGTACAGGCCAGCTCTTGGAGCAATCAACAACACCTTCTGTTCCTCTGTGCTCTTAGGCCCAATAATAGTCTTGTTCTTCACAATGAGCCACTGGTACGGAAGAGAATCCACCTAGACAAAATGCAAAGTATTAGGGACACAACTTTAAGGATAACTTCACATATACTTTAAATGGAAGTCAGAACACATTGGTCATTTAAAAGTCGCAGCATTTAAGTGATAAAAAAGCAAAAAAAAAATCTTAACAATTCCAAAAAAATCAAATGGCATTTGAAGCATGACCACCTGTAACACAATAAACAACTCACACAAGCACTATGCATGATACATGTGTCAATGTCTGTTAATTTGGTAAAAGATATTTTAAGATTGTCCGGTCAGAGTATGAAAAGTCTTTAATATGCTCAGCTGACATAACTAAGTGGCAATTAAAACAAAAATCATGTGTAAGTAAAATAAAAAAGGACTGACTCATGTATTTAAACCAGGCACAGATTTCCAAGTAAGTAATTAGATGGTCCTAACCTTCTGTCCATCAATGGACAGGTTTACTATGGAGATGGCCACCTGCTGCCAACGCTCTGAGGGGTTAAAGATGCTAAGTGATGTCTGACAGGCAATACCAACACAACAGGCGCTGGGAAACTTCAGTTCATCCGGTACAACCACTTGGGCTAAGAAAGCGGTAAATTAGGAAGACAATATTCACATCAAATACAACAAAATGACAACCACAAAATGACAAACACAAACACTACAAGCGGCAGATTAGTTAATGAATTAAATTAAGCTATAATCATAAAACAAACAGGTAGTTCACATAAAGACATAATGAAACCACTTACCTCTGAGATCAGCCAAGTCCCGTGCAGACCAGGGCTGGCCATAAGTGTTACTAAGGGGGTACTGATGTTGGCCAGGATTCACATATCCAGACGACATATTTGTTGGCCCAGGTACATATGCAGGCCCAATCTGAGGATTAGCACCTGTAATCACAGGTGACACACCATAGGGTCCGGCTCCTAAATGGTACGATGAAGGGTGCAAAGTTCTTTCTGCGTTCAGATATTGTTGTGCCAGCTGGGTATTAAAAAGTGATTGCCCAGTTAGAAGAGTTGGCATACGAGTGGTCATTTCTGACAAGGTACCCTGGGAGTTGTAGTTAGAGGCCAGTCCATATCTTAAGTCTTCTAAATTGTAAAGCGAGGAGCTGGGGACACCGTAACGTGGCCCACAGAAAGCCTCACTCCCTGTTCCTGAAACATTAGGCCCCTTTTGTGTGTTCTGTTCCATTCCTCTTCCAGGGTGATGCTGGATGTTGAGGTTGCTAGAATAACCAGAATCACCCTGTGTGTACAGTCTTGGCACAGGCTCAGACTGGCTTTTCCCTGGATCATACTCCCTTTGGCCAAGTTGAGAAGTCATTTTACTGTCAGGTCCCTCAGAATGATGAGGAGGTAGTGGACTCTTTGGGAAACTAACAGTGTCTACATTACGGCCCTGACGGACAGATTCAGTTCCGTCCATAGGTTCCATTGGTGGAGTAGGACTTGCTCTGATGATGGTGGTGCTCAATGACATGGACTTATTCTTCTGAGAAGGTAGAAGAAAGAAATTCAGGTAAAACATTAAAATCAGCATACACAATAATACCGATTTCATTCTCATATTTTAGATTAGGCAGACACTGGTTTGTACGTATTAAAGAAATCCGTATGAAATACAGATCCTTGTTTTTTGGCTTCAGTAGGAGGGGTGGGGTTAAAGACTAACAATAGCTAGAAAACAGCAGCATATGACTTCCAATCACATCCAATGCAGACATGTACATGGCATTAATTAACTAACAGATTCTGACTAATTGCGGCACCAATTGTACTACTACATGCACTTGATGGACAAGAAAAAAAAAAAGCACCAAACATTATCTTGCATAATAACCCAAAAAACAATACGCTATAGCTTTGGAATTTGTACATTTTAGCAATTCATTTTCAAATTCAACATTCTCTTCTTTTACACACACAAATGTGTGTTCATGTTCAGTGAGCTTACCATATTTAAAAATGCTGATAACCCACTCACCTTATGGTGATCAGGTGTGGGCATGACCGTGTTCTCGTTAATAGAGAGGTATGTGAGCCTGCTAAGAGATGGACTCGAACAGTGGGACTGAGGGGAGAGGGAATCAGGCCCTGGACTTCTTTCACCTCTAGAAGGAGAGGACATTCCCCTAAATACAAATAGTAGAGATCAGTTTACACTGTTACAGCTACAACCACTGGAGTAAACTAAAGCCTGTAATAAAAATGTGACAGAGCAATGGTGTTTACCCTTGTATGTTAGGCAGAGAAGTCTGGCTTGGGCTTGAATGGGTAAGAGGAGATGTGGAGGGTCTGAAGGAACAGTGACTAGCTTCCACGACCCGAGAGGCACTGCGTTCAGGTGAGGCTAAACAGAGATGGGGAAAAGAAAAATACATTTATAATATTTATAATAAATAAACAAACAAACAAAAAGCTACCACACATGCACACTTCATTATTGTGCACTTTAAACTTTAGGAAACAGTAATCCCCAGTTTTACGCAGATCAGGAGTCACGGATTCAGTCACATATGGAAATGCCCACAATAACGGTAATGCCGTTAAGGGTAATGCATTAAACTGAGTTTAAAATTACATTAAAGTGGAGCATAGGAGCATATTTAGGGTTTCCCCCCCAAAACACAACAGCACAATTTTTCAACATATGCGGGTGCTTTAGGAACGTAACTCCTGAGAAAAGCAGAGGATTACTGTATACAAATCTTTTAAGCAGCGAGCAATTCATTTTGAGTCAACAGCCCTGTGTTTAACTGTAGTGCTGAAACATATTGCCAAATCACTGATGCTGCATTCAGCTTCATTATGTTACAGAAACATAAGCAAACAAAATAGGAACTTGCCAAATTTATTCTGAGCAATATCAGAATTCTGTCTTGCAACTGTTTGTTTTCCTTTTCCAACAGCCTGTGATGCTTGAGGACTTCTCAGTGATTGGGATTCTTCTGTGCCAGTTAGCCCGTAATAGTTTTTGCTTCGGTGTGTATAAGGAGAGCTGCTTTCTGTAGTCAATTCTGAACGACCAGCACTTGATGTGGAGTCACTGCTTTTTAGTGAGTGACGTGTGGCAGACGCCTGAGGTTGAGCTGTACCTACTGTGACTTTAAATCCAGAACAACCTGTGTTTCCTGTAGACACTGTGTAGCATTCACTTTTGCTTCTTCCAGCACCAGAACTACTCGTCATACCTTTAGGTTTGATGGTTGATGATGTCAAAGACTGTCCTGCACCTACTGATCTCCTAGCTGGGTGAGCTGTGGCTATCGGTATGCAGCTAGTTTTTGGTCGTGGGATTGAACTTCTTTTTACGTCTGACTTTTTGACTTCTTTTCCACTGTTAATGTCACTTGCTTGTTTGGATACACTGCTCAATTGAACTTGATCTTTCTTGACTACTTCATTATGCAAAGTGGGAGACTGTCTCTGTGTTGGCTTGTGAGAACCTGCCAAATTGTCAGCCAAGCTAAGAATGTCAAGACAGGACTGTGAGCCAGAAGCATCACTATCACTGCTTGACACTTCAGCTTTCTTCAGATATTTCTCCATGTCAAGAGTCAGGTCAGCTAGGGATGATGTTTTTTGCAAGGCATCCTGAATGTTAGTTGTTCCAGCAACCTCCATCCGCTGACTGCTCTTGGAGCGACTCTTCTTAGACAATTCCATAATCATGGCTGCAAGCTGGGCCGGGTCTGAGCTTATTGAGGCATCAGCAATGACTGAGGCAATTGTGCTAATGCTCAGTGTTAGGCTGCTTCTGGAGTTGGAGGATTCTGAACTCTGCCCTGAACTCTCCTGATCATCCAGCAACAATCTAGGCGAAACCTGACAGGGAAAAAGTGCAAATATAGCAATAAAAATATACCTGCAAAATGCAATGAGGGAGCAAAGCATCACAGAGCTACCAGGAAGATCAGTACAATCTTCTTAACTATACACCCATACATCACAACCAATGTCATGGCCATTGATGATTCTAGCAAATTTGATAGTTATACTGTCAACAATCCAGGAATAAGTAGCAAAATACATCATTAAAAAAAGTCATATCCAACTTTTTTCCATCCAAATGAGTTCACTGTGACCCAGAGGATCCTTGCACATTTGGTGTCTGGCTTCTAATTATTATTGGGGTTTTTTACCACGACAAAAATATACTGGTACCATAATTTAACAAATGTATAATATACACATTGTTTAACTGCAACATCCAAAATGATGCACAGACCTTTTCTTTTACATTCGTCTCTTGTTGTGCCTGACTCTCAGGTAGAAGCTCTGTTGTTGCAGGTTCAAGTGTCTTCTCCAAATCCTCTGCAGTTTGAAAGCAGACATAACAAATCAGGACAAATGTATTTAAAGCCTTGGTTGTATAAAAGGAGAATTAAAAAAATAAATAAAAATTTACATACATACATACATACATACATACATACATACATACATACACACACACACACACACACACACACACACACACATACACACATCTTAAACTCATGCCTGGATTCATAGTCTCATCTGCTTCACTGAGCTGGACTGTGTTGCTATGAACAGAGCTTCCTCTGGAAGAGAAATCAGAGGGCCGGAGGAGAGCAAAGGGCTGCCTCTTCTCTGGAGATCTGATGATGTAACCAAATGACGGCTAATAGAGAGAAGAAATCAGCCAGATTTCAGATTTCTAGCACAGAAAAAAAAAAACTATGTACACTTTCACAGTCAAAAAGACAGTAGGTTCACAGTAAAAGGCAACCAATTAACTGAGGCAAAAGGCATTTTATGCCTTGCTGGAGCATTGCTATTGGTTTATTCATCTTGAACGTTTCACACAATGTAAAGACCAGCCATTATGTTCCAATGGTGCCGAAAAATAAAAATAGGTTAAATAATTTTAAAAAATCATCATTTTGGACAGCTACAATACATTAGACGGCCCAAAATGATATCCGATTACTCGTGCAGCTCTCATTGATATGCCAGTAGCTTGTTGGTAAGCACCTCACCCGTTTAATATGATCCCGTTCACTGCTCCCCAAACAGCCTAAAGCCTCAGACCGCTGTTTAAAAAACTCTCCCAAGGAAATACGCAAATAACTTTGGTCCCGTTTCTCAAATTCCGATGAAACTTGCGAGGCCCTCATTAGAATGTGGTTACTAGGAGGAACTTTCCAAGATGTATCTCCGAGGCAGATGCTGGCATTAGCTGGTTCAATCTTCTCCTCCTACCAGAAAAAAACCTTAGTTTAACCCATCTAAAATGTAATAAAGCTCAGATTGAAACTGAAAAATGTTTGCAACAGACAAATCTCACCTGCATGAATTGATGCTCCTTCTCAAACACCTTTTGATCCTCAATAATTTTATCCATTGCCTGGTCTGAGGAAATTGAAAAAGATAATGGTGAAAACATCACAATACTTTTTAGGTGATAGACCTAATACTTGTACAATACTTGTACTTACTGCCATCAACAAAGTCCTCAGAGTTAAACTGGGCGGCAATATCCTCTGGCATGTTTGCTCCCATTTCTTTTTCAAAAGAGTTGTAGTAAGCAAGATCGGTCACCCACTTGCCCTCCTCATTCTGGTAGACAACACTATTGGTAACATTTGTACCTAGAAAAGGAGAGAAACATTTGGTGCTAGACTCCAATTAAATATATTTTACAATTTTTGGTTAGCAACAACATATTAAGATTGGTCAAATTCATTGTGAAAAATCTCACCTTGAAAGTTCATTTCCATGTCTGGTGGGTAATTCCAGATATCACTATTCTGATCTTCACTCTGATGCAAGCTTTGAGAGAGATACTTAGCCTCCAGAGATTCTGCAGAACGTTCCGCATTACTGGGAGCATGGGGTTTGGCAAAACTGACCGAGTGCCCACAGGGGCCTCCACGAATTCCTAGAGTCTGTCCTGGATCAATCACCTCATCACTCACACCTTGTTGGTCTTTGGCAAAAGAAAACTGGAAACTGTTCTGAGTGCTTTGAAGTACAGAAGAAACTGAGTTCTGAGAGCGGCAGCCAGCACCAGCCCTAAGATAAATGGAGTCAAAGTGTTCTTCTGGGGATACAGCACCCGAGTGTGAATTATTCATGGCATCCTGTGAAAGAATGGTTCGTAGCATTATGATTTATTTCTTTAAAAAAAAAAATTCCACAAATTCAACACTGCACAGTAAACCCCCTGTATTTGTATTAATATAAATGAAAAGAATGTATTACAGTATTAAGCAATTTCCTCCATGATAAATAAAGTTTTCTGATTCTGACTTACCCTGCTTATACTATTTATATAGTTATATTTTATATGGAACAGTAGCTGAATTTACATTATTTTGCTACAAAATGAGTAAATTATATTTTTCTTAATTTGGCACTAATATGCATTAAACAATGATATATTGCCACAAAAAAAAACCAAGTAGCACACTGACCATCTAACTCTGATACTACAAACCTGCAGACTATCACTTAACCTAAACTAGCTAAATGTGCAAAACTAGTAAATTACTAGCTCACTTTTATGAAAAACAAAAGGATGGTTCAGAACTCACCAATGCCTCTTGCCTACCCTGATTCATGCTGAAATTAACCAGAGAAGGGCTGGCAGGCCCAGAAGGCTCAGTTTCACCTGTACCAACTGGGCCCACACGGTCTCCCATCTGGAAACAGAACAAATATCTGATGACCGCTTTTGCATTAATGTCTAAAAGCACATGAAACACAATTAAATATTACCCAGAATCATGCATGTAGAGCATTTTCAATCCTGTCAGCCATACCACCCATGCCATGAAATTCAGAATAAAATGTTGTATATGTCGGGCTGTATTTATTTATTACATCAGTATTCAATTCTATATTTAGGATTCAACTTTTTTTTTTTCCAAGCCACACAATCTTTAGCCCACAACTACTATGCACTGCAAACGTAAAAGCCTCTAACAGTAATTTTTTTTTCAACTAGTAAGTTAAGGTAAGATATTAAAGAAGAAAAAAATTAATTATAGCTGATTTAGTTTAGGCATTCACACCACCTTGCCTCTGAATAAACTGCACTGCTTTTCACATGTCCACTAAAGCTAAAGGCAGAGATACCACGTGCTCTTGAGCGTTTTCATCAAACGTCAAAGTCTTTGCAGTGAAAAAGGTCCCTCCTCAAACAGTTTCCAGCTCCATAATGAAGAAAAATTCATATCGTGATTAAAAAAAAATTGTTTTCAGTATGAACTGGCATACTGCCCATCTAAGAGATCTACTTTCTTGCAGTGTTACGCTCCAACTTGCATCTAATATCCTGCCCACTCCCCCTTACTCAACACTCAAGCCAATCATTGACTTATTAAGAGGTGTATGAGCAGGTGTTGCAGATTGTGGCTAGAACTAGATTTATCACTACTTCAGATCGTATATTACCTGGTTATGCCCTGTGAAGCCAGATCGGCTCGACTCAGGTAGCTGGGAGAGTAGCTGATGCACATCCTCGCCTGCTTCACTTCCTCCTACAATGCCCAGTCCTCGCAGGACATCATAGGTGGTCTGGACACCAGTAAGTGAAGGGACTGTAGACACACCACCATCATTTCCATTTTCCTCGCTTCCACTACTCCCATCACCACCACCACCATCTCCTAAAAAATATAATTACATGAATTGTGTATAATAATAATAGTGATAAGCTACTGACAAAAGGTGGCAAAAGAACATCAAGCCCCTGAATATGAAATTGTCCTCACCTGTGATGGGTGAATCAATTACTTGTCCCTCAGCGGAGCGTCGATGCTCAATGCCTGTTCTAGAGTCTGTATATTGTGTACCTTGCTGTGGCTCATCATCAGAACTTCCACCCTCCAGGCCTGGCCTGAAATGTGGATGATGGCTTTCCCCAACCTGCACATATATTAATAGAATGCTTGATTGTACGACCCTTGTAAACTCAAATCACATTTCTGAGGAATTTTACATGAAAGCAAAACAAAGTAATTCTAAGTTCATATAAGTAATGGAACATTGTAGCTCACCGCAAATTTACTTACTGTTACATTTCAACATTCTATTTCAGGTTAGTCCAAAGATCAGTAGTCAAATGGTTATTAGTGACATTTATGGAAGGGGAAAAAAAAATTCTACTCTTGCTTACCCATAGAACCTAATAAACCCACTACTTCAAACACAGATATACAAGACTCTTTTTTAGATGTGGATATTTTAGAAATCAGAGGAATGAAATGGGGTGTGGGTTACTTACCAGTTGTCTAGACGTGCTGGGCAACAGAAATTTGGTTCTGCTGCGGTTCTGCAAGGCTTCTAGCTCATCCTCTGTGTCTTCCTCATCACTGGCTGGGCAGGAGTCCATGCCTGTGGCTGCCAGTCGCACATCTGGCATGCAGAAGCCCCCCTGTAAAAATATGCCAAAAGAGAGACATAGGAACAGAAAATGACATTTATTTTTGTAATTAATTCTGGCCGAATTCACAAAAATCATGTATTATTCAATGAGACCGAACATGTTGGCAAAATCTTTTAAAATGTATTCAGCCTAATCAGACAGAATTGTATTATTGTCTAATCATCCTTAACAAATTAAACAGCAGCAACTTTAGGGAGCTGTTGTAGAAATAAATATTTTGATAACACAAAGGCCATGTTTGCAATGAAAAGGTAATGTTGTGGCCTCATTCCAATCGTGAGACTAGGGGTGGGCGGCATAAACGGTATACGGTAGAAGCGATATGAATCTGGCCTACGATAGAGATTTGGACTATACCGGTCTACCGCCATAGCTAGGGCTGGGCGATAAAATGATAACGATATGTATCGCAATAGACACGTGATTGATATCAGTAAAAAAAAAAAAAAAAAAAGTTCAATAAAACGTTTGATATTTTTTATTCTTCGTCGGAAGAAAACAGAGGTTGCGAAGCTAGTTTGGTTGCTAGTCTGGATCCGCGGTCATAAATGGTCGTAGAACAACAAACGAACTCTTTTTCTGGAAGTTCTGCCGTTTTTTTGTGAATCACAAAGCTTCAGACGTCATCCCGAGCCTTGTCTGGACTTCTTGTGCTGCGTAGAAGTTATAAGAATTTAAAAAACATGGAAAAATACTGCTAGCAGAGGGGGAGAGGGGCGAGGGGGAGAGAGAGAGAGGGGGAGGGGAGGTTGGTGTTTACTCTGAGCACAGAGGTGACTTGGTACGCACTGGAGAGCGTTTTTTTACTTCTAAACTCAAATATAACTCAGCAAAATGAGTCTAAAACCCAGAATAAGCACCGGTAAGGCGCTGAAGCTGTGTTTTTCCACTAGAAGACGATATAAACGTGTTCGCGCAGGACAGAGAACACGAGGAGCGCATGGAGCTAGCCCACATAAAGCACGGATCCCAGCCAGAGTGAGTCTGTTGTGAACTGTTTGTACAATTTTCATATACTTGCTTGTAATTTGATATAAAATAAGTGACCTGAGTGTACTTTGGTGTGCGTTTATGTGTGTTTTCAGCCTCTTCCAGCAGCTGGCCAGTGCGCACCAGCTCTGCACATGTAATACCCTATCTGAACACTGGGGGTCCTGTGACACACTTGCTTTTATGTTGAATAATGTTTATTTGGCTAATGCTTGTAAAAACGTTTATAAGTTATCTTGTTTTAGGAGAAGTGTTTTTACAATTTCAAGCTGTAAAAAATTGATCTCTGCATTTGTGTGTTTGACAGTAATTTCTTTAAAAAAAAAAAAAAAGAAAAAAAATTGAGCTAATTTTTGCCCTCTTATGTTTATATAGCTTGTCAAAGTAAAAAACAAATATGTTCATCATATTGCCTGGTTTGTGCAGAAAAAAACAATATATGACACTATATTTCACATTGCTGAAGTTAATTTTGTTTAAACATAGTAATGCAAAAACATCAAAATATGCTTGGAGTTTCTTAATAACTGAGGGGATTATGATCAGAGGAAGGTTAAGTTTAAAATAAAAATGTTTAAATGTAATATATTTTTCTCCTGGTCCTTATTTTAAATGGGTCATAAAAAATATAATTCATTATCGATATCGACCGATATGAAACACTAATATTGTGATACAGTTTTCAGCCATATAGCCCAGCCCTAGCCATAACGCATGCTAATGTCATCAAACTGTGCCTGTTCTGGTCAAAAGCATGGCAGCGGCTGCAAGCACGGAGCTTACACGGGGCGAGGAGGAGGTGCTCGTAAAGACAACCAATGTGACGTCGGTCATATGGACCTGGTTTGACTGATATTTTGCAAGCACTTTTAAAGGCACTCCGTATCACAAAAAAAAAAGGCAGTTGACGGATATTACAAATGCCATTACCGTGTACCTGCGTAAGGACATTGTGCCGCTTCTTACAGTGAAGAAAAGGGGCTTTCAGAACATTAAAACACTCGAACCATGTTACAAGGTACGTAGCCGCAAACACTTTAGCCAAACATATTTTGACATACAAATATAATATAAATATATACAGAAGAAAAGAATATATTGCAATATATATATCGTTACCATGCATGCTTCAAATTATACAGCAATATAGATTTCAGGCCATATTGCCAGCCCTACGTGAGACCACACAAGTTTTATCAGAAGCAAAACAAATCTAGTTTTAATAGTTAATGTAAAGAGCATGTTGTGCAGTTTTAAACTCTTAAAACCAATTGATTTTCCATACTCAACATCTCATTTAAAAATGTATCTGTTCTGTCTGTTCATTTGTCTAAGTAGAGACACTACAAGCCTTTGAGGTCAATTTTAACAAAGTCAACTTTTCTACCTGATCAAAGTTATCAAGGAAGTCATTTCTATTCTTGGAAGATGCATCCTGTTTAGCAGAACAGGGTTGTGATGAACCAGACTGACTGCCAGGTAGGTCCTAACAAAAGTGATAGTCAAGATTTTATGCAAGAATAAAAACACATGGTTCCACAATCACTTGTATTTCAACATTGTGCTATGTTGTGTGCAAAGATCATTTTGTATATATCAAACGTACAAAAAAACACACCAGAATTTTATGATTCGTTGGAAACGGGTGAAAGTTTTCAATGACACTTCACACATTACAATGGACAGTCACTATCAGTGTCCTTCACTTCATAGGCAAAACCTGTTATTAATCAAACAAATATAGAACACACCACAACCAAGTTTTATCTAATCTAAAACCTAAGGATATTTAGCACCAATAACTTACAGCAGCAGGGATCTCTTGGCCCTCAACCCGCCCTCTCTGCATGGAAGGGGGGACCAGTTTGTTGAAGTACAGCTTCAGCTCTTCATCATGCAGATGGTCCACATCAATGTCATCATCTGCAGTTTATTAGCATAATACAGCTATCAAACATCTTACAGTTCTGAAGGACTACTGTACTGTGTATTTTACGGTTTTAGCAGGTGTACAATGTCGCATTCAACTAAACAAATATAAAAATAAAAAAACAAATGGAGAGTAGAGCTTGATAATTATCTGATAAGTTGAATTAGCAGTGTTCCAGGAGTGTAGTTGGCAAATCAAAACCAATGTCGCTGATCAAGACTAGATTCCAAATGTTCCATTTTCACATTTACTTGAGACAATTCCAGTTACAACGAAGCAGGGTATTATGAATCAAAACAGACAAGATTAGTTCATACAGAAACACATTTAAAAAGCAAATTATCTACTTATAGTACCAAAATATTTTGTTTCTTGTTCAAACTGTACAATGCAACCTATACAAACCTGTGATATCAGTATTAATGTTGTCAAGCAACATGAGCTTCTCATTTTCCAGAAAGCTGGCATCACTACCACTCAAGCCATCACTGTCTGGACTCTCTTCCTCTATGGTTACTGGGAGCAGGTTAGACTGAAATAAACAAGAGGTAATTCATTATCTCTAAAGGATATGTTAAAGTACTTTGGGGACCAACGTACTGTTGGAACAAGCTACACAACTTTTGGCAACCATACCTGAGCAGCCACAGGTTCTTTATTTCCAATATGTGAAAATGTCAACAGGCCAGTTGAAATGTCTAAAAAAAAGATTTTGTTAGTGTAATTCATTTTGGGTATAGGTTTAACCTTTTATCTTGTTTTCTGGTGACATGCACATTTTCATCCCACAACTACGTTCAAAGAACAACTGTAAGGTCTCCTAAAGATGAGATTACCAGCACACAGGCTTATATGTCAAAATTAATGATGAAAATTACTAAAAGGTATGTTTGAACTTTTGTGAGAAAGTTTAGAACTTCAAAGTATATGTAGAAAGGCAGACACTATGGAAAGAACAGAACTATGGAAGGAACAGCTGAATGCAACTATTAGGTGTGGTTGAGATGCAACAGCTGAGTTAGGCTCAAGTTACCCCTCCCCCTATCTATGTATGAATTGACAAAGTGAACAATAAATGAGAATTCATGAAGTCAGTTAAATCTTGATGTTTATAAATGCAATTTAAATTTCATATACAATAAACATACTTCCAAATACAAAAAAAACATTTATTGTTCACTTTCTTGTGCAGTCTTGATGTTTTCTATTCAAACTACAATTTAAAGAATTACTCATTAATAAAACATTAGCAGGCAGTCAGCAACTTATTCATTTAAAGATGAAACAGACGGACAAGTATATTCATGTTTGTTGCAAATGCATAAAACTGGCTTATAACAAGAACAACAATTTAGTACCATCTGGGAAATCAGAGGGCCGGACAGGAGCAGGTGTGACCACAGAAGCTTGAAGCCTGGACACACATTCTGACTCATCCAAATTCATTTTCACCAAAAGCTCTGAGAAACGATTGGCAGCAATGAAGTCACCTGCATCGCCCCTGAAATGAATGGATTAATGCAATAATGAAGGATTCTTTTTTGCACCTGAGAGCTTCATTTTGTGAGACAAATCTTAAAATAAAAGGCCTGTTCATACTTGGTTTTAAAATGTGTCTTGGTAAACGACCAACATGAACCACTGTAATCTGACCACTCAAACTATTTGCCAAGAAGGTCTGCAACATATCTGACCACATATCTATTGCTTTTCAAACGTTAATGCGTTCCTGACAAGGATGTCTAAGGAAAAATGTCAAGTGACAGTATAACAACTGAAAAGATTAAGGAAATTTCAAGATTAAGAAAAATTTCAAGTTAACATATCACAAAGTTAAAGACAGCAGTAGCAAATCCAGAAAGGAAGGGGTAGATATCTTTCCCATTGTATAAAAAGTTGGACAAAGCATTGCATGACCATCTACTGTTTTGCCCAGTGGAAGACTGTAATATCTCCAGATGTAAAATTGGCTGTTAACAATAATGGTTATATAAAAAGTTTAACTATTTTACCACAACTCCAGTCATGCTGAAAATCTGGCTGTGGTAAACAGATGTTTGCATTGTTGGTGTGAGATTAAAACCTAGTGAAAGTGACACAGGCCGTAATGAACTCTGAACACAAGTGGTCAACCTGTAGGTGTAAAGGGCAGTGTGTCTCAGCGGTGTGCATGTAATCCAACTACCCAAGACAGTTTAAAACCAAGTGCAAATGTCAGAAGCAATGACATGCTATTGCTACCACTGTTAAAGATGACAGAGAACAGCAGAAACCAGGACTGACACTCACAAATCATCTTTAAAGCTGAGTGCAAACTTTTCCCTCTCTGGGCCTTGGGGACCCAGAGAAAGTGGTCCGTCCTCCAAGTAAGATGCCTGAACATCAGTTAACCTAAAATGAGAAATTAACAAGGCCTAAATAAAAAGTGTACGGCACATACTGAATGAGCCTTGAAGAAAACAGCACATTAAGCTGAATGAGAAATGATCACCAAAAAATTCAGCTATGAAACATTTTACAGCTAATAAACTTTTACCCCTGCAACAAGGCTAGTGTAGCTTAAAAAGTACCACAAGTGCATGTTGGCTTTCTATGAATCATCCCTTTAACAAAAAACACAAATAGCAAAACAAGAAATAGTGGAATTCAATGACCACATGTCTGGATAAAGACGCACATTGCACACTGCTACAATGAAGTAAACACAAATGGGAGTCTCCCACCTGTTGTCTGCTGTGGCTCTAATTTTAGCCACTGTTGAAGCAGCGACGGGCACCCCGAAATTGGAGCCCAGAGTTACATTGGCCAGAGTACCACTGTTGGCCAGTGAAGCATTGGAGAGGAAGCTGGGAAAAGTCTCATCTTCGAGGTTTCGGAAGCTATCCATGTCTGTGACTCACTGACACAAGGGCTCACCACATGAGCTGCAAAAACAATACAGAAATGAGAACGCCACCACCACATTTTATACTAGTGACTTGCTCATATAGTTCGTGCAAACGTTTATACAAAAAGCCACTAATACGATTTATAGCAGCACAAGGCTCGTATCCCAGAGCATTCTGATCATTTGGAGACTGAAGTTGTTAAATTATAAAGTTCATTTTGTACTTACTGAGCAGCTCCTAAGTTGGCAACTGACAACTTCTTGCTAATACAACCCACGACTGTGTAATCTTTCAGCTTAGTTCACAGGCTAAACAATTAACGTTAAAAACGTTACAGTATATACTTCTTACCCAAACCTGTAATGAAGCAGCTGTGTTTTGAACAGCTCACTTCAGGCTAACCAAATGTGAGCTAACGGCTACATAGCATTAGCTAAAAAAAACTCGAAAAAGAAAGCAAGGCACAGATTGCATCCGCTTTTCACTAACTTTTGTGATAACTTCACTTATCTATACAAACAATTATCAAATTGTTTATCCGTTAAACACTCACCACCTCGTTAAATGTCCATAGCCTCTATAGCAGCTGAGTAAGACTAGCTAACGACCAAGAAGTCCATCCACGGAAAAATGTCTGCAAATTATGTCCTTCTCTTCTTCCTCACTGCACCAGAATAGCAAAAAGTGGTCGACAGGCAAGCTATATCTATTAGCTGCCAGCACATGTATTGTACAAATGTGAATATTTTTGCTGCACCGACCACCAAACGCCTCACTTTACAGTTACGGTGAGAAAGCCCAAAACAAAGTTGAGCCTCAACCGAAGAAGCCCGCCTCTACGTTTCTGTTGGTGGGCGGGACTTATTCAGAAACCTGTAATCTCATTGGTGTATCGCCTTTCAATCATTTCAAATGACAGTCCAATCATGTGAGGAGCCCCCAGGTTTGAAACAAAATGTGACAATCCAAAATCTGAAAGCATTCAGTAATGCTATTTTCAGTTTTGGACCCAGCATCATGCAGTGTCAAGGCTTGCAAGGGCCCTATGTATGACTTGTAATTATTATTATTTTTAATTACATACTTCTCATGAACAGAAGGAACAGTAAATCCTCTAATAGGAAACTTTAAGCTGCAGGGCATCAGTTTACTTGACAGAATTCATGATTCAGAATGAGGAGGGTGGGCTGAGACAAATGCCCACTGACAACAAACATCCCAGCTGCCACACACATCATATAATATTTATAGCAAGGCACCCCTAGACACTAGTGCTGTGTAGAGTCAAGTCAGCTGTCAGTTCTGCATATGACAGTAGAGTTTTACATGAAATTATGTCAAACTCAGTGTCTTGAAATGATGACCAGTGACAACTGTATAAGTAAAAACTGTATAAAAATTATTTTAGTTTACTGTATATAAAAAAATCTAGTAATAAAACATTTTTTATTTTGTCATATAATGTCATAAATGTCATAAAAAAAACCCAACATGTCAGAATTCTGCTTTCACTGGGAGGAATCAGAATCTAGGGTGTGTTCTCACGTATAAGAACTCTGAACTTGACATTTCTCTAACTTACGTTTTTAGGGGAACAGTTAATTGTACTTTCACAAGAACAAAGACAATCTGACCTGTGGAAATTGTAGTTATTCCACATTTCAATATAATTCTTACAAGTGAAAGTGAAATTGAATTATGTTAACTCTCAACATTAAGTTTAAAGCTGACATTTTAGAATTCGATTTTTACTAGTATTAATGATAGTTTTACTTGCTATAGAACGGGTGAAAATGTAAAGTCCACAGATTTATGTAAAGTTCACAGATTTATTTGCTAAACCATGGTTATTCTGTGTAGTTTGTTCCAAAGAAACCTATCCAGCCAGGATTGCTCACAGTTGTGGTGACCAGAACCAGATGTTTAAAGGGTGTAATGCCTCTTAAAACCATAAATGTTCAGTTGATATAAATACACTGCGTGGTGCCCAGAAACTGTCTTACTGTAGTTTTGTGATATAATTTTGGTTTTTCGTTTTAAAATACAGTAATGGCAGAGAAGAACATACAAGTCAAAATCGCCATTACCACTATTTTGCCACTGTTAGGATTACATATAAAGGCATGAGTTTGGTTGGTAAATACAATGGAAATGTTTGCACTGTAGACATCACATCCACCATCACCAAAACTGTAAATAAATCTCAAAAAAGTCAGTTCCTGTTCCATTTCACATCAAACGTCCCTGAATGAGTGGTCTGAAAGCAGGGCCATCACCTGCAAACAACAGATGCAGCAATGCAGGACTGTTTTGAAAACACAGAAATGAACACAGACTGAAAAAAGCAAACAAGCTGCTTTCTGTGTTACTGTTTACTAAAAAATCAGACCTTTAGAGAAACACATCTTATCTGATTAACTTAATTTTTCTTTGTTGATGTAGAGACGGAGACAATGCAAACAAACAAGAAAGCAGTTTGTTGTTTTGTTTGTAAAAAGCAGATAATATTTAATGAGCTGGTAAGGTGAACACAGGTCCAGTTCCAGATTTCTCCTAAATGTTTCCAACAATTGTTTGGATTTGTAAAATAACATCAGCAGCTCACCTGATAAATGTTAGTTGACGATATTTAGTCATAATTTTCGTTGACGAAAACAACACTCCCACTTTCTACTGTGACAATGCCAATTTCCCACTTGTGGACCAGTAATGGTTTATCTTATCTTCTGTATCTTAACAATTATTAAAATCTTGCTTTATTTATTCAAGTTTAAATTAATTACCAGAGAGTACACCAGGATCAGTATCAAATTTACTTAGGTTTTGAGATCTTTTTCTCCCAAGGAAACCTGAATTTGGAAACTGTGAGAGCCTGTTGAACATGTTTAAATTTTTTTGCATGATAATTAAATTCACACCTGCAAATTTCAGGATGCAAATCGGCTATATAAAAATATTCTTTAGAATATTTGGAAGTGCCATTTTACTTTTATCCTTTGTTAGCTGGTACCACATCCTAGGTCCAAATACTTTTCCGACCTTGTAAAACCTTATTCTAAAATTAGCACTGTTTTTGTAGTACTTTCGCTGCCCTGCATATACATAAACACATACACCTGTGTGTCAACTCCTGGGAAAAGAGTATAGAGTAATTACATTTTTTTTCCCCCAAAAACACTTTCATTTAATTTTATGAAATATTAATTAAATTTTTTCTGGTTGATTTACTTAAACCATTGGTTCAATAAAAATGGCAAACAAAGTGGGGCTGAGGCAGCATCCCAGGCACATTCCTCTTCAAAAAGTAAAACTCGAGCAGAAGGTTGTCAACTAATTGCTCTGATACACTGAACTGAATTCTCACTTAAGGCAAATCTTCCTACTGTTAGATTAAAAAAACACCCTTATTTCTGCATCAAGGCTGTTACAAATGTCTCTAAAAATTTTGCAGAATAATAAAGTCAGCATTAAATATTGATATTGGTTTATTACTACAATCTTGGGGAAGAATTGAAAAATCTTTCCAGTGTTTGGGGGGTGTTAATATCTTGTTTAATGATACAGTTGAATGCTGGCAGATGTCCAGCCACTTTTAATATAGCTTTAAAAATAATGGGAGTCCACACAAAGTGCTTTTCTAGTCAAAGCAGGGAGATTGATTTTGTACACTTCTTGTGAAAAGCCTTAACTGCCCGAGGCCTTTGTATGTCGAAGTTGTTTCTGTTGTGATCTTTGTCAAAAAGTGGGGTCAACCAAGGTAAATTAGCCACTTAGTTTTTTCTATTTGTTGGTTTACATTTCAATTTATTTCATAAGTGATTGCCTTCTATTGGACATGTTGAACCACTGTCTTTTCAGTATTCCCAACTTAACCTTTTTGTTCTTTTTTAAGTATAACTACACCATTTTCTGGAACAGCTACACTAATTCTACATTCTGTCACCTGCTACCTACAGCGGAGTGTGAAGTAGAGTAAAAAGATTGATCTAAGAGGAAATCGCTTATGTTATGACTGTACAGACCAGAATAATGTGTGCAAACATGTGGGGTTTGGCAGCATCACAGTCAGACCATTCCTACTCAATTTCCATACATGGGCTGTGTGGTTGGGAGAGTGACTAGTAAATTTTGAAGACAACACTGGACACAGGAAGTTAATATTTCAAAATGCACAATTTATTCAACAGATCCCATGAAAATTTACAAGGCACACACATTGACCAATTCTATTAAAACACTACTAATTTCACACCAACATGGTCTTCAAAATTCATTTAATGCTGCCCATCTCTACAGTAATATATTACCAATCCTGAAGCTTCCTATTCATGGTGCACATGGTTCATTTTTCACTCCACTATTCAAAATGAGGTTTCCTCACCAAAGGATTACCTCTAAATAGAGGCAGAATGAATAACTAGTCTACAGTTTAGGATCCAAATAGGCAAACCCTCAATAACAGCCCAAGAGCAGAAGACAACAAATATACATTAAAGACTACATGAAAAAATTAAAGACACCAGTTATATGGGCAATGGTCAGTGCCATCAGAGTGAAGGAGGTCATCTGAACCACAGGGCTTCCATTACAGTAGTCTTTATCACAGCAGGTCTTTGTTATAGTGTAGATTGTCTTATTTGAAGGGAAGTCCACAATGGTCGTCTTGTTGCAGTCCTTTTCCTGAAGACAGCCCTTCACTTTTATGTCCAGAACAGAAGCTGAAATGCAACACACCATTCAGTGCAAACTCCTTGTTATCACACCTGACTCAAGGGCTAATGCAGTGCCTTAACAGAACACCTCACTTACCTGCCTTACCAATTCCAACAAAACACTGCTCCCCAAAACTGCAGTTTGTTTTGGTGGCGTAGCACACATCCCAGAATGCAAGATCACACCGAAAACATTGCCGAGCTTGTCCTAGGAACCAAAGCCATTACATATTTGTGAGAGGCCAAGCCCACCTGACTATTAGTGATCTTTAACAAGACTTATTTCTTACATTCAAGTTTCAGCCAGTTCACACAAATTACAATGAACCCTTTCACATCCAACAGGGAAAACATTGTAGAAGTTAGTCTAAAGGGATTAGTTTTATTTAGTAATACCTTAGATAAACAAGGACAAACCAGCTTGAATGAGAATGTAAGTTTCATTCCTAAACTTCCATCTTATCCTTAACAGAGTACTCAATCATTACTACTTTGATAACTGAAGCCATTTGGCTTTAAGCATAATTCAGTCAAAAGTTTAGTCAAGACTGACAAATTAAGTGATCTTACTTTTGAGCCCAATCATGTAAGCTCACAACAGACGATTAGAAGATACAGACACAAAAAAAGAAGTTTAAAACTGGATGCTAGTCTTATAAATAAATCACATCTCAGTCCAGTAAGCTCAATTTTGTTTTGAGCAAAAACCTACAACAGCAGCATTTAAAGTCCAAATCATCTTCACTTCTTATGTAAACCCAGCCATAGACATATGATTGCATGTGCTCTCAGGATTACAGCAACCATAATGCTGCACACCAGAAGCATGACTTCATGTTCAGCTGCACTGCACTGAACATTTGGCTGAATTATGCTGAAAAAATAAAGATTTCACTGTTCTCAGATAAGGGAGACTGCATGCAAAACAGGTTAAGACTGTAAAATATTCAAAATAAGCAATAAAGCCATTAGTCAACATCTTACCTGGGCAAGACACCACAACCATCACCAGAACACAAAGACCTGAACTAATGCCCATCGTGGTTAATTGCTTTGAAAAGGTGACCAAAGCACCCAGTAGCGTCTTTTTGTGTGGGTTCCCTGAGTGTGGCTAGAAAAGTGCACACAATCGTGCCTGTCCAGGGATTGGCTCACGTTACTGCATAGTAGGCCAAACAGATAAACCGTATTAGCTTATTAAGCACTCATCATTGGCAGCTGTGAAAGAGTGACGTGTGAAAGCAGCATGTGGACAGAAGTGAGAGTGTAACATGCAGCTATAAACCAAACTGGGTGATGACTGTTGCCCACTGTGTTTGGTTAATTAGGGCATCTTAGTTTGTAAGCACTTGCTTTCTCTAGCACTAAACTGATTTTCACTTTTTTAACGGATGGGCGTGTCTGACACTGGCCTACTACTCCTGCTCCAACCAGCCACGCGAATGCTCTCTAACGGCAGGTCATAAAGCATTACACTATATAAACAAAAGTATTGGGACACCTGACCATTACACCAAAAGGGACTTGCATTCAAATAGCCTTCAATGTGAATTTGGTGTGGGCGGGACGTTACCTGTAACGTAGTGTTTATCGTAGTGTTTACCTTCACTGGAAGTCCAAGTTCTTTTGTCCATATAATGCATTTCCAGCCAGTTCATACAGTACGAGGGCAAAGACCTTTAGACAAAGCCTTTTTGTGTCCTAACGTCAATTGCACACTAAACGTGGTACAGGTATTGTATAAAATCAGCACTAAACAGTGTTATTGCAGTTATAATTGTTCAAGTTTATTTATATAGCACATTATAGACATAATGCCATTTGTTGCGTTTTAGAGAGATTGAATACAAAATAGAATAAAATTATGGAAGAAATAAAAGAATACCAGTTTGTTTCTTAGTTATGAAGCCTTCATGCTCTTGCCATTCTGACCCACCTGGGGCAGCATGTGGCCTAGTGGTTAGGGAGTTACTCCCTGTGATCAGAATGTTAAGGGCTTGAATCCCGGGACTCCTAGTTGCACTACTGAGGTACCCTTGATCAAGTTAAGGTCCCCACACACCCATCCCCGGGCGCCCCTCGGTGGTAGCCCACGGCTTCACATGGTGAATGGGTTAAATGCAGAGAAACAATTTCATACTGTGTGCTGCACTGTGGTGTATTCACGCGTGATTATAAGGGGCAACGTTTACTTAAAACAGTGGTGCACGTTTTGTCTGCGTGAAGGCACCCCTGCTGTAAAGGGGCGTGGCTTCGAGTTGAGCTACGGAAGCTGCTCCGCCGGACTGCAGCTCAGACTCGTTTGATCTTCTTTGACCAGGACGTATTAAACCCTACTGTGCGAGCTCCTCCGTGCTTCTTTAACCTCGCACATACCTCGGAAAATATGATCTGACGTTTGTGAAGGCTCCTGAGCAGAATTTGACACCAGGGTTTATTTTTATACCACTGTTTTAACCCTGTATTGACTAAAAATGGATCAGGAGGAGTTCGAGGACGCGGATTCGCCCGGGCAGTGGCAAAATCTATATAACGTGAGTTTATCGATGAATACATTTTGAAGAAGAGTCACGTTAAGTGTGTGTAAGGGAAACAAAACGAACAACAAACACAAGACTAGCTGTAGCTGATAGCCTGGCTGTTGTAGAGATGTCGGGGCTGCGCATGCGCGGGATACCTAGAAACCCTGATGAGCTATAGCTGGCGCTGTAATCTTAATTATGTTAGTCAACAAATGCAGGGTTTTTCTATATTTCGGTTCACAACATTGGCTCGGGTTTGCTGGCAATTATTTAAGCATGTTCTCCAAGGTTATCACGCTGTGTCTCTTTCCTTAGGCCCTGAAATATGAAATTAATCGCACTGACAGCTCTTTACATTAAATTAAGTGTGTTTGTTTATATGTGTTGGGGCGATAGATATAGAGACATGAACATGTCCTCTACTAAAGTTACGTGTTTACTTTGAGAAATCGCCGTGTTGTAGTGTTTAATTTCGGGAACATTACTGCACAGCACTGCTGCTGCCACACATGAGCTGCACTCAGGCTTCCTGTGAAACGTGCATTGAAATGTTTTCTCAGAACTGGAGGGGGATTTCTTTAGAAGCAAGCCTGTGTGTGTGTTTGTGTGTGTCAGAGTCAGAAAAGTCTGCTGTTCCTAGTATACACCTTACCTCAGCACTGCACTCCCTGACACAAGTACAGTCTATTTTTTCTGCTAGATTTACTCTAAAATTACTCTATCCATATTGCTCTGTTTCTATGATTGTTTATTAAAGACTTGCTAGCAATATTTCAGTTTAGAGCGCATACATATGTTTATTTTACCCCCCCAGCAAATACTCTGATCTTCTGAGTACAGTTGCTTTTAAATGTTTTAAATAGGAAATCTATCAAGAGTTGGGCCAAGAATTTGGTCCAACAAACGGCGCATGTGTCAAAAGTCCGCTGTTCCTAGTATACACTTCACCTCAGCACTACACTCCCTGACACAAGGATAGCCTATTTTTTTTTCTCTTAGAATTACTCTACACTGTTTTTATGATTGATCATAAATGACTGGCAGGCTCTATTTCAGTTTAGAGCAGTAAAAAGCCTGATCCTCTGAGCACAGTTATGTTACTGTTTATTATTGTTGAGCACAGTTATTTTACTGTTTATTATTGTGATTACTGTTTATTATTGTTGTTGTTGTTGTTTAGATCTTTACTGTTGTTTTACATAGGAAATCCGCAATCAGTCTCAAGAGTGTTCCTACAAAGTGGCAAAATTTCCAGAAAATCGAAACAGGAACAGATACAGAGATGTCAGTCCATGTAAGTGAAAAGGCTAATTATGACCTGATAATGTTTTGAATTGATTTGGAACTTGCAGGGTTGTATGGCAAGTGGAATGTGTTTTGCTTATATGTATTCACACTTTAAATAAATGTATTTACTTTTAATAAGTTCATTGTACAGTTGTTTTTAGTTTTTGTCAGTAACACCTTTCTCTTTTAGATGATCATAGCCGGGTAAGATTAGAAAATTCAGAAAACGACTATATAAATGCAAGCCTAATAAACATGGATGATGCCCAAAGAAGCTACATACTAACACAGGTATGGGTGATCTCCATAACTGACCTCATTTGATGAGTAAATCTGAAGAATAGATCTTTTAAGCACTCACTGCTCCATTGAAATGAGTTTCTCAGTAGAGTTTATGATTCTTTGTGCTGCTACATTTTGACAGGAACTAGACCTCCAGTAGGCTTCCAAAGGAACATTTAATGTTTAAAATAGTGCTGTTAAAAATAACGTGTTAACTATTTGCGTTAATTTTATTTTCTATAACGCTTTAAAATAAATTGATCGTGCGATTAATTTGAAAATTAAACGCCCCTCTGCATTGCAGTA